>CAJNSZ010000017.1:861401-983291 GCA_905329745.1 Rotaria sp. Silwood2 | reverse complement strand
AATGATATTTTCGATCGTGCCAGATCAATTGACATTATTGGTTTTGAAATAGAGCAATTCTTTTTCAATCAGAATATTATAACTATCCATTGAACGATATTGCTTTCATATGCTAGTACATTGTTAACTTAGAATGCATAGATCATATTTCACGAATACTTGTGACTACAAGCACAATATCTTAGATTTCATTCTTTTATTGACAACTACGAAAACGATAAAGAGCAGCAATGCATATTGTCAATCGTCCACATTTTCTGCCGTCGAATCAACATATTTCTTTTCATCTACCAACTGTTTCTCGATTTCTTCGGTGAATCGATCAGGCTTCTTGAGCATGTATTCGATCTTACGTATTTCATTGATATTATCCCATAGCAGTTGCTTTTTTCAAAGATATCATCCATTGGTAGGCCAAATGTCGAACATCACTGAAACTAGAGTTAACATTCTTGTCACGTGCAGTATTCTTCAAACCAGCTCATACTAATTCAGTCGTATTGAGGATACAATGCCTAACTGGCAACCTATAGAAATACGTTTATCAATGCAAGAAATACTTTGCAGCGTTCGACTAACCACAAAATATCAACATTGTATTTTTTGGATACCACATCCACCACATAAGTTTTTGGTGGTAGATTATCGAAAGCGAGGAGGAGTAATTCCGCCTTAATGGCTTTAGCAGGAACTCTGATGTTATGATTTACCAGCCACTGGACAATGAGTTCTTTCCGTCATGCCTTCCTGGAAGGGACGGTGTCTTCAGTAAGTTGGTTATGCCATGCCACATTATCAATACTCAAGACAATCTTAACATGTTGACGTAGATAAATCAATGATGGAATTCATGGTAAAAGATTATAAATTATGTTACCAAACTCTTCTCTCAAAAGAGAGGTAGTTCGATGAATCCAGGTCAAAAAGTATCTCGAATCCATACTATGATTTTCGCCACACGCAAATAGACCGATTGTTTCCTTATGAAAATCTGATTCGTTTAGAAGAGCAGAAATGGCTAATGTTTTTCCTATAATCATAAACAACAATCGTTTGAATTATAACAGAAATGATAAATACCTTTATTCTGGATACGTCGAGTTCGACCTACACCTTGTTGCTCCATCAGTCCAAACGAAACGCCTCTCTTCGTTTTCATTGGCCCATGTTTCGTCATGCCACAAAATAGAGCGCTCGCGCTGCCATAATTGTGCAAGGATCGAGTGGTACGATGACTTTCGATGTTTGTTTATATACAAATCCAAGTTTTCTCATCCACCGCCATAGCAATGTAGTTTACTGAATAGGAAAATCAGCATCCGTGACCCGAATACAGATAAGAATTTTGTTGACGGTAAGGCAGATTCGCTCTACCAAAGGGGAATGAATATCATATCTAAAACTAATGCTCATGTTGATGTTACTCTTCAATTAAATCTTCGGTTATATTATATTCACCGAATAGTCCCCTGCTGTTCTTCCGTTAAAATAGATGATTAACGACTAGAATTTGATAGTTTATGCGGCGAGCTGGAACCAGGATTACTGATTTCTATAATGTTAATGCTGATTGTGGATGATAATGACGAAGACGATGATTTTCATTGTAGATTTCGAAGTCAACTAAGCACCTAAACTTTTTGATTCTTCATCTCTTCTTTCTGCTCATCCGTTTTTCTCTTCCTTTCCATCATGTCATGTTCGATTTCTCTCATCTCATTCTTCAATCATTCCACAGATCTCATAGAAATATCAAGCATATATGATAGTTATTCATTGACAGTGAACAGTGGGATTATTCCTCCAAACTTTTTCTTTTCGTCAAACTTGATGACACTGAAAAATATCTGCTTCCTGTCTTGAGAAAATTTAACGGTCGCCTGTAGGCATATTTATAGCGGATGTCGGCAGTAGAAATAACTATTTATCGCCTAAATTACGTTATAGTATAATCAGTAGAAAAACATACCCAAATTAGAAAGCAAAAGGATGATCCAATCGACGTACGGTCCTAATCGTGTCGCTTTTAGTCACAAGTATTCGTGAAATATGATCTATGTATTCCAAGTTAACAATGTACTAGCATATGAAAGCAATATCGTTCAATGGATAGTTATAATATTCTGATTGAAAAAGAATTGCTCTATTTCAAAACCAATAATGTCAATTGATCTGGCACGATCGAAAATATCATTAATAATAATTTGAAATATATTTTGCGCAAGGCAAAATTCGCAAAAAAATCGGTCAAATGCCGTTAGTATTTGACTCATAACTTTTAAACGAATTGAGAAAAAAAGTGTCGGACTTTCGTAGATTTGTAGCTCGCCAACTGACGATTCTAGTCCACTTCTCAAAGTTTAAGATTTGTTCTATATTCATTGAGCAACAGTCTACTCTTTCAAGATGACCATGAATCACTACTTATTTATGAAATAAATCTCAACAATTTTATATGAATTGATAAGGTGGATAAGCATCTTCCAAACGGTGAAAACTGCAGCTCTCTATCTTATTCCTATCAAAAGTTATTCAACAAATACCTACCCGTCTTTTTTTTAAAATGGTTGGTTGTTCGTGATTAACTTCTTGAAAGTGGTCACTGAGATGATCGAAACATCGAATTTTAATATAAAATTGATGAACAAAATTATTGCCACTAGTTTGTTTTTATTGTACTATTACATTGCCCTCTATAATATTGAATTAAAAATATATACGCGTTATAACGCAATTAGGCGTAACCACACTCCCCCTCGGACAAAAAAAACGACCTTTTTCCATTTCATTTTTGCATCACTTAATAAGTTGTTTTAGAAAAACAAAATATACCAGGAAATGCAGCGTGAAAAGAACTACAATGTGCAAAGTAAAGCTTATTTTAATTTTGTACTTTTTGTTTTCAAAAAAAGCAAAATTGTGTACGACCAATTTTCGACGATGCGAAAAAATCATTTTTTCTGATCTNTAGATGTACTAAAAAAAAAGTAAAAAAAAAAAAACAAAACAAGTTATTATAAAAATAGACTAGGAATTTATGAGCTTTTTTAATCATATGAAGAATATATGTTCATCATGTGCTATTATGGCATGATGCAAATGAAAGAGATCATCAGTCTTACTTTTTTTATCAATAATTTTCAATAGTAATTTGATCTTTTAGCTTTTTAATTGATAAATAACTCGAATAATGTTTTTATATGTGTTATTTGCATATACTTCCTTTGATAAGTAGTAAAACATTTACAGAATACTCTGACCTAGTGCTGAAGTTTTCCAAGATCAATCTTAAAATGATTCTCTTGTTTCTGCTTGAAATTTTAACATGAAATCTTACCCGCCTCGTCCATTCAAATTGGTACGATATTTATCAAGAAACGAACTATGACCATTATACCCCTGGTTTGCCTGTGTAGCCATGGATAATGTCGTTCAACAAAGTAATTTCCTATCTGAAAACAAAAAAAAACATCTATATTTCAAATGATAATATAATACAACTATGTTAAAGCTTGTACAGAAAGTCATCACTACTGCTACTGCTGAAAGTAATGTTGTGGGTACTGAAACTCGTTGCTATTCAACGAAAGTATCCTTTTTTGTCTATATGTGGTTACTCGGCATCGCCCTCCACCATTTTCTACTTTCATCTGTTCTACTTGCCGCATTTTTTTGTAACTAAGCAATGCAAGAGACACAGTTTCATTTTGTTCTTCTCCTATTTTTTTTTGCTTGCCTTTCAAGCGACGTCAGTTCATGTGCGCTAGCAAAGATTTTGTGCACGGCTCGTCTAAAAGAGAAAAAAATCATCCCTTTCTCATTTCTGTCAAACAACAATAACAACAATACTAAAATTGTTAAAACAATAAATATAACAGGGAGGGAGGGAGAGAGAGAGAAAAGCCAAAAAAAAAGAGAAATGTTGCTCAGCAACATTAAACAGTTGGTAGTAACTAGATACAAAATATAGACTAATGTGAACTTGAACAGATTTTTCTTAAGAGAAATATAGCTAAATGAAAACGTCATTCTTATTTAAAAAAAGAGAGTCAGAATAGAACAAATAAAAGAATGCTTTAGTTAAAATCCAAATATTGACTAATGGTTTCAATTGACTAATTTCCATTTCTACATGTGATTGATTGATTTTAGTTACGGAAAGAATAGTTTCATCGACTTGATGAAGCTATTCAACTCGTCTATTTCTTTCATCATTGCCAACTGGTTAAGACTTATTTGAATAATAGATATCAAAGGAATCAACAGACTATCAAGTCCATTTGTCTGCTAAGATAGGCACTAGATCCCAATTTTTCGAGCTGGTTATAGGTCAGACAGGCCTTTTTAAATGGACAAATCGCTTCTCAATGATATACTTTCTAAATTTCGATACACAAAAGACCTCGATTTTGATCTGAAAGTATAGATATTAACATGTACAATAATTTATCTCGACTACTAAAAGATGAAAAATTATTTTTTGTCATATTGATTGGATATAAACATAACTAATTATGTATTGTCATTACATTGTTCAATTTCAATTTATTTATTTAGTTTGTCGATCCGTGTTCGCTAAATTGACGGACACACTTTTCGATTGATTATTTGCATTATCTTACATGAGTCATTGGTTTATTCTTCTTTTTTCTCTAATTCATATGTATATGACCGTAATATGTCAGGATTCGATACACATAATTCACTTCAGTATACATGATTCTTATGAGGCCAGATTGACGAACAAGCACAATTTGGCTGAGGAGGCTCATAGCCTATCAGAGCAAGATTAAACCTATGAAATGTAAACCTGTCTGAATCTCAAGTAGATATCAGAAACAATATTTCTATAATTCAAAATTAGAAACCTGCGTTGAAGTCGTGTTAGAGTCAATTAAAATTTTCACTAATAAATCAGATTTAGCACAAAAGATTTGTTGAATTGAAAGTTTTATTCGTTCGTATTCTCTATACAAACTGATACAGTTTCGAAATTCGAGTCGTGTGTCTTCGAAGTCTACGCCTATGGGAAGAAGTCCGAGTCAACATTGACTCTGACTTTTTCTTAGTTTCATAAAGTTCTGAGAAGACGTATATTGAGTCTCAAAAACACATCAGTTTATATAATAAATATTAAGTAATAAAACTTACCATTAAAAAAAATCTGTAGTGTCCGACCTAATCTGCTGGTGGACAATGTTGAGAGCTCCAATCGCTCTTAAAAATTGTTCCAATGCAGGTCTCTATTCAAAATAAATATCTTGATAACTCATATTGAACCATCCAGACAAATCAATTAAACATTCATATTGCATAGCACACAAACAAATGATCTATAATTATCCTGAAAGATTAAATTTTCTATAATGTTGAACATGACTATAATATTTAATCAAAATAAGTGTGTCAATTGACCCTTGACAGCATAAAAATGGCAAACTAATATCGATATGTCACGCACAATAATTATACAGTCAAGTTGATCAGAACAATAGAAAATTAATATCTTACGTTCCGGTAAAAGTCAAACAATGACTGTTATTTAAAAACTCACGTCTATCATACTATAAAACATGTTAAAAATTAACAATTCATCAATTATTTATTATTTTCAGTCATAAAAAAAGTTTCAATAATTATTTCTATTGTGCCTTTTCTTTAATTTTTAGGGTCAATTATTGGTTCGATCAGCATTTATCACTAACTATTTTAAAGTGTCTCTCTCAATTCATCGAACTATGTCAAAAACTATTTCATGAATATTTTTTATTCAATTGAAATAAATTATTTTTTTTGAGAATAAAAAATAATGAAAATAAAATTTCTATAACGACCATATCCTTTAAGAGTGTTCTGCCCTATCTTTTTGACCTTGTCTGATTCTCGAAGACGGCACAACAGATCAAGTTGATATGACATTTTTACTGTTAACTGTTCTTAGATCCTTCATTGAGTAACTTCAGGATATTGGCGCGATAAGATAGTTGTTTTGATTTCTCTTTGACTTCTAAAATATATTTGAAATAAATATATTAAACTGATTCTCCTGATTCAACTTAGCACTAGACTATAAGTTGTATCCTTCTAATTGAGTGTATAAAAAAGAAATTTTATCTATACATCATAGATATCTAATCTAGACTTTTGGATATCATTCATTGGATAATAAGATGCAGAAATTTGAACTTCCTAAAAAAGAAATTTAACATACTCTCCAAGTTACACTTTTTACAAAGGATAGAGCATAGAAAATACCCTGGTTTTCCATAGACCAGCACTCTGATTGCTAACGAACCTTAACAAATGGTATGCGATAGAACTGAAATTTTACTTTGAGATTTCTAAGACTATACTCAGAGGTAATTTTAAGTCTTTACTCTCCGTTAGTTGCTGGAGTGATCATTTGTTCAGCGGTTGTGGAAAATAAAGAAAGAGTAGAATTTGAAATCAATCAGAACATTTTTTGTAGAGAATTTTATTGACTGTTGACCGATAAAAAGTATATTTTTTTTATCGCTCCGCCTTTGAAATATTGGGTCTACAAAATTGATCATTTTAAAGAAATGAAAAAAAAATTCGAACTTTTTGAAATGAAACCTTCTCTACCGACATTCAATAGAGATCTTTTGGAATTTCTGTTTGGTATAAATCGATGAAGAAGTTTCCTAGTGAGTTACATATATATTTCAAAAGCTTCATGATAACTTGACGAATTATACGTATTAACGCCTACAATAGACCATGCAGCCATTATTAGGTAGCTAAATGGCAGTCATGAACAATGTTAATATATGTATTGTAAATCTCAACTCATGAGAAGTTGAAAATAGTATTTATTATGAATTAAATGTCTTCAGTGATTATTAAATGGCTCAAAGCAAAGTAGATGTTGACTTAATCAGGTGTGTCAAAACCACATATGTATTTTTTTGAGATTGATTCTCATCGATTGCTTCCTTCCTATTTTCTATTGCGGCAATAGCACGAGATTGATGTTGCTTTTGTTCACTCAATAAAGTCGTCAAAGAAAAAAAATCAAGACCTAATATATCGTTCAATGCCTTTTCCCCACCACGCGATCATCGGACTGATCAAACGGCCCTATATCAAAATATAGACACTCAGTAAATCAAATTATATCATTAATGTATGAGACAGGCTAATACTTTGTTCATAAAATTATTTTATCAATGGTTCTTCTAGAACCACTGTAAGGACTGATGGCTTAAGCATTTCCAAAAATCTCACTTTTCTTTTTTTGGAGAGACATACGTAAAGATTCAGTGCAAAAATCAGAGTCTTGACTTTCAGGATCCTAGTAGTTCAGATAGGAATTTCAGAAACGAAAACGACCAATTTTAACTCCGAAGAATACTTCTAAATGCCAATGGTAAAAATTTCAATCTGAGTGAACGAAGTTAGTGACGAGTCGTAAGCAACCAGGGTTTCGCACAAAGACCACAAAAATTCAATTTTAAATTTTTTCCTTGAGCATGTTTTTTCTTATTTTAGTGCTCTATATGTAGTAAAAATGTCAGATTGATCGCTTGTATTGGTGGGTGTTGGAAAACTAGAAACGATCAAAAACTAATTGGTTGGGAATCCTAAAATAAATTGAATAATCATTGACATTATCAAAACGATTTTCAGACATATATATTCTATTAACATCTTGTAATTTATTCTTAACAAAAAAAAAACGACAATTAATTTTCTCGTACTATGAGTTCTATTATTTTTATTAAAAAAAGTTAAAATAAATATTGACCAAACAGAGAGATAACTATGAAAATAGAACATACAAATATTAATAGTGTATTTTTTTTATTTCAAATATCCTTTATTTTCTTGTTTTTTATTTATGCTTTTCCAACGAGAATAGCCAATGCTAATGCTAATGCAAAAGTAACTAAAGTATGAACAGAAATCAAAGTTCCTTTAATCCAATCTGGTGTACCATTATTTTTCCCTTCTGTTGGTGGAGTTTGCACTGATCCATTATGATACTGATTGCCCAATTCATATGAACTTGCATTAGTAGCTTTTTTTGATACATTTTTTTTAACAAAAAATCCCATAAACCAAAATATCACAAACATAAGAAATACCCAACATACCCATGCAGCTAAAATTCCCCATTCTGCATTCGTTGTAAAATTAAAATCTGGAAAACGTATTGCAAGAAACATTGCTACAGCTGAGAATATCAATGCCATTAAACCAACAAATCCATGTGTATAATTAAAAACATAACGATATTTTTCATCATGTTCACAACGATATAGTGCCATTATTAGTTGAATAAGAGTAAAACATACTACAATTATGCCGATGACTGAGTGATTAAATTCAAGCTTTTCTTCTTGTGGTATCCATTTACCTTTTTTATAAGCAACAACAAGCATAAAAGCAATTATGGTTAATACAGCAGAAACTGTCATTAATGCACGATGAACAGCAAACCAGATTGGTTTTCCGCACACTTTTCTATCTGGCCATGTCTTTTTGAAATACAACGCCATAAGAATACCAAGTGGAACATAAAATAGCCATGTAAATATCATAATAACAGCATGCGCTTTCATTAAACTTGTTCGTGCCGACTCGATTGAATCTGCTTTATAAGAAATTGTTGTTTGTTTATTCAGTTGAACTTTTTCTGATAACGCTATACGCGATGTATGCATAATCATATTATCTATTTATTTATGAATAGAAGGCATCTTATTAAATAAAATCTAAACTTACTTGAACTATCTAAATCTCCTATAGCTATAAGTGGAATATAAGTCGTCGATTGAGATAGCGGAGAAATATCACGTCGTCGTCGTCGTTTTGAACCACTAAAATTTGATAAAGTAAATTCACAATAAGCCACACCACTATCAAATTTCAGTGAAGTAGAAGTTAATGTACCACCCAAATTTGACATTGTACTAGCTAACACTGGTGGTGAAGTACCACGCGGATTAGCAAGACGATCAACTGAAATTTTATCGGTAGATAAACGTTTGCAAACAAAAACATGATCTTCACCCTATATATTAAAATATAAGTATTTATAAAATATAAATAAGCTTATATGCTATACCATTTTGTCATCAAGTGAAAGACCCAAAGCTAACCATTGTGACGTTTTTAAATTATTAATTTCCATTTTAACAACTGTGACACCATTGTCATATGTCCAACTAATAATAACTCCAGCGTCGTCGCTTGGTGAAGTAATAGGAGAAGTATTAGAAGGAGAAGTATCAGAAGGAGAAGTATTAGAAGGAGAAGTATTAGAAGGAGAAGTATTAGAAGGAGAAGTATTAGAAGGAGAAGTATTAGAAGGAGAAGTATTAGAAGGAGAAGTATTAGAAGGAGAAGTATTAGAAGGAGAAGTATCAGAAGGAGAAGTATCAGAAGGAGAAGTATTAGAAGTAGTACCAGTATAATTACTAACGACAGTATCAGTTGACGAAGTTGTCTATCATGTATAGAAAATAAAAATGATTTATTAGTATTTTAAATGCACATTAATAGAACATTCATTTCAAAAGACTTTAAGATGTCGATTTTTATATATGTTTCAATAAGAAATTGAGCTATGGTGATTGGATATTTTAATAAATAAATAAATAAAAGCGTATTATTATACTTACCTTTGCTCCAGTAGTAGTTGGATTATCCTAAATAAATTTAAATAAAAGATTTTCTTCAATAAGAATTAAGTAAGATTTACAGTTTTAGCAGTTAATGTAATACTAAAACAATCAACATATATTTCGCTATATGATTGGACGATTGTTGCTCTAAATATTGATTAATATACATGTAAAATGAAATAAATAAAGTTCATTTACTTGATAACAGTAGATTCTTGGGTTGCAGTTGATGGCGGATACCAAACAGCGTCTATGGATGATTTATCAGAGGCTGAGTTATGAGTTATACCAGTATTTGCTATGTCATTACAGGAAAGTGTTTTAATATTTGCATTTGTTGTTGTCCAAGTTCCAATAATTTGTTCACTGGTTATCGTTTTTGCTATTAATAGAATACCTTTAAATTGATCATTATTTGTTGAACCACGAACAGTAACTATGATTGAAAAAACATTATTTCATGAAGAAATTTTTTCTTAATTATACTGACTATGAACCGTGTCACTTGCATAATATTCTGATTTGTCGGATTCTACTGTATATTTCGATGAACATTGTTGAGGAGCAGTATTGCCATGATTAGGTATCATTGATGCACATACACGCACTGGTGCACCACCTGGATTACTATGTCCAGGTTTAATTGAGGTTAAAACGAAGACGAGCAAATGATAAATGAACAGATTCATCTGAAAATAGATTTCTCAATAATGAGTATATCTTGATCTAAAAGAATCATATGAATATAATTAGAAATGCAAACTGATGCATTGATCGGTAGCGGCTAAAATTTTCTGAATTTCGAGAAATTTTCAAATGAAAAAATTAGAAAAGAATGCTAGAGAATTTATTGACAAGAAACTATATGGTAGCATCTCCAAAACTGATTTGAGACGTCGGAAAATCTTTAAAAATCAAATATCTACTTTTGTGTTGTGGCGATAGTGGGTCAACCGATCGGCTTACACCACTAAATGTAATGTGCAAACTTTTTTCTTTCGTTTATCTATCACAGGAGAAGAGAGCAAATTTTTTTACCTTTCCAGCCATAAATTATAGAGACGATATCTCTTAAACATATTTTGATTACGCTTATGAGTTTTTTATTATTATCAGGGCCAGATGAACTAAGTCAAATTATTTTGATCATTTTTTTTTCAACTTCTATTTATTTTTACAAAGAATATTAATAACTAGTTTTTCATAGCAAGATATCTAGCTTCTGATCTTTATACACGAAAAGAATACGAGAAATTCTACATAAAATAAAATGGTACAACTTCAAGGGGATAAGTACAGATCTCAAACTGCCAGTATAGTTTACTATTGAAACTTAATAGTGACGTTTATAAAATTGAAAAATAAGATAGAAATTCAAGTCATAACTACGATTGGGAGTAGTACTACGACAATTCGGTTTTTACGATAAAGAAAAGACTATTTCGAGACAAGAATGATTTTTTTCTAAAACATTATTTAAATTTTGAACGGGGCGAAGAATCCGAATTTGTAGACGGTTTATTGAAATTGGAGATATGCAGAATAAATTTTTTTCGTACCATGTACTCTGACTGAGAAAAATTTACTAAACGTTACCTTACTCTGAACATCTCTGATTGAAATTATCGAGTTTTATTTATTAATCAGAAGAGGACTATTTCAAGATAATAGCCATATTTTGTAAAACTCGTCTAAATCGTGAGAAATAGGTGTCCGGCTACAGATAAAAATAAATTCGAAAATTTCAACAAAACTAACTATAAATTTCAATTCACCGATCACTGCAAAACTTTAGTAATCTTTTTACAAAAACTAGTAGTTATTTTCTCTAAATAACGTACAATGCAAAAGTAATGACACAAAATGTTGATCCCTATATTTCTTCATAGATATGACTCTGAAAAGAAGTTTTCTCTTTTTTGGACTTTTATATCATTTGTTTTTTTGTCATGCATTCATAAGCAAAACAATACGAAGAAACGAACAAATGTCCGTAAAAGAAATTTTTGATCATTTTTCATTAATTTATTGAAGAAATTCTGTAATACAACTAAAATACTAATTGAAACAATTTGGACTTTATTGACAGAAAAAGTCTATGAGAATAATTGGAAAGCTAAAATTTAAATTTACTGGCTTCCAGAAACGAATCAAAAGGTCAAACAACTTTGTAAAACTACATTACAGGTTATTGTTCAAGAAGTTCGTCACATGTTACATGAAGAACTATATTTCGTTGTTAAATATAATGGTTTTTTTGTTCTTCATATTTTTTTCTAATGAAAAATGAAATTCCTGTTCTCTTTCATTAATTGATGAGAAGCTGCTGATATATCTGCTACCATCTTAACATCATATTTCAGTTGATTTCTAAGATTTCTCCGATAAATTAATGAAAGGATTAAACTTGTACAGATATTTTTTTTTCTTTCTTTCGTGTCATTTCGTTGATGAAAGCATGACAAAAACACATTATATACAGCTCGAAAGAACAGATATAGCAGTCGACATTTTGTGTCGCTATTGTAAAATGTACAAAAAGTTCAGAACTATTTTTAGAGCGTCTCTATTTTTTTCAGATTCTATTCTGTTTATGAGTGTCTAATAAAAATAAGTCATATAAAGTTCGAAACACGAGAAAATTTCCAATTGAATCGTTAAAAAAATTTGTTTCAAGAGCCGTATTTATAAAGAAATATAAGAGTCGACATTTTATGTCATTAATTTTGTATAGTACGTCAGTTTTTCCTTGATCGAAAAAAATCTGTACTTGAATATTATTAATCTCACTTATCTATGATCAAAACTTCTATCTTATGTTACAAAACTCTATGAATACCATAGTACCGTTTTAGCATCTGAATGCTCTTTTGAATCCCTCAGCACTTTTTTATCACCTTAGAGTATAGTTTGATGTATGGTGCTACACCTACCTCCTAATAGAATTCCTACAGATTCAACAACAATAAATTCAACCCGTTTTTTATGCAGTTTCAAATCACAGTAAAAAAGGTATCATCGTTAGAAACAAAAATCTAGGCTTAAAACCATTTATAGGGGAGAAGAATTACCAGTTATCAAGTAATTGGTAACGGAAAATTCGTGAATTTGCTTCTTTCGTCAGAAAATAGCTATTTGAAAAAAGTATCATGGTTGTTTTTGTAATTTGATCAAAGGCTTTTGACTTTTTGACTCCAAAAAACCTTTCACTGAACTTTATAAGAAATCGTGATTTTCACCAAATAGTTATTTCCTAACGAAAGAATCAAATCCACCGATTTTCCGTCACTTTATTACTCGGTAACTGATAATGGTATCTTTCCAGCTCTAGCTGTTTTACAAGCAAACATTATCTATTAACATTTAAATTAATATCTTATTACACTTTATAGATTTTAAAATAGAAATATGAGCATGTGAAAATCTTCAATGATGCAATCTCATTAAAAGACCGTCATGAGAAAACATAAGCTTCGGTGGTGTTGATGTAGGAGGAAAAGACCTAATTTTTCTAATAAGCTTATTAAGAGACTAATATGAATTTACTTTTTGAAAGCAAGATCACTAGTTATAGTTCTGTGCTACAGAAAACTATATATATCTTTTCAAAACAATGTTGGTGTTGACTTGTAAACATTTACTTGTTTGAATCATTGACTCAAGTCAATGTTACTCAATTTTTGAGTTTAAGTCTTGCTTCAGACTCGATCAGCTCTACTCTTTCTCTAGTAATTCAATACTCCTCTTACAAAAACAAAACATTTATTATTCATTCAAAACGGCCTTACTATTATATGTCATAACAAAAACGGTACGAATGAAAAATAATGACAAGGATTTTTCCTTTTAGAAAACGATTAAAAAAAAAACAGATTTATCCATCGATCGAATGTCATTAATCACAAGTACGTTTTTCTCTTAAGTTTTTGTTTTCTATCGAATAAGATCTTTGTTTCTGACTTTTACATTTTAAAAAAATTCTAGCATGCAAACACTTATAAAATCATGAACTTACCTTTGTAAAAGATCAAAACTTAGGTCACGCACAGCTACAAAAAAATCGACCAATGTAGAAAATATCCTCTTCTGTGTACCGAGAAAAAGAACAAGGTATTCTGTATACGCTTGCCTATATTGTTTATACATGATTTATGCTCTATCAGTTATAATTATGGCGATATATATACGTATGTTTTTTTCATGACTTTCTTTTTCGTTCTGTGCTTTTTTATAATTTTGTATCGAATGTTTCTTAGTCATCAATCGTGGAAATTATGTCCTTTGGAATGAGTATATATGCATTTAAAAATCATTATATAATGTACTTTTATCAATATTGAATAGAACGATATTTACAATAACTAAAAATGATTCATTTAAAACGAACCACATGGCTCATAATACTATTATGTTTTGAATATTAATCCTATGAATCCTTTTTTTTTCTTCATTCTACATCATATAATAATATCATAAAATAAACAATATCTGATACATGTGTAGCAATAATAACGGGCTCATTTCTAAGCAAAAATGTTGTTGTTGCATTCCAAAGATATTAGTCAGTGATGTTTTTCGGTTGTATAACTAACTGTTTTCTCTTTTTTCTTTCGTTTATTTTACTTGCTCGAACAAGAAAAACGAAAAGATAGAAAATACAATATAATCAAGGACAAAATACAATACATGTTATTAGTAGCCGATGAGCACAGGTAGCAGACAGTGTACTATTTACTTTCAATCTGAAGTTAAAAAGAATATGTCACTCAATTTTCCACTGAAATAAAGGTCTAGGAGGTCTTTGAAATTATATTATTTTCTATAGTCAATAAATATCAGTCTAAAGACTACCTTGACTTCCCTGATAATAAAAAATCAAGTTGTTCTACTGTAGAAGATAATTTACATCCAAAAATGGTGTGCTAGATATTCGATCAGTACGAAAAAGCTTGTTAGTGCAGCTTCTTCAGTGCTGAAATATGGAACTTACATGTGTTCTTTAATTTCATTATACTAATACAAAATACGTTACGTGAAAAATCTCTCACAGACTACAGTTGCTCTTCAAGATAATCGATCGCCAGAAAAGCGATCCAGCTTATTTATTTCTGCATTTCGAACAGATTTTTTTTTCTATTATTTACTGAAGCTCTCTTTTTTGTTTGTCTGATTGTTGTTCGTTAGGTATTGTTCCTTTTCGTATTTTTAATTTGACATTATTATTATTATAGCTCTAGCCGTTGATTTAACTGACAAATAACTCTGTCATATATACGTCCATTATATTTACAGTAGGTCTCAATATATTATTAGATATATATTTATATCGATAAGCTCACAAACACTGATTTGGATTATTTTCCCAAGTTATAACTGGACCAATTCATGTTGTATTATGCTAATTACATGATGACAATGGCAAATCAGTGCATCACTATATTTCATTTTTGACATTTTAAATATAAACTTTGGTTTGTGTAAAAATCCAAAACTCATATTTCGAATATTTGCAAATATTTTCCAGTTACTCAAATTTCGAGAAAGACTTTTACATATTCTAAAATAGTCGAAGTCTTATCGTTAATGTGCTGCTCAACACTTTTTTTTTCGTTGCTAAGAAGCTCCGAAAAATAAAACAGGTGCCTGTTGTTATTAGTGGCTAAAGTCTATAATGTGGAGGGGAAAGAGGGGAAGGAAGAAGCAGCAATACTTTTATTTAAAACTTGGACTCATTATTTTCTTCGAAATATATGAATTTCACAAAGTAGGATCTATATTACATGGATTCGTTTTTTGTGAGATGATGCTTCTTTTATGTATAGTAAAATGCCTTAACCCTATTAGATGTCTAGAAATGGATTGTTTTTCCTAGGTATTCTAAATTTCTTGGATTTGCAGAAAAAAGACATGAAGTTTTTTTCTTTCCGAAATTCAGATGGAAATAGATGATATTGTATGTACGAATCACTATTGTCAACATAATACTAAAGAAAATTATGATTTATGTTTCATTTAATTGTAACCAGCGAATTAAACTTTTTGCATTAATTGTGTTTATTTTCAAAGTGTTTCCATTGTGCATAGTTAAGTAATTCTATACTGAAAAGATTTCGAACGGTTAGTAGAGGCCAAAACTTGCTGAAAGACTTATTTTGCAATTTTTGTCTCCGTCAAAAGAGAATTTTAAATTCAAACATACAGGAAGATAACTGGTTTAAAACTATTGATTGTAGTTGTTTACAAAAAGTTTAACTTCATTTGCTTACGAATAATAAAATATTTTTAGCCGTCAAAGTCGTTAATTTTAAGGTAAAAAACCAATTTATTTTACAAAGATAGATTGAAACAAAAATGAACATTTATATACTATTTGATAGTGTTCCGAACAAGTTAATAATCTATGAGATTATATTTCTTATTGTAAAATTTCACATTCTGTCTTCATATAGATTTTTGTATTAGAAATATTTTTTCGGCAGTTCAAATAATTACTGTAGTTCATCATCATCCTCTTCCCTCCTCATCATCTAAACTAAAATCAAATAATAATAATAATAAATTACTTATTGTAAAAACCAAAGTTATCAATATTAAAATAACCAAATAGTGAAGTAAATAAAGAAAAAAATCAACTAAATCACTTTGTCATTCCTTATCATCATCAAATTCAAAATCTCAAACAACTATTCATCGTCGTAATTCATTACCTATTCCATCAACATCATCATCGGAGGTTAAAGCTAAACAAAAATGTGGTATATTAAAAACTTGTTTAGAATCAATGTCAAATTTTTTACATCAAAAATTAAATGATTAATTATCAGTTCATTTAACAATTCAATCATCAAATTAAGAACCAATAATGCCACAAGGTTGATCATCACCATTATTTCTTAATGAACAAGAACAACAAATACTTACAATAAATCATCAACGTAAAACAAGTTTAGATGAACATATATTTACGTTCATTATTAAATAATACAGATGAAAAAACAAAGAAAATATTAATAATAATAATGATATAAAAGATTTAACAAAAACAAATACTCATAAATCATTACCTTGCGACCTGGTACATTGGATTGTGATGACGATAATGATGAACATAAACATATATCATCAAGAAAACGTAGTCCTTTTGACGGAAAATCAACCAATAAAAATTATCATCGTTATTATTATCATTAGATAATAAACGATTATCATCTAGTACTACTACTCCAAGTAGTAATCGGAAATCAACATAAAAAAAAGTCTCGAGACAGCAAAGAGAGATTTTTTTTTCATTCAGATTAAAAACTATGTTTATTTTAAATGAGGACGAAAAAATCCGCTTGTTTTAAAATTTGAATCGACCATTACCTAGTCCGATGACAAAAATTACGGTGTGGCAAAGGTTTTTGCTCCATAATTGAAAAGAAAACGAGGGAGAACAATGTACAGTTTGTGCGCTCGTATATCGAAATACAATTGATGTTTGCCACTAGAAGCCAAAAATGAGCTCAGCTGACTGTTTTTTCATCTGGTTGATCAGTTAAATTACGTTTGATGTAATCATTTAGCAAATACTCACATGGTGCAAGGTCAGGTGAATATGGTGGATGAGACATTATAATAATACCTTCTTCTGTTAAATCATTAATAACATCGGAATGAATATTGGGTCAAGCATTGTCTTGGAGCAATTTTATACCTTTTGTACCTGCTGACTTTCTTTGTTTCCATATTTCCTTCACGACAGGCTTGAGGCAATTTTCAATATAATAGTTGTGATCTATAGTCTTGCATTCGTCAACAGCATATATAAGAACAGGATCATTTGATTTAAAGAAAATAGAAAATAAATTTTTGATTCAAATTTACCTCGACGAACAATAGTAGTTGGTGATTCATCTTCGCCAACCCAGCTTGCATTTGTTGACTGGCGATGAATCTGCCTATGGTAAATCCACGTCTCATCACCTGTTACAATATCACATAATCGCCAAGAACCATCACGGAATTTCGCCAAATTTTCACGACAAAGTTTAACACGTTCTTGCTTTTGCTCATCAGTCAGTTGATGGGGTACCCAACGTGATGTAATTTTTTTCATCTTAAGACAATCGTGGATAATTCGTTCTATTGTACCATGAGAGAGAAATGTGTCGGCTATAATATCATCATAAGTTGAATGTGGATCATTGTTGATAACCTCTCGCACTAGTTCAATATTTTCATCTGTCAGCTCGGATACCGGACGACCAGATCGAGGATCATCATTGACATCTTCTCTTCCTTCACGGAAACGCTTTGTCCATTCTTCAACTGTTGGATATGATGGAGCCTTGGATTCCAAAGCTGCTGCAAGTTCTTCGTGAATCGTCTTTGAATTTAACCCCAAAATAGTTCGAATTTTTATATAATATCGGTTGTATTCATTATCCATTTTTGAAAATTTTTTTTCGTTCGAATTAAAGTTTATCGAAAAAAATACTATAACTAAGTCCAAAAGAGATTTACTATATATATACTATTATAGATAAGACATTCCACTATTTATCCATGCACAACACTCTTCGATATTAATTGGTTTATAAAATTGCCGATAGCAATCTGGGAACTTTTGGTCAGACCTAAGTACAATAATCAACTGTTAACATTGATTGATTCCTCTTTCTTGTTCATGTAATCTTTAGAATAAATCTCAGTTTACTCAAAATTTTATTCAATTTCAATGTTAGAAGGTGAGAATATTTGGATTAAAATCACTGGGATCAAAGACTGTTTTGTTCAGAATGAATTTCTCTATCGAATGATATATAAAGAAGCGATTAAGTGTAACTTTTTATTTGTTTTATAAATTAATTTTGTCTTTCATTGTTATCTATAAGGGTGACACAAAAATCTATACGTAGTTAAGAGCTAAAGTGATTGAAACGTTTAACGAAAACAGCTGAAAATTGCTTAAATGACTAATGTCTTTGTGGTTTCCATTTACTCATATATTCACAATCGCATGACTATTGCATTATAATTGGGGAAAATATCCTGAAAAGTTTTTCCATTCTCTGCAGTATTACTCTCTAAAACATAAATTAGGGCACTGACACTGTAAATTCTTCTACTTATTTTTCAGTACCTTAGTAACCTATATAACTTTCTTATAGTTTATTCATTCGTAAATAATACATCATAGACTTCTAAGCAGATATCTTTTTAAAAACGTTTGTTGAAAAAAAGCTTGAAAATTTTGTGAAAAAAAGGATAATATCGATGTGAAGCAAGCACGACGAGTAGCTACCACGACGGATTTAGGTAAACCAAAAAATTCTGAATACTTGGACTTTTGGGGGCGGGATCTGGGTGCAGGTGCTTGTGTACACGTTGCCGAGCACTCTCACCCAACTTCCGTCCCAACAACGCCCAGCGTTACAGATTCCAAGCTCACCTAGCTCCGTCGTGCTAGCTTCACATCGATGTTTCCAACCTCAAAAATTCTTGCATAAACATTCAAGTATGGTACGATCATATACATCTCAACATCAAAAAGAAGTGAGCTGAGATTTAAAAAAAACCATTGCCACTCAATCAAATTAAGTCTATTCGATAGAAAATTTAATTCCGAATCGAACGATATATAGAGAAGTGCCTAGTTCGATTTCTAGCATAAAGAATTCTCTCATAAATGTTCAGTTGTGGCAGAGATGTATAGAGCTCAACCTGAAAAATAGAAGAGCGGATTTTTTAACTAACCATTGCAACTCAATCGGACTATCCGTATGGGATACAGATTTGAATTTCGAGTCAAAGTAGATGAATGAGGAAAATGTTTTGTTAGTCGATGTTGAAGTTTTCCTACCTTGTTTTGATATGATGTGTGTGTATGTTATTTTCTTTTATATTGTAGTTCTATGTATGGGATGGGTGGTTGAGAAGAACATTTTGCTGAGACTACTAAGTAGTATTTTTCGAATTTTGATCTGAAACTTTGTGCATATAGACAACTTAACTAGACTATCCTCCAAAAAAAGATTCCGAAGTTTTAAACAAATTCTCTTCAGAATATAAAAATTTCACGATATAGATCCTTTTCATGATAAGTCTACACAACATGCATATTTTGAAAGCTTCACGTATCGAAGAAACTTTGTTGAAAACTTCTACATTTCTTTTTATGGAAATTAGCCAAATTGATTTCTCTATGTGTACAAAGTTTCAAATCACAGTTCGAAAATACAAGTTGTCAGAAAAACCTGATGATCCTAGAAAATAGACGAGTTAGAAATTCGATAGCTTAGTCATGTATCAATAGAAACTGAAATCCGTTGAGGCGTTCTAATTAGAACGCCTTGTAGTATCTATAGGCAAAAAAAGATCATTGAAATTGAAAGAGGGCAGCTGAAGAGATTCCCTCATTAGCGAACTTCAGAACAGTCATGAAGTCCTAAAGCGAAGATAACAACAAAGGATTAATAGATAAGATCATGCAATATTGTTGATTGCTTAAATATAGGTTATATCGAAAACTTTTGTTCTTTGACTAACGAATAATTACTATGGAGAAAAAAATAAGAATTTTCGATAACTTTCACCTTTTCGATGATAGTTCTTAGATAAAATATTGATGTTTATACTGTATTTTAAAAGAAATTAAATGTTCAAAATGCATTGAAACCAATTTACATAATAATGTAACGAAAAATCTACAAGCTAAGTTTCCAAATGAATGCAGATATTTACTGCCAAAATAGATTCGGTTCATGGTAGATTTGTTTTAACAGTTCTTCATTACAATCAGCTTTTTCCTTTTTAACAAAAAAAGACATCCCCAGCTTGGTCAAGGTTTGGAAAATTCCTGAAGTTAAACATTGTGTATTATAATACAAGTGAAAAGCAGCAGATACAATAACTACCAAATATTCCATCAAAGTTTATGTTCAATTTTGCTCGACAACCTTAAACGTTCTAAAGAATTCAAATAGAGAATAGAGTGTAGAAAATTATTTCCAACAAGAATATTAAAAAACGTCTTTCGAAATTTCCGAAGTCTCGTTATAATATATAAACTACTTTCTTATTCCATCTCTGGAGGATTAAGTAAAATGATATCGAAGAAATGCGTCTCAAAATAGATAGAATAAAACAATATCTCCGTGATTAGCAATAGCAACAACATTGTGTTTCACATTTTAATCCCGCAATAACTGTGCTAA
Source organism: Rotaria sp. Silwood2 (assembly GCA_905329745.1). Classification (NCBI taxonomy): domain Eukaryota; kingdom Metazoa; phylum Rotifera; class Eurotatoria; order Philodinida; family Philodinidae; genus Rotaria; species Rotaria sp. Silwood2. The sequence continues at coordinate 962,443 of CAJNSZ010000017.1, read as the reverse complement.
CACTTTTTACTACCTAGAGAGTGAAATGTATAATTTTGTTCAGACTACATAGTATGATACAGCATACATACTCTACAACATGAAATGCCTCTGAGTTCTGTACGACCCCTTTTAGGTTGACATACAGCAATATGATTGTATATTCCATATGAAGTTTTCCATAGAAAATAATAGAGAAGCAGCCTCAAGAACTTCTTTAAAACTGCTGTGTCTCGATCCAAAAGGATAGTACAGAATGTAATAACGTCTCATTTTATGGAGTATTGTTTGCTCGATTGTTCTATGTGGGTCACTTATCGGTTATAACAGGGTCATAGCTATTTACCTTGCTTTGACATCGAAATTTTTCGCACCTGTCTTCTTCCCGCCTAAGATTACCCAAAAAATTGTTTGTCTCACTTCAAATAGTGATAAAGAGTTGATAGTGCTGTTTACGATTCGCATCTTAGAAGTATTCAGGTATTCTCTATCTAATAATGCAGAAATGAAGACACCGCAATATGTGAAACAGCTGATAGAACCAGATTGCGAACGAAAATCTTAGTCAGTCAATCAGAGCAACTCTTTCCTAAGTTCTACCACTTCGCCATTTCATTGTGTTATCCTCTAAAAATGATATAGCAGATCCAATTTTTCATGATCTATACAAAAAAGTACTTGAAGAAGAAAAAAAACCTGTTCCTTTGGGAGAAATTTATCCTTTTGGTAGTGAAGATCATCTTTTCATAGTTTTCACATTCTGTACGTCGTCCTATATGCTAAACTGACACAATTAGTATTCCATTGAACAGAGCACACCCGATTACCTATTTTAATTACTTTTCCGAAGATTTAGGACATTTAATTAGTGCAGCACTCACTTAAAAAAATACAAGGAGGGTCGTCTTGTTTGTCTCAGGTTGAAATGTTTCCTACATCATCTCCTCACTTGTTTAAATTGTTTAGACTAAAACTGAGGAGATATTCGTGATCGGTGCCGTGGACTGTATATTATAGCATATGTTTCATTACGAATCAATGAAAACAGTTTTGAAGGTTTCTGAAGTTTGAAGAGAAGTACAAGTATGAAAAAATCGTTGACAAATAAACAACAATAAGTACTCCTTAATTGTGATCAATGATTGATTTATTATCATCATGTGGTTTGTTTCTGAAAAACAAAATCGTGATAATAGAAACTAACTAATTGTCTTTACTCTTTTTCAACAACATTATTAACTGTTCTATTACAAAGACTGATGATCTTTTCCCATGAATCTGCGTAAGATCTGTAATGTTTTAAATATATCTAAAATAGGTAATCGAGTGTCTCCTATCCAATGGAATTCTAATTGTGTCAGATTAACAAACAGGACAATGAACATCATGGGAGAACTGTGAAAAGATGATCTTCACTACTAAATGGTAATTTTACCCTAAAAGAACAGATTCTTTTTCTTCTTCTTCAAGGACATATTTGAATAGAGCATGAAAAATTTGATCTGTCTATATCACTTTTAGAGAGTAATCGGGTGAAATAGCGAAATGATAGAATTTCAGAAGGAGCTGCACATATCAATTGACTAGAGTTGTTGTTCGTAATCCGATTCTATGAGCTGTTTCACATATTGCGATTGTATCATTTCTATATTATTAGATAGAGAATACGTGAATACTCCTAAGATACGATTCGTAAACAGTACCATCAACTCTTTAATACTACTTGTATTTCACTCCAAAATGAAACAAAAAAAAAACTTTTTCGATAACCTGAGGCGAAGGAAACACGTGCAAAAAATCTCGATGTCAAGGCAAGGTAAATAGCTATGACCACGTTGTAGCCCATAAGTGATTTGTTATCACCGAGAACTGTTTTTTTAAACACACTCTTTTGTGGAGAAAATGGTCTTCTCGACCCTCGCTCTTATACTTGCACGTACTAGATGATGAAAAAAAATCAGGATTTTAGTTCTTTAAAGATTCTGTCTCTGGGAATTTCAGAATAATTTTTTTCTTGTTGGAAACAATTTTCTTCACTCGAATCACTATTTAGACTCTTTTTAGAAATTAAGGTTGGCAAATAAAAAAGTTTGTCGAACTATTTTGATGACCACTATATATTTATATAATATTCTTTGTATGAGTTAGTAGCCCAAACAATATAATTATTATCAAATGATATACTTGCAATCGAATTAATTATTCTATTACATGTTTTCTTTTGCCCATAATAAAATAGCATATCAATTTATATGTGTTCATAATCTTATCAAATCCTTGAAATCATTCTCACACTTCTTTTCCTTGAATACTTGTTCTTCATTGGTTGAATTGTAAGAATAATCAACATTGATTAATAACGATAATTTTCTTTCTTAATTACATTGAACTGAGAGAACATTCATTTAAACAGTAAATTACAATTAGAATCTTTTTGATTTATATTTTCAAAATAATATGTAAAAACGACATAATCTCATGTACATCATTCAATTTTAACCAGCTAACACACGCACACACGTGGCTGATTATTAAACGGTATGTGCAAACATACATACATGCATGCATATAACATCAAGCGTGTATGATTTCTTCAATAGTGAACAATATTTAAAGTAATGTAAAAGAACAACAATTTGTAAAAGGTGATCAAAACGAAAAAAAGAAATACGCTCTATTAAATAAAAAGAAAAAAGTGAAGCTTTTTGTTTACATACCCCAGGCTAGAAACATCTAAACGACATTCATACATATGTTTATTTCTTTCAATCACATCATGATTTTCATGTGAACATTTAAACAAATAATGCTAACATTCAAATGACAACAAAACGTACTAAAGGCAAGTTTTTATCTATTCATTTATAGTTTAACTTAATGTTATATTCAATAGGTTTTGCTTCACTTGATCTTGTTTTACCCGTTGCTCCACACTATCGTACTGATCCGCAAGTACTCAAAGATGTTGAAAAAATGCGTACTAATGCAGCTAGTCGTTGGGCAAAATATGAATTTGCTCAAACACCTTCTGGATTTCATAATAATAATAATAATACTAATGACAATTCATCAAAAATAGCAGCATTAGCACGGCCGAAAATAGAAGTTTTACGTGCTAATTCACCCACACTTAAACGTTTGTTAGCTGCACGTATTAAACTTGAAAAATATGCTAATTCAACTGGACGGACTATGTCTGCTAGTCGACAATCTATGCGTTCAATACATGAGACACCATATCAGATAGCTCATGAAAAACAATCATCTGTATTATCAAAACCAATTCATGAAAAACAATCACCTACATTATCAAAATCAACTTATGTACCATCACAACCACCTCCAGCATCTTCACACCCAGTTAAGAAAATTAAATCTCAATCAAGTCTTGATAATGGACCACTTGATAAAATAACTTATGAAAAAACTTGGACACGTAATGGTAATGTAAAACAAAAATGTTCATTAGAAATTTGGTTACCTAAAGCGGGTCTTGATGATGATGATGGAAATACAACTCGAACAACAACACCAGATGTAAAAACAATTGAAAACAATTCTCAAACAATGCCTATTATTAAAAGTCGTCGATCAAGTGTCGCCAAAATAACAGCGACAACAACAATAACTAATATTGAAGCAAAATCATTAGATGAAATATCATCGAAAAAATCTGAACCTGTTGTTATACCACGTGTTTATCATTATGGAGATTATATTATGGATATACCTGAAGAACGACCACGTTCAAGTAAAAGTGTTACAACAGTTAAATCGGATGGTGCTGCTTCAATTAAAAGTGTTCGTCGTCAACAAACACGTCCACATACTGGTCGTCAATCAATATCAACAAATAATAGTGAAGAAATTCTTCGTTTTGGAACAATAGAGGTACCCAAATCAGCTAAAAATTTATCTGTTAATACAAAATCAACTAGTTCAAATCGTGAAATAAAACCTACAATAAAATCTAGTAATCCATCAATGATAAATGAATTAATGCAAAAATATTCATTAATAAAAAAAAATCATCAAGAATTAACACAAGCGAAATTACAACTTGAAAAACCAAATATTGATTCAAGAAATAATTCAAATTTAACTAAAGGTATTTATTAAAAAAACTATGATTTAAATTACAGTTTTTTTATTTGATTAGATCATTCACCACGTCCTCGACCACCTCCTGTACCTGAATCAACATCACTTGTTTCATCTGATCATCCAATAGTTTCTGTAAAAAGAATTCTTATTGATACATCAGTTTCACGTGCAACTAATGATCATAGTTATACAAATACAAAACTTCTCGAACGACGTTCATCTCCTCGTAAACCATCTCAACCGGACATATATCCTCAATTACGTATTTTTTCTCTTGCTAATCAACAACAACATCGCCAATCATCAGCAACTGAATCTGTTGTTAATGCTGCCCATTTACCGAATGTTAATGGAAAAAAAACCGATGATACACAACGTGCTTTACAACGTAGTAAAACATTAGATGTTGTCTTAGATATTCCAACATCAGTTAACGTACCACCACGTGCACCTATCCAAGCAGATAATTCATCATCTAATCGAATTCACCGTACAACAAATGGAATGATTGAACAAACACCTTCACTTATTTCTAATCGATCTGCACTTAACCTTTATTCTGAACATAGAAAACAACAACAACATAGATCATCTATTATTCAAAATTCTCGACAAAATTATCATCGTTCATCAACGACAACAACAACAAGCGTTCCAACAAATAAAGTACTTGTTCATTTTAATCATAGTAACAATGGAAATTTGGATCGCAATTATCTTGTACCTGAATAGATTTTTCGTAATATACTCTTAATAAAATGTAAACATATAATTTTTAATACTTATAAAAGACTTTACCATCATCTCTAAAAAAAGAGTTTGTTAGTGCAGCCCCTTTGAGGCTGAAATGTGAAGCTCAAATACCTTACTCTGCTTCATTATACTAATGCAAAATACGAAGTGTAGAGTTTTTAAAAGACAAAATTTCTTTTCTAACGATAATCGATTGGCAGCACACGCTATGCTTTTTTTTTCTACATTTCGAACAGAGTGTTTATTTTTTTTTTACTGACACTCTTTCTAGTTTTGTTCCATTTTCATAAGTTACTATTATTAGTCTAACCATTGATTTAGTGTTCAAAGAAATCTATTGTACACATTCTTTATATCTACAGTAAATCTTAACGATCTATTATATATATATATATATCGCTGAACTCATAAACATTGATATTGATTGTTCCTGAAAGTTAGAACTTACTGAGTTCATGCTTTTGTTTTGATCATATGACAGATGTTGGATATTAAAATATCATCCTTAATATCTTGAATATGATCGTGTACCTGGGCAAAAATCAGAAGGTGCGCTATTCAGGATTGTGAAAAGCGTATACCCGTAATATAAATTTTAAGGAATGTTCTAAAACCTTCAAACCATTGTTATTAATATCGTCTAGTGCCTTTAATCCCGATTGATAAGGTCTGTAATGGACAGAGAAGATGAATTTATCCCTGGTTGCTAGGGCCTAAAATGATGAAACCGCAAAAACGTCGATTGTAAGTTCCATTCAATATTATTTTCGAAGAGAATATACGCGAGTGCCACAAAAAGTATATCTTCTGAAATGATTTATTAGATACGTTTTGTTTTCGATACATACATACACACATACAAATATATAGACAAATAGAATGGAAGATACATATACACAGATCAAGTAAAAAGACCTGTACATAATATATATATTTTTTTTTCATCTAATTTTTAGATCCGAAACTAAGAAAATGATAGAGAGAGACAAAAAAAACATGGATACACAAGAGCAAAAACCGATTGAGAGTTTTGATTATTAAGAATAAATGTATTTAATTATGAATATCAACCATATCAAGTAAAGTAGATACATTAAGATAAGTAAAAACAGGTGATTGACATCGAATTGTATTTTCTACACCATCAAAGTAATTTAAAAGATGTACACCATTAGTTCGATTTCTAATAATACGTTCAATACGTTCATCATCTGGTATAAGATCATCAAATGTATCTTGATACGAAATAATATTATGTGGAAGATCATCTTCTGGAAGAATATTGGTATTAATAGAAGTTGATGTTTCAAGAGCTAATGATTCATCATATTTATTATTATTATTATTGTTATCCATTTCTTTAAAAGTATTTATTGCTGAGAGATCATCAATTGATGATGTACGACATATTCGATTACTATTATGATTAACAAGACCTAAAGCTCGACGACGTTGTGTTGAAACTGGAGTTGTAAACTTATTTTTATTAAAACGAATTGGTGTTGTTATTGATTCTGAACACATTTGTAAGTCATTCATACTTGTTGTAGCAATAAATTTAAGATGTTTATTATTAGTATTGGAATACGAAGCTAAATCATTCAATGTTGCAGATGATAACATACCATTACGTACTAAAATTTAAGTTAAATCATCGTAAAGCATATTTATATAAAATTCTTCGATAATATCCTCAAGGGTGATCATCCAAGCTTGAAAAATTTTCGTTTTTCTATAGCGAAGTTTGAGCATTTTACTTTCCTTTTTTCTTTGCTTAGCAATGCTAAAAAATGCTGATTCCTTCCTCTCCTGCCGACTTCGGAACACGTTTGAATATCCTTAAAATGATTGTTCATAAGGTGCTGACAAATTCTAAATTGGAATATAACTTTTTTTTGTCATGGTTGAATAGAGCTGAATGAGTTACCTATAGGAATGTAATTTTTGACATATTCAGATCATATTTTTGTTTTAGTGAAACTTAGGCTTAAAAAAAATCAAAGAAGCCTATAAAAATTGAAATACTCCAAATATATGAAGCCTCGATAGCCTTAATATTTATTCATATATTTCTTTTGGCTTAACTCATCATATAGTTATTGAAAAAAATGATGTATGTTTTTTTGAAAAAATATTGTTTGATTGTTGAGAAAATCGATTTTTTCGATATGATAGCAAAAGAGCAATAAATAGAGATTTGTATTTGTATTGAATAATTTTTAACCATCGAAGCTTTAGTTCCAAAAGAAACGAATGTCATATTTAGGATCAGCAAAATAGTGTACATTGAATAGTATACCGAATACTCAAAGCTAGGTTTCGTCGAATTTCGACGTTAGGGGGAGAACATAGGTGAGATTATTCGAAAATAAGGTTGAAGGGGTGTGAGGACCAACATTTGACGAAAACTAGTTTTGAGTATTGAGTATATTTATCGATGCAGATTTTTACGCTGCTTCTAAATATGATATTCGTATCTTTCGAAATAAAAAGCCTTGATGGTCGAAATCATTGAATATCAATCATCTTATGTATAGTTCTTTTGCTATCAGATCGAATAAATTGACTTCCTTAACAATCAAACAATATCTTCCAAAAAACATGCATAATATTTTTTGCATGATTATATGAGGAGTAAAACTAAAAGAAACATTTGGATAAATATTGAAGCTTGATACTTTTGACGTATTTCAATTTTTATAGGCTTTTTTGATTTTTTTAAAAGCCTATGTTTCACTATAAAAATATGATCTGAATATATCAAAAAAAAATTGCACGAATTTTGATTTGCCGCCACTATATATGTGTATTCAGTTCAAGATACATCTATAAGAATTTCATATTGGTATTGTAATAAACGAGTAAATAACTCTGATGATTAATTCTATCTTATCAATTTTTTCATCTTGTCATTTAATTAGATTGAAATTGAATTAAAATTCAGTAATCCAAACTCTCTGTATTAAAAAAAAATAAATATGCAGAAGAAAACGTCACCATGTTTACCGTCTATGAAGATCGCAAACGTCACTTTCCCACGCATAGAATGGAAAAAAGCTGTTAAAGGAATTCTTGCAGAATAAAAATATGAAATACAATGAAGTTGCTGTGACTAATCACAGGGAAACTATTTTTTTTTTAGTTAGAGTCCGTGGAATCCAACATTTTCGAACTCAATGAAACAGTACTTTGATATTTTCTCAATGGAATATTCTAATCGGAAGTAGATAATCTTCCAGAAGATACGAAATACTTTTTTCGGCTTTTTGTATTCGGTAACAAGCCCATCCTACATATTTCTCAGACGATTAGAACTCATCAGAAGCGAAATATTTTGTCTCGACGGGCTCTATTTCGAATATATTTCTTCTGCATCTTTTTACTCAAATCCTCTAGAAATGCAATAAGGAAGTGGTTGATAGATTATAACGAGACGTTATTTATACACTGTCTATGATTTTATCCCAATAACATTTGTCATGCGCGGTGGGGAAAGCTTTGCTAAGGCGTCTGTCAGTTTTTGATGAAGATATGTTGCTAAAGATGTCTGTTACGTTTGTGGAGATTCGAATGTCTACTATTATAATTTAACACTCCTTTTTGGATCGTGTTTCACGAAATTGATACTCTATTTCCTACTCTTTGTAGACTAAATGACCTTTATTTGAATGATAGATAGATATTTTCGTCATAGTGCAAAGTTCATTATTAATTACTCACGTGGCGTACGCAATGGATTACGAAGTGGCGTTTTAAATAAAGAAAATTCACAGCCATTCTCTTTTGTTCGTGCTGCCGTCGTCATTATTTCCGTCTAGTTATTAAAACAAAAATGATCTAAAACAATCAAAAGGTTATCAATACTTTTACTTGGCAAAATCATATCCTACTATTCCTTTTTTCTTCATGATTTTCAAAATCATTGATTATTTAATACTGAAATTGTATTTAGTTCAAAGATGTTTCAGTTCTTATGAATACGTTAAATCAACTCAAGATATCATGTATGGACAACCGACAATAATTAATCCAATGATAATATATATACAAATACGAAACAAGTATTTGTTTTCTTATTTCATAGACAAGACAACTTTTATCATAGAAAAACAGAAAAAAAATTAAGAATAAGCACGCAAAGAAAATAGTTATGTTTAGTGTTTCATTAATGTTATATTTATTGGTTCATTGGATCTGGTTGTGGTGATGGACCAGTTGCATTTACGTCTGGTGTTGTGGGAACTGTTCCTGCTTGACCTTCAATAGCATTGGGAGCGTTTAAACCTTCACCGGGTGGATCATAAGAAATATTAAACATTTCTCGTACTTCCGACGATGATTTGCCACGAACCATATTGGCTATTGTTTTACAACCAACAGCAAGTAATGTTTTTATACCCAAATAATTAGCTGCCTATTAAGAACAAACCGAAAAGAATTTCATTTTGATTGAAATATATTTGAAAAATAAAAACTTACCATAATAATATCAAAGAGTGTACCTTCTTGTACAGTAAACTGTTTAATAAAATTTTGATCCCATTCACAAATGTCATCCGAACTGAAATTAAAAAAACAAAGATTACATATTTTCATTCTAAGAGAATAATTTCTACCGTTTTGGTTCATAAATATCTTTATTTGGATCATCATCATCGTCATCATCAAGTGGTTCAGGTTTTGGATCATTTTTATGATGATTACAAAAATCAACAATCTATTTTTACAAAAAGTGAACTTTTAAAGCTATTTAAATAAAAAATTTTCTTTTCAAACTAACTGGACCAAGAATAGATGCTTTGACATTAGGTAATGGAATTGGTACATCTCCAACATCCATTACTAAATAAAAATAATTCAATGGAATCAATTTAAAAAAAAATAAAAACAAAATTTCAATAAATTTACAATCAGATAATGTCTTAATAGTTGATGATTGTTCGACAACACCTTGATCAATTTCAAATATCTGGTCATCGTTAGATTTAATTTTAATTATTTTTGATGTGGCACTTTCTGTGTTATTAGTTGTTGCATTTGATGCTTGTGCTTCAGTAGTTGCCATTTTTTTTTTAAATCTAAAAAACAAAAAAACACAGCATGCAAGGTTCTTTTACAAAGGTGTTTTTTTTTATCAGAATGAAACGTGTATGTATACAAGCTATCATGGACAACTACTTAAGAACGAAAAAGAAAGGAAGAACACGAAAATTTCATAACATTGCGCAAAAACAAACATTACGATTACTCAAATTAAATGACTATGATGAAAAAGTAATCGATATTTATACAAGACAAGTATTAGTCAAAACAAAAGCATATATAATGACCCATCTAGTCAACCAAGTATTATTAAGCTGTGTGAATGACTCTTTATTCCTTTCATCAATAATAATATGTGGAAAAGAAAGACGTGATTGTTGGAAAAATTAAAAAAAAACCGTTATGGATCCCGAATGGTTGAATTTGAGTTAATAGAAAATGGGGAATTTTAGAGCTTGATAAACTCTTGAGAGCAGTTTTTCGTACTAAAAATTATTAAAAAAATCAGCAATTAATAAGGAATAATTTTGTTTTTTTAAGGCATAGATGGCGCCATAATTCACTGTTCGCATCGTAACTAGTGGACTAGTCAATGGATAGATTGACGACCGAAAGTATTTTTATTTGCTTTTTCGCCGCGGTGATGGCGACTAAACTGACTGAAGAAATGCGGCAAACCATTGACGAGAGCCGGTAAAAACTTTTCGAAAATGCCAACAGAAACGGTCGTTCTACCGATAGAGTTAAACCTATTACGTTCGTTTGCTTTTGCTGTTATTTCAGCAGCAACTTCATGTGAGTACTCTACAAAAAACAACTTTGAATAGATGAACGAAATGAGTGAATTATAGATTCTATGGTACTTCTTTCGATCAACGACACCACGGCACCCACACTCTTTGATACTCCCTCCGCTCTCTTTGATGTGTGTTGTAAGTTTAACCAATACGATGAAGGTGTCGTCGATCTGAAGAAGAACCGATTCTATTATTCAACGTTTCAAAGTTCAACTGTGTATAATCAGGCAACAAGTCTTCTCTTCTTAGCTTGACAGAAAACCATTGTTTTAGTCGTGTTGATAGAAATGTGGTTTTATCCAAATTTGTCACAGCTCACACATAAGTCACTATGAAAAATGATTTTTTGTGAATACGGTTTTTCAGATTAGTAGCGAAAATGAATTTTCATTTTTTGAATGTTCTCATCAGATGCAAGGGATTTCTTTCTAAGTAATATTCTAACTTGGTGTACACAAGTTGTATAGATTCATAATCATATTCAGCACGTCTATTGATTTAATGTATCGTACAATAGATGGTATGAGACGCTTCACAAGATTAGAACAGTTTCAGAAAAAATGATTTGATTTTGAAATGAATTATTTAGTTTGAGAGAATATAAAAAATTAGCCGAGAGTCCCAATGTGAACCACACTCTGGAAAAATCTGCCAAACTAGAATTTTTGGTTACAAAAAATACTTGAAAGCATTGTGTCTAAATGTATCAATCGTTAGAGCAAAATTTTTTGAGAAGAATTAATATTTGAAGCACAGAATTTATTATTGGTCAAATAAGTGCTAGATGTTCATTTTATCTTTGTACTATCGCATAACAAAATGTTATCAAATAAAACAATTTCTGAAAGTTGTGCACGAGACAAAAATTCATATTTATATTCCTCAAGGTAATAAAAGTACGAAGAGATAGGATATTGCAATGAAATTGATTCAAAATAAATTTAATTGAAACACTGTTAATACGGTGGAGGATAATATCAGTAAGTTGAATAGTTTAATATAAAAATAATTTCTTTATCATCTTTCAATGACTCTGTTGTTTATATTAATCCTTTAAAAATGAATAACCCTTCCAGCCCAGGCAAGCAAAGGACTAGTCTTTTTTGCCAAAAAGTCCTTGCATTTGACTAATCCAAAGTCATTTTTGGTCCACAGGTCATGTCCTGACAACCGTCCAAAAGTGATTAAAAAAAAAACGAAGAGCGTCCTCGACAATGCCATACGACGAAATGCAGTATCATATAATGGTCGACTCGTACTAGTCTAAATGAGAGAAATATAAGGAAGAAGATTAGATTTGATCATGCACGTGAGATATCACTTACCAAGCACCTTGTCGATTGAACTATACTACCAAGTGGTCAACTTTCATTTGTTGATAAGCATTCTAAGATGCTTTTTAATACAATTTCACTTAGAGTTTTCTAGATTTCACTAGGAATAAAAATTTTTGTCATAGAATACTGAATTAGTCGCATAAAATGGAATAGAACTAATTTAAGTTTTTTTCTTCTTACTGATGTCTAGGAAAAGTATTTTCTATTGAAAAAGAAACCAAACACAAAGCTAAATTAAAAATAATCTAAAATTAAAAAACTCATTTTTTTCACATCATGAGTGACGTTTATTTCAATTTTAAATTTTCAAAGTTTAAGCAGCAAAATAAATTGAATTTATTCAATTTACATATTCCTCAATTTAAAACACCAGAATTTGTATTAAAATGAAAATGAAATTCTAGCATAAAACTATTCGAAATATTTTTAAACTTAATTATTTCTAATTTATTTTACAGTCTAATAAATTTTAAATAACTTTAATAAACGCAGTTTTCGTCGACAAGTTAATCAGAATAATTTGCATCTTCATGTAAATCTTTGCGCTACAATATCATTTCGTACTTTTAGTAGAGAAAAGTATAAGATTTTACTCTTTGCAAAGATGCTCGATAAACTCCTTTCTATGAAGTAAAGAAAATTGCAAATTTGCACACCAAATAAGGTGAAGTTTATAAAAAACAGGTATTTATTAAATCTATGGAAGATATTTTGGGACTAGTCAAGTCGCTTTTCTTCAGTTATCTTCAATTACATATCAAATATATAAGAGTCAATCTATTATTTAGACTGCTTAAAACGATGTTCGTCTATTGTCAAATCCTAGATTGCCGTCAGAAGGCCCGTCCGATGTTGAATGCTGTCGGATCAAATGTTCGAATCCACACCTACTCTCGTTATTTCTCGCTTTTTTGTCCTCCTGACTGGTCTCGACGTAGTCAACAGACTAGAGATGGCGGATGCAAAGACTTTTCGGGCTAGCCCAAATGTAGTTGAAGGACGGTTCTCGAAAACGTGACTGATTCTAACAGATATGCAAGGCGTCTCAGGCTAAACCTAACTGGTAGTATAGGCATCTTAGGCTAGTCTTGGACGACGTCATTATTTATGTTTTGCCTACCTTTAAGAGGATATATTAATGATTTACTCGAAATCTTGCATTAGAAAACGAATAGGTTTTAAGGCAAATTTTGTCTGCCAGACTGCACGAATCTGGAGAGCTATTTTATTTTGAATATAGGATTTCGTCACAATCTTCATGTCAGCTATCTTGATTTTTTCGAAGAAGAATAACCGACCGTAAAGGGTTAAGATACTAAAATGTACACATGCGAGCAATTATGTTCAACGCTCGTTCATAAATTGTAATTATAAGAGTCTTTTTTGATGCTGTACTATCATTAAGGAGGTTGTTTTGAGAACAAGAAGTATTGAGTAAATAGAAATGTTTCTTCACGATCAAAATACAATCAAGACAATTATAATCTCATGTTTTTCGCACTTGTTTTACATATCTAATTGTTATATTTATGATCAGTGAGTGAGTGTAGTTGTGAAGAGAAGATCAACATGCACACTTTACATCTGACTATATATCTAAGGAAGATATTGCATTAAAGTATAACGTTATGTGCTAGAGTACTAATTTAACTGGTATTGTTTGAATGAGGATTTGTAACTAGATTGAGTAAATGTTTATTGAGATGTTGAATTTTTTTTCTTTTTAGCAGCTGATTCATCGGCATTGACTCAAGTAATCTTTGTGTGAATATGTAAATCGTGGTCTAATAATAGATTTTCTATAAACTTCCATAGAGTTGGGTGTGAGTATTGAAAAACATATTCTAAAGTCAGAAAATTGTTGGTTAATACAAACAAAAAATATTTTTAATTTTTATATGTACACTTCCTGGTACGCCTATTTCATGCTTCAACTAAATTGTTAGTTCTTATCTGTAGATTTTTGATTCGTTGATGAGAATTTTAAAACTCAACAATAAATAATGGTCGTACATGTGAATCATGAGCACGAAGTCGCTCTATATAATTATTTTCGAAGTAATCTAGCATTCCTTGAAATGTATTACCGTGATTAATATCAAGTTGTGTAAATGCACCACGAACATCATCTGGATACATCAAAGCTAGCACCGCAATTTTACGGATGCCATCAACAAAATCAAAATTATCTTCATATTGCTTTTGAATACCTTTTACCTGAAGTAAAAAGTACGTAATATGATCAAAATTATTTATTTTGCTATCATATGTATTAATGATACGTGCTATTGTCAATGTATACTTTGACCTAGATGGAAATAACAACTAGATAAAGATACTTGTGAAAAAGTACTTGAAAAAATATTCATCACTGCTTTCTCGAAGTTTATCATTATATTTTAAGGACTCCATGCTGACGCAAATTCTAATATTTTATTTATCATTTGTTGATATGTGATGATGCTTTTTTTGTCGAAATAGAAGAAATATTACCAAAATAATATGTTTGCGATGTATAGTATGGATTGTGTATAATTGGTGAAATATTTCTAGAACAATCTAGATTCAGATAAAAGTTTTAATTAGTTATAGTAAAACTCATTTAGAAACAAAATATAGCATTCGTCAAACGATCCATCGGTTAGAAAATCAGTGGAAGATTCCTCAACTATCGTTTGTTCAAAGTGGCAAAAGATAAGTATTTGGTCAGCTCTTAAACAGAAATATTGAAGTATGCTATTCATCGAACTTTCTAGAAAATATCTCTGATGAGATCATCAATGAAAGGATGTATTACTTACCTGAATCTATTTTAATTCGTAAAAATTTTCATTTCATTTTGTTGATTATAAAACCATAGGAACACTTGGAAAATCAGCATTATTTGGTATTTGTGATAAATCATGTTTTTAATATTTCCGATGAATTCTTTCAACATGATCTAATGATGGGAATCGCATACTTACCGAATCAGATGATTTTGACATACATTGTGATAGTATAGTGTTTGTTGTTTCTTGAGTATTATTTGCACGATCAGCAACATTTTCACGAAATTTTTTAGGTGATATTTTAACTGAATCATGCATGCTTACTGTATGTTGTATGATTATCATTTTGTTTTAATATTATAATATATGCTTTAGTACTACTAGTCGAATTACATGTGTGTATGGGATAATGACAATTGAAAATTTTATGATTTTCACAAGATCAGTAAGTTTTATCGTTGGCTCGACGATTTTAAGTGTAAGAATAACCATCTATTATCATTAATAAACGGTCTTTCGTGGTAATGGTGAATTAAACAGGAATATTTGAGTATTACTGATAAAGAATTATTTCGATTGCGAATGATCATTCTTATATATACGATACCTTTTATTTTTGAAACAAGCTCATCTTAATGAGATCAAAGTATAAAAAACCGCGACATCTTATAATTAC
The DNA here is from genome assembly GCA_905329745.1 of Rotaria sp. Silwood2. Lineage (NCBI taxonomy): Eukaryota > Metazoa > Rotifera > Eurotatoria > Philodinida > Philodinidae > Rotaria > Rotaria sp. Silwood2. The sequence continues at coordinate 946,983 of CAJNSZ010000017.1, read as the reverse complement.
GATTAATCATTTAGCAAATAATGTAATAATCCTTCAGAAGCAGACTTTAAGAAGCATACGAGAGGCACAACGAGTAGTCGGAAGTTTAAAATAGATGGTTATTACTCGTTCTCGAACATATTTTCATCATTCGAAATTCATTGAAAGTTCGACCACTCAAAGAGGACAAACCTATCGAAAAACTAGCTTTTCTGCTCGGTATAATTTTGAATATTCGAAATTTCTTCAATGTCTGAATTTTGAGAGATTCTGTATTATTGTTCATTGATATTGCCAAAGTTATTTATGCTCGGCATACTTTCTTGGCTTTTTAGAAGAATCCTTATCATGTACTCATTGAAACTATGAGAAAAATGGGCTTCTATTTCTGATCAAGGCATATTGATATAGAATTTGCAGTTTCTAAATTATTTAAAAACAATTCAAAACATTATTTTGCCGTTTTATCACGCAGACCAATGAATTTTGATACACTTTATTTATTAAACAAGCTCTTGCAATAAAATTCTGAAATTTCAAAGAATTTTCAACTAATTAGAGCTCTTTAAAAAAGTTAAATAATTTTGTTAAAAACTGTTACTTTTTCAATATTTTCTTAACTCATAGATGAGATTTTAAAATGCAAAGAAAGGAATATCGGAATGTTTTCTTATGTAGATGAAAAAGATGCTTTTCATACAAAAAGAATAGTTCATATTTAGTTTAGATTCTCGACGAAAATTTGTTAATTCAAGTACCTGTGTTCGAATGTCTTCTTCTGCACTTATCCGATAGGCATCGGCAGCTTCGACATGAGAAATCTAGCGTACAACATTTTAAAAGTTTTCTCAAATTTCAATTCCCTCGAAAAGGGTTCTTCAATGGTCATCGACTAATACATTGAGTTCCTTGTATATATGAGTGTCTCTAAATATATGACAGTGTCTTATAAAAGTGATCAAAAAATTATTTTTGAACCAAATTAATGAGCTTATGAATATAATCATATGCCTTCTTAGCAATATTTCAGTTGCATGTATTTGAATGTCTTACCTGCTTGAGATTTTATTATCTTGTGGATCACAAATCTGAACTTTTTACCTCGTGTACAAGTTTTGTCGTGCACAACATTCGAAGTCCTATGTGTAACGGGAACCCGAAACTTGCGCACGACGAAACTTGCGCACGGAAATTTGCGCACGACAAAACTTACGCACGGAAACTTGCGCACGGAGAAACTTGCGCACGAGATAAAAAAATATCATATTTACAAATATGAAATTAAATAATCTGATCAATCATTAACTGTAATGACTAGGCATAGTCTGTTTGATTATTTAATCTAATTAAAATGAGCTTATGCTCAGAACAAATGTGTCCTATATATGAGAGATGGTCATTCACATACGAAACATTTTATTGTTAATTCTTNAATTTAAGAATATTTTATTTGACGATCAATAAATAATATATTAGTCTAAATTCAATGATTATATTTAAATACTTATATTATTTAACAGATTATGTGGCTCGTTGGAAAAGGACGATTAAAAATAAAAGTCAAATATGTCAAATATAGGCTGAACTTCTAGCTTTATTATAGATCTTTTACGGCTTTTAAAAAAATCTCTACGGCTACCATCTTTTTTATTAGAAATACAAAACTTCGATTGACTTCAAATGAAAACCGACACCTGTAGACAGTTTTCTTTGAATAAAATTTTCCAAGTCACTGTTGTTTATTTTTTATGAGTAGCTTAATAAGCTTGATTTTGAAATAAGCATAAAAAAGGTGATCTTACGCTACTAAGGTTCCTCTTTTCTAAACACAGGAATCAACCATTAAGAAAAACCTCTGGTTGAACAAAACTTTACTTTTATTTAGTGCTTCAAAACAAACAAAAAATCACATGGGAAAGAATTTCGATTTTTCTTACTGGAATCATATTTTGACAAAAAAACTTTAAAAGAAAAGTGCAAACGTTTTCATGGAACCTATGATAGTAGTATGAATATTGCAGCTATAAATCTATTAAAATCTAGCTATCTTTCAAAAGATTATGTGTACATTATACGAGAAAAACGTTCCACATATCTTCTTCTGACAAAAAATTGGTTTACTAAGATGTCATTTAGATTAAAACATATAACTTCGATCATACCGATACAAATTGGTGAATGCTTAATTTTTCTTTTATATGAAAACTTACCTGTTCTTTATTACTTATTGGTGCATGAGGTAATTTACCACTAAACATTTCGAATAGTACACAACCATATGCATATACATCAGAACTAGTTGAATAACAATTTGAATCTTTTTGTTGAATGACTTCGGGTGCCTTTAGAAAGAAAAAAAAATGATATTTAGATTTATAATTTATTGAGGACAAAAGAAAAAACAATAATATTTACCATCCAAAGAACTGAACCAGTTGGTTGACATTGTTGATTAACACCTTCGACTGGAACAGTTTTAACAGCAGCTAAACCAAAATCACCAATTTTGACACGCCAACTAACTCCAACATCATCAGTTTCAGCACACATATCCAAAAACACATTGCTAGATTTTAGATCACGATGTATTATTTCGCGATCATGTAAATACCTTTAAAACAAAAATGTTATTCTTTATCTTTCTTATTAATCAAATCTACTAACGACATTCCCTGACATATTTGTCGTGCAATATCAATTAATTGATTAATTTTCCAAAGACGATCAAGTATATGAATATGTTTATAAAGTGTTGAACCCTAAAATAAATAAATTTATAGATGCATATATATTAAATGATTAAATCTCATATTCGTACTTCACACCATTGCGTTACAATAGCAAAACGAGGTGCAACCATATATCCGTAAAAATTTAATGTATTTTGATGAGTAATTTTTCTAAATAACGAAACGAAATTTGAATTAAAAAAATATTTTATGAATAAATAAATATAAAACAAACTTTAATGCAGAAACTTCATTTCGAAATGCCTGAAATTGACTCGGTGTTGGTGAAACAAAATTTAATTCTTTCAATGCAACGTGACCTAGTCATTAATTACAAAACATATAATTATCCTATTATTTGTGTTTTTTATTTATTCATACCGTGTAATCTCAATTCCGCTTTATATACAGTACCATAAGTGCCTCTGCCTACCATTCGTCCATGATTGAGCAAATCTTCTGGTCGAATTTCCCATTCACTGACAGATTTCTTTAAAATAGAATTTCATTTTCTTTTTCACATAATACATTGAAAGATACTTACATGTGCAGGTTTTTTCGTATCAATAACACCATTACTATTAGGTTTAATGATCATAGGTCGAAGACGTTCTGGACTTGTCAACGTTGAACCATTAATAGCTATTATTAAAAGAAAAATAGAAAAATTTTAGAATTCTATAACAGAAAAGTCAAGTGTGATGTAGAATCAATCAAAGGTAATCAAAATAAAAAAAAAAAAAAAAAAAAGGAAATTATCAAACAAAGTGATTGACAGAATTGAGCGGTGTAATTTTTTTTTTAATATGTAGAAATCTTACTCAGTAATAACTGAGGAATGTGATGAATAGGTGATGTTGCTGATGGTAACGATGATGATATACTTGTTGATGATGGTTGGAAGAGTGAATTCGACGATATATTCATTGTCGATTGTATAGCATTCGGAAAAGGATCAACATCTGTTGTTGTGGGCAGTGGATTACCATGCGAATCTTGACTGATGTCCTTTTGTGGACCTGCCAAGGTACAAACTGATTTATTGCTTAGGGAAAGGAATAAATAAGGGATAGAAAATGAAAAATTAAACACCACCAGAAATGAAATATGTGCCATTGCTAAACATAGGGTATTTTAGGAAATTAAAAAAAAAAAAAAGCAAACATTAAAATAATAGATTCTATTCTGATCTACCTACGCCACATATGCAGTAACATCTGCAGAGATGGTTAAAAATAGAATATAGACAGAGAGAAAACAAAAACGTTTAAAATACAAAAATAAAAAAATAAATAAAAATAACATCTTACCAACTCCTTGACTTGTATTTATAGTTGGTCTCTAGAAGAAAACAAATTTTATTCAAATTATATTTCATAGAAAATTGATATACCGGTAATGAAATTCGAGGTAAACTGCGTGATTGTTCTTTATTTCGTGATTGAGTACTTGTTCGATCCAAATTAAAACGATCGGGACCAAGATGTTTAATATGTCTATTGAGATTAGGAAGAAGAAAAAAAAGAAATAAGTATAATATATTTCTTTTTTAATTTCTGAAAAATACAAAAACAATGATACAAAACACATACTGAAGAATAGGATGAAAACAAACAGGTGCTTTTGAATAACATCCATTATGATAATTATTACCACATGAAACACAATGTTTATAAGGTTGACGAATACGACGATGACAAACAATACAACGAACACCAATAAATACAGGAAAACGTGGTGGTGGAATATTTTCCTATATTTATACATAGATACGAACATCAAGCTTTCACAATATAAATAGCAAACATTTAAATAAAAATACCGAATAAAATCTTGATGGACAATGTGACATATATGTGATTTACGTATACATCGAGTATGTATACGAGAACCACATACAAGACATCGTAGTCCTTGCAAAAGTATTTTGTGACATATGTCACAATAAGTTAAAGTAAAAAATCTTTTTCTGATCTATGAAAATAAAATATTATTTATAAAAAAAAAGTGTTTGATGTTTTTTTTTAATTAAATTCATAAAAGAGCTTAAGAAGTAAAACTATTTAAGCTCAAAAATATTAACTTATTTCATTAACATAAGCTAAACAGATATTTTCGATATTAAGGTATGACGTCAATGTTGAACGTTAGACATTCGGATAAATGAAGACAGTTTTAACAATTCTTATAAGTTCTTATTTCTAAAATGTAGAATATAATACTTACAAATGAATGATCAAGTTTAGGATTTTCTTCGAGTTCAATTTCTGTCTCACGTAAACGATCAAGAGTAATATCCCATGGACATGGTTGCCTTTTTAATAACAAAAAGAAAACTTTATATTAAAAGAATAACAAATATTTAAAGCTAGTACCTTGAAATCATATAAACTGGTGTATAAGCTCGTAAATTAGTTACTGAATGTCTTGAAGCACGGGATTCAAGTGCTATTTCAAGTGTTTCATCACTTTTTGGAGCAAGCTAAATTTAAAAAAGAATTAAAATACTATTTAAAACACATTTCAATCAAAATTTACAGCAGTTGTATGTTTATTTGGAAAATGAACACGGATAAAATTGTTCGGTGTCATGCTTGGACTACGTGGTCGTTGAGGAGAATCTATTGATAACGAATGATAAAAATAATTTGTTTTCGAATGATCATTTACGAAAAATTTTATTTTTATACCTGAATGTATTGATGATGTTGAAGATGTATGTTGATAATGAGTTTGTTCTGGTGGTGATGAACGATTTGATTGAGACATTGTTGGAGAATATTGTAATTGCTGTTGAAATTGAGTATTCATTGGAGACACATCATTAGGTGAGGATGAATATGGAAATGTTTTTCCGGTAGTTTGACCTTCAAGTTCATGAAGATATTCAGTTAATGTATCGCGTGCTTTTGTCAATGTTTCAATACGATCAGTTAAACGTTGAAATTCCTTAATGAAGAAAAAAAAAACAAAAATGAAAAAGTTTTCTTTTTTTTATCATTCAATATTTTCTTACTTGCATATAAAATGGGGGTCGTGTTTCACGAAATGCTAAATTATAATTATTAACGTCAGCTGTAAGATGTTTAATCATTTTCATTAAATCATCAAGAATTTGTTGACATTTTTGAGGATCTTTATCACGTTTTCCTTCTTCAATTTTATCGAATATTTTTCGATGAAAACTATCTTCTTGATTTGGTGAATGATGCAGCTGTTTGTATGAATCTATCGGAACCGTGCTACTATTGCTACTTGTAGCACGATTTGCTTGAAGGACCACAGCCATGAAAAAATAATAATTACTATGGTTCAATCATCTACATAACACGAATCAAGATAATAAACAATAAATAAAATATCTTTACTTTGATAGGCAAAAATCGTGTTCAAAATATCATTTGTATATCTACAATATGATTCAATGATTATATGACAGTTGTCCAAATAAAACAAAAAAATCTTAGAAACAAGACGTATATAAAACATTACATTATGTTCTAATGTACTTTTTTTCTGTTCTTTTTTAATGCACTTGTAGTAGTAATAAAACATGTCTGTCAGAAAAAGAAAAGAAAACAAAATAAAACATAAGAATATAAGTGAATGATTAAGGTAAATTTCATGCATATTTTTGAGGTGGCAAGGAAAAAATCTCATAGACGAAGAGAGACAACAACAGTTGATGACGTACATACTCGTGAAGCGAACTTCCAACGAAGTACCGCTGTTGCGATTTCCTTCCTCTTCCTCTCTCAAATATCTGCAAAGGTACGATGAATGTCGGAGTTGCTTGTCTACTCTATTTTTATTTTTATGTTTTCTATATTAATTCTGTTCTCTTTTTTCTCTGCACCAAGAGAAGAACATACAAATAACAATTGCTTATTAATAATTCATCATTTCATTGAAGAGGAAAAAAAAGGACATTCATGCAAGCATGATTTCTACTATTAGTTAGAAAATATTAATACTAAATAGAAATAAATCCTATTCAGACATATTTATATGACAAAAGTGTACTTAGATATTTTCTTAAAAGATTATATTTTAATCAAATAAAGTAACAGAAAATAAATATATGTCTACATACGCATAGAAAATAATCTATTCTAGTGTTTATTTCATTAACTAAGCCAACGTCTTTTTCTATAGACTGACGCACAATCATTCGTTTCTTTTCTAAAACCATTAGTAGTAACTTTTGTATTTTTTTCGTTCTATAAGACATGCAAACGACTATATCCTTTTTTCTTTATGTTCTTTTCTTTTTTGTTCTTTTATATTCTGTGTCATTTTTTTTTCTCAATTGTATAACTCATTCGCAATTATGCAGACGACGACGACGGCATGCGGTAGTAGAACCTTGAACAGCTCAAGGGTCGAGCGACATCAATCATCGAGGGTTTCGTATTACATGCAAAAAAAAAAAGAAAGACAAAGCAGAATAAAAAGAAAACACATGAGACACATGCGTGATATATCTTGCTACTCTATCACACTAATGATGCACATATACTATAGACAATTCTATTCAGTACACCTTCATCATAATATTACTCTTTTCTTGTATAGAAAGGCAAAGCAACAAAATCATTTAAAATATCTTCTACTATTTTATGCCAATTGAGACTCATAAACGACATGTAATCAAATGTGATTATTACAATTTTTGAAAAAGGAAATAACAACTTGCATAATATCATATGATTAGCCCTACTAGATCGAAACTCACTTATATTTGAATATATTTAATCATAAAATGAATATGAAGTATTTATTCAGTTCTTATTTCTTTTTTTACAAATATGATTCATCCGATGATCAGCCAGGTAATAGATGATTGAATGATCAAAAATAATAATAACAACAACAACAACATCAATAACAACAACCAAAATATATGCACTATTCGATCCAATTATTGATTTGTTTAAAAAAGACAACCAATCGTGTGATAGAAGATATAAGAGGACGCTACTGGCTTACATTTTAAATGTAAATAGAAAAGTACATTTAATATCGTGACACATACTTAGCTTAGCCTTTAGGGACTTGATACTGGGGGAAGGCAGAGAATCGCATTTTCTGTTTTGAGAAAATTTGCATTCTTTCCCACCAAACGTTAGTTCTTTTTATTGATAAAAATAGAATCATAAAACGACAACGAAAACACATGTTGTCTCCTGTGCTTTAAAAAAACATTATAAATGCTTTTTTTCAGCTGTCAGAAAAATTTTCTTGTCTCGTCTTCCTCCACAATTTGCCTTTTTCTTCACCACATCTCTTGTTGACTTGAATCCTTTTTTTTCATACGATGAGAACGTTACCATAATGTTTTGATAATAAATATTTTTAAAAATAAATTTTTAAAGAAAATTTCATTATTATAAAAGTTTAGTATCTTATCTACTAGCAGAATTAGGTAACATCTTCTTACGCATGAGAGAAATTGACTGTTGAATCAGTATTTTACTACTTTTTTTCAAACTTTTCGGATTTGAACAGTCTAAATGATCTTTTCATCAAAGTAGAACTTTCATGCTTTATTATCACCTACATTTAAGTTTTTTCTTTCTTCTTTAGGTCGTTCAATTACGATAGTCCATAAGTCAAAGATAGATATATATGTTGTCTATGAATAGATCAACAAATTTATAGTATAAGACAGCAATCACCTTGACACTTTTGTTTTTGTTGCCTATGTAACGTGCACCATATTTTGTCTTAATTCCGTTTGATCATTCTCTAACAGAAAGAATAGAGTGCATTTTTTTTTGAATATGTTACTTGAATAGCATATGTGAATGAAATAATATCATCATGACTAACAAGTACTTTGTTTCAGAGAAGAAACCTCGAAATTATTTTTCATTAATATTTGTGATGGTTTGCGAGTGCATTTCAACTTCTAGAAATTTTAATAATATTCTTCGGAAAAGTTTTCTTAATGTTTAATATTAGCCGGTTCGATTGGTCTGATCTTTGGCTTTTTTTATATTAAGATAGAGCAATAAATATTTACATTTTTCAATTTATATGAAATTTTTCAAGCACTTAGAAACGTAACATATAAATCTGTCGAACATTTTTGTAAACCTTCTAATACTTAAAAACGAAAATAAAACTTTCAAGTAGTTCGTACAGTTATACAAATGGCAAATTATTCAGTAGGCAAAGTTAGAAAATATTCAATGTTATATATGGAAAAGGTTTCAGGAAACAATAATTGTCATCTAGCATTGAATACTTCATTGACAACGATATTTTATAGCTCAACATTTTGTTTTTTTGTTTCTAATGAAATGCTAAATTTAAAAGAGGCGAGATCGTGATATTCATTTATTAATTAAATAATAAAAATCACATCTTATTTATGATGAGGGAAATAACCATTTAATTGAATTGGGAAATTCTCGTTTCCAAAACCATTCTTGATGTTGACCATCAGCAGCAATAACTATTGTCATTTGATTCTTATCATCGTTATATTCTTTTGTTGTATTTTTTAATAAATTAATCATACGTTGCATATCACTAATCATGGTTGAACTTTCTAATTGACCTCCAACAAAATAAAGTCTTGGTGGTGAATTTTTAAAACGATGATTTTGAACATATGTATAAATATCATTTGTAAACCAAAATGATGGACTAAAAACTCCGATCAATCCAAATATATCTTCATGTCTAATAGCAGCATAAAAACTACAAAGACCACCAAGTGAACTACCTAATATTGCTGTATTTTCACGTTCAGGTTTTGTACGAAAACGACCATTTATATATGGTCGAAGTTTTTCTACAATAAAATTTAGATAATTATCAGCTTGACCACCGCCATAGTTTGTATTTGAAAAAGGTGTTAATTCATTAATACGTTCTGAACCACCATTATCAATACCAACAACGATTAGTTCTTGAGATAGTGTATCAAGACTTTCATCGATACCCCATTCACCAGAAAATGATGTACTAACATCAAATAAATTTTGACCATCATGAGCATAAACAACTGGATAACGTCGATTTAAATCAGTTGAATAACTACGAGGAAGATAAATCCAAATACGACGTGTACGAGGAAGATGATTCCACATAGAAAAATTTGTGTCTAAGATATAAACTTGATTAGAAGCTGTATGAACACGACCGGCTGTATCAGACCATTGTTCGACTGATATATCAATGGATTGAGGACTATTCGACTAAAACATATATGAGAAATTCTTTAATAAGAGATTCATTGAAATTATAGAATTTTCAATTTCAAAGGATCCGAGGAAAGGACGTATGAGAAAGTATTTTAGTTCCTTTCGATTATTTAGATTCGATATAGTCAAATCATATATAGAATAACAGATCATGAGCTCCCGATCAATTCGAGATCCAATTTGATATGTTTTGAATGGATTATACGCACAACCTGAGTTTATTTTTTATTACATACTAAATGTACAGTTGACCATTATTAATAGCCAACAATATGTTGAGCGTTCGTTTCAAAGAAAACAAAATAGAGCTCATGTTGAAAAGTTCTTCGGGTAGACCCTTGTTCAAAGTACATTATTAAATTAAAATCATTCCTTAAAAAAAAAGATTTTGATTGGAATAGATTAAGTACAAATCTTCTTTATTTGCATTTTGACATTATATTATGCATGCTTATTACATTTGTTGTTTTACTGTTCTATTAATGAAACTTCCACTCAGCTTCGTTCACTTTATGTTCTAGAGAAATTTTTAAGCGTTACAACACTAAGCACATTTCAAGATCTAAAGAAAGCAGACACTTAAACTCACTATTCTTGGCGTCTAATTTTCGATTATCTTGTCTTGAATATTTTATTTGGAACCAACGCAAAAAACTGAGTGTCTTGACATGTGTATCAAACATTTTCTTCAAGTTTTTTTTTTTTAGTGAAACTTTTATCCTTAGTCTTCGTCAAGGATCAATGAAAAATTATTCTTATTAAAAATTCATTGCGACCATGGAAAGCAAGTTCTAAACTTTTAGAATGCTATTTCAAAACAAAACAAAAATAGTTGATTTGATTAAATTCTTTTTTTGCACACATCTCTCATGGGGTTTAGATGCAGAAGTTTAATAAGAAAAGTCACAGAAAATTTTTGAGACTTAAATAAACCGACTAAGTTTTGGAGTGTTAATTCCAAATGTGATACTTGTTTGGAGTTAAATGGATATTACTCTTCTTGAAAATCGTTAAAAATTAGTCGAAAGAAGTTAAAAATTGGATTTCGTGAATGGTAGACTGATTTACCTAGGAAAAAGTAGTTCATTTTGAAATACTTGAAAAATTCTATCGAATAGTATGTGAAAAAATTGAGTAGAATGCTTAGAGAAGTAAAATGCAAGCAATAGAAGATTTTTTTGCGGTTCAGAAGGTTCAAAACATTATTTTAAATGAATAATTATATTATGAGAATATAGTCTGGGTAAAGACTTATCAGAATAAATCTAAATCACTCTTCATCTTTATAACTTTGCTTTCAAAATGAATGTTCAGATTGTTAACTTGTTCAATTTAGTATTTCATAAAAATAGATTCTGTTTACCACCATAATCCAAATATTTCAAATTTGACGTCAAATAATTGAAAATTCGTGATATTTTGTTTTATATATGATTAAACTAGACCGAACCTTGAAAGTCAGAAAATGGGGCAAAACATGCCCTCACGCCTCCGTTTCTTGTCCTTTTAATTATTCTAATTTTTAATCCATAAAATCCTATGTAATTGTTTTCTTTCTAAAGAAAAATGAAACCATAAACTTATCCAAAACAATATTTAAGCCTATCGAAAATTTGATATCAAACGTACCTTTTTACATATTCTTTGAAAAGTAATCATCATTGGAAAAAAAATAGGAGACAAGAAATTTTAAAGATTGATATATGTCATCTTGTATTTGATCTTGAAAAAAAAGTCTTTTAATCTACCATATGCTGAAATATACGAATCAAAACAGTCAAGAAACATTCGAATTATAAATTAGCATGCGATTTTTTTAAATGAAAAGAAAACGAAGTTTTAAAACAATTTTTCTTTGAAAAAAAACATGCATTACAACGAAAGTTTTCTTGATCTTTTTCTATTGATGTCTAGAATTCAATTTTAATAAAGATTATATTATCTTCAAGAATTTAATATCAATTAAATTCTCTCTTTCAAAGAGAATCTCTATTATTATAGTTAAATAAGAAAACAACGTCGTTCGGCAATGTTTTATTCTTTAATCTCAAATTTATTACAATTAGGTGGTTACCCATCTCATCGTCAATACTTAAAATGAAGTTAACTTCAGTGAGAGATATCCAGAGTGAGTTTTTCTCGTATTCCATTGCTTGAATGAGAAAATTTTTCTGACTCTTACCCTACAATGTTTTTATCACACTTTACCTTAATCCTATCCTAATTGGAAGACTCGAAAAGTGATAAATAACAAAATAGTATCTAGGGTTGCCGATCTTTTGTAACGGCGGGAGAGGCTAAAAGTTCTTTCAGAAAGTGCTTTCATCCGTGGACTATCAGAAGGAATGATCAAGGATGAAATTGAGAAGAATGAAACCCATTGTAGGTTGTCCCTACTCCGAAACTTGCTCCAATCCTATTCATTTTGCAACGACATTGTCTGCCTATTTTCATTTCATTTTCTGCCAGAAAAATGCAAATTGTGTTTTAAAACTCAATTTCTGTCTTAAGTAACTACGAAGCTGTGAAAAATTGACAGAAAGTTAGACATTCTGGAAGGAGGAAGAAACTCCGTCCGCCAATCGAGAATCGTGACAGTATCACTTTAGAGATGTTCAAGGCGAGCTTTTTTCATACCTTGTACTCTGACTGACGAGAAAACATTCCCAGATATCAATGTACTTGTTTTTTTCAAGACTGCGTGCATCATGTAAACTCCAATGACCTATGTATACATTATAAAAAGCTCATAGTTACAGTTTATTTCTGGTACGATATCAAGTTTATAATATATATTCCTTCTAGGACATCATTTTTCTGGCAAATTCATATCTTTGAATTTTGACTTGGAACTTTGTACACATAGAGATCTCAACTAGACTAGTTTGTATTGAAAATTTCAGAATTTTAGAACAAAGTATCTCTGAGATATAAAGTTTCAAAGAATGCACACTATGTTAATTATCTCAGGCAAATGACGTATATCTTGAAAGCTTCGTATTTCGAAGTGACTTTGTTTAAAAACTTTGAAATTTTTAACACAAACTATAGTAGTTTAGTTGAGGTCTCCATGTGGAGAAGCTTTCTAGTCAAATAAAAAGATATGAGTTCGCTAGAAAAATGAGGTTCTGGAATGAATATATACTAAAAACTCAATGTTCCGTCAGCAACAAGCAATAGACATGAACTCTTTATAAGGTATTCATTGTTTATTAGGATCTATACGATGTACATAGCCTTGCCTAGGTATGTGTGAGACCAATTGTTTTATTCTCGGCTCCAATATAGAAAAAACTATTCCAGAATTTATTTGAATCACATCTAAAATAACTTCTCAATGTTCGTCTCTTTGATTTATTTAGTTGACGACTAGCACTTTTTCAGATCATCTCTGTTGAATTATGTTCTATTTCACATGATTTATTAGATAATTTACTTAAAATCATAGAATACTTTACTATAAACTTTAGTCCCGGTCTCGCATATTTCTAGTCTTGTCACAAAAGCGAATTGATATCTGGGGATGTTTTCTTATCAGAGAAATTTTCTAATCCTTACTCCACACTATCCTGCAGACTAGAGTAACCCAGCATATCTCTAACTTCAATTATTAATATGAACATATTGTTCAAATTATATTTGCCTACGATTCGAACTAAAAAAAAATCACAGTCCATGTAAAACACGATTTGACCTCAATTTGTAAATTTCATTTTGAGAAAATCTTAATTTTGATCGTAACCGACAGGAACATCCCTGAGGTTCAACCTTAACACTTAACTCCTATTTAAAACTCATATTCAATAAATGTAAGTAATTCAATACCAATGTTAATCTTCTATTTGCTCTCATTGTTCCATCAAACCAAGTTTCTGTTGTTGACCAACTTCCTCGTGTTATTTTAAAATCAACATTAGTAGTACTTTTAAAATCAACAATTAATGTATTTGTTACATTATCAAATTCAAATTGTTTATCATTAGGACTCCATTGATTATATGAACTTGCTAAATATATTTTATCATTTAATGGTGTATAAAATCTTGGTATTTGTCGTAATTTAAATTGAACAATTACACCATTAATACAACTTAGAACTAAATATTATATGAATTCTATATTAATAAATAAATAAATTTTTAATTATTTTCTCACTTGTATAGAAAAGAACGATGATTCGAAACATTCGAATAGATATTTCGTATGAAAATAAAACTAATCCTTTATTTTGCATGCAATATATCCTTTTCTTTTATTTTGCTTATTCATTTGAAAATGGAAGAAAAGAAATAGAACAGACGAAAAAAAAAACACAGACAAAAAAAAAAACATTGGTCATCTGTAGATTCTTTTGATTTTGTTCGTTATAATAGATTATGCAATTATTATTTTATTTTATTTTTATATAAAGACAATCAATTGATGTGAAGAAACAAAAAAGAAAAATTTCTAATTGATTATATATTTTATTCGATATAGAATAGACACAGAGAATTTATCTCAATACACTATTTAATGAATAAAGAAAATGAAAAGAATAGAGAGAAAGAGAAATAGAGATAGAAATAAACAAACACCTGAGGAATTTCATTGGTTGTTTGATTTTCTATACACATTAACTCGTCATTTATGGATCTTAACACATATACAAAGAAAAAGCCAAAGAAGTATTTCATAGAATTTCTTCACTTGAATCCATTGGTTGTATATCTTGAAGAGAACTTTGTGATTGCATTTGACTATGATCATCTTCAGTAACAGATGATGCTAAATCTTCCATACCGAGCAGAAGATCTTCATCTTTTGAATAGAGTTTATCGGCATTTTCTTTTAATTGATTATTAGCACCTTAAAGACAAAAATATATACTGAAAATATGAAAAAGAGAACCACTTTTTAACTTACCCTTTGGATCAAGATCCATACACCATGACATGTACATATATGAATAATGAAAATTTTTTAAATGTCGATGTACCTTAAAAAGATGATTAAACAGCTTTTATAGTTTATGACGAGAAAACTATCTGGTAAATCTTATTATTAGATATTTGCAGGATAAGGTTTTTTCGTACCTTGTAGTTTGGTAAAGAAAAATTTTCTAAAACTTATCCTACGCTGAAGGTGCAGTTACTCTGAACATGTCTATTTATTATTAATGAATGTGAATCTCGATCTACAGATTTTCTATTCTTAATTATAGTAGTTTTAAGATATTTTTGAGCAACTAATAATCTAGTTCCATATTAAATTTTATCTATAGATAAGTTTTAGAGTTGTGACAAGATACTTTCATTGTTTTAGTCAATATGATTTCTTTTTTGAATATTTCTTATGAGGAAACTACTGAATATAACCTGTCATGTGAAGTCATATTGAATCCACAAGAAGGTATCGATAAGAACAGAAAAAGTATAAAAAGACTTTGTTTCTAAGATCTTCTGGAGTCGAGTTATGGTTGTTTTATTGAATTCTCGAATCAATTTTTAGATATTGATTTGACTTTTGTTTTTTGAAATTCAATATCTCGACAAAGTAGCATACTTTTCGGGTGAAAATTTAAGAATGTTCTAAGAGTCAATAGATCTATGTATGTGTAGGGCACCATTGGTGAATGGCTGCGTTGCAAGGCAACCAAAAGACAGGGACATCCTCTCTATCTATGAGTAAAATTTCAGATAGCTTCCATTATTTGATTTTCTAGTAAATACTTAAAAGTGGATTGAAAATTTAGTAAAGCGATCATAACTTCACTCCACAGTATCATGGGGCGAAGTCTTTGAGGCTTTCTTTAGTCTTATTGACTCAATATGAGCTCAAACGACAGAGTAAAGTTAAAGTAGCTTCCTTTTTCTTTTAGTATTGTTGATATTGAAAATGAAAATTAATACTTTTCTAATTATATAGTTTTTAGAAATGAATGACAATATATTAATGTAATCTAATAGAGTATAGTATAAAAATAGAAGATCGACTATATTAGTGAATGCTATGCTAACGAGATATCTTCATGGTTTTCTTTTGATTCTATTTCAACAATGACATACTTTACTAAGTAAATAATAAACCAGCGATTCTTTGGGTGCTATTTGTCTTAATTGTTCAAGTTCTGTTAAAGCTTCATGATAGCGTTCAAGATGCAATAGAAGACCAGCTCTAGCAAAACAATAAATTTTAAAGAGATTTTTAATTTAAAATAAAATAAACTTACTTATGAAATTTACAAAGAGCATTTTTTGGATCCATTTTAAGTGCATCATTAAGTAATGTTAATGCACCTTCAGATCGATTACATTTATGTTGAGCCTAAAATATCATTTAACTTATGAAATAAAAGTTAAAACGAATTTTTTTACCACTGCTAAATGACAAATAAGATCTGGATTTGTACGAAATATATTGGTCGCTTTTGTAAAATGAAATTCAGCTGATTGAAATTTTTCTTGTTTTAAATAAACCATCGCTACACCATTCCTATGAATAAAAGAAAACTAGACTTTCTTCATAAATAAATATAAAAATCATTACCATGCTTTATAACTTCTTGAATTCAATTGAATAGCTTTACGAAAACATGCCATAGCTCGTTCAAGTTCATCAACTAATGAATATTCATTGCCTAATAATGTATATGCATAATCAGATTCTGGTGCTAATTGAATCGCACGTTTAAATGCTTGAATAGCTTTATCATATTCATGATTCAGACTAAGACAATTTCCGGATGCACACCAACTCTATAGAACAGAAGAAAATTTATTATGCAAAATTTTACACAAGTGTTTTGTATAAATGCAACATTTTATATTTCTGATTGAAAAAGATTGGGAAGCTCTTTTATTTTTCGAACAGAAAGAGAATGTTTCAATCGCATTAATCCATAGAATAAAAAATAAGTCGTTTCATGTATTGGATCTCACATTTTCGAAAGTAAAACTAGCTAGCAAGAGAAATTCTAACTGAGAAATCGCTTTTCAGTTGAGACCATGCGCATTATATAGACCCAAATGAGCAAAGAGTTCATGCTCTTAGTTTATCTCTGCGGAGATAGTGCACTTTTTACAGTATCTTTTAAAATAAATGTTATGGTTCAGAAAAACTGATTTTCGAATTTCGACTTAAAACTTTGCATAAAGACAGGCCTTATTAAGAGTAGTTTCAGGCTTTTTGGTTTACTTCCATTTTGAAATAAGAATTTGAAGTCTTCGGATTTATGTAAGCAATATATAAGACACACTATTAGAATAGTTGTATCTTGAAAGGGGAATAGCAGCAAGATCTAAACGGTATTCGGTTAAAAATTGAATTAGTCGAGAATGCAAAGGACTAGTAATCTGCATTTTTCAGCAATTCAAAGAAGTGATATGAAGATGTCTTTTTCTTTTATAATATATAGAACGAAATCATTCTGTAACCAATGATTTCTGAAAAACACTTAAAATAATTCCATCATTGCGATTGATATTTTGATTTTAACATGCCTCTTAGATAGAAGGACTTGAAATCTATAGTTCAAAAAACAATTTAAATGATTCTCTTCTCACATCTTGATGCTGAGCAAATAAAATTTTGCATTTTTTTGATCGAATAATATGGAATTTTGTTGACTTATAAGCAAACTGTTTTTACTTGTAATCAAAATTTCATCGGAACGGCAGACCATTTTCATACATGTATTTTTTTGTTTTGAATGTTTTGCAGAAGTGATTGTTTTTAAAATGATTTCGTCCTCTATATAGTATCAGAGAACAAAGCATCATGTTTTTTCTTTCAATTGCTGAAAACTACAGATCGTTAACTGCTTGAGTTCTCATTCGATTTTTAGCCGAATACCTTTTAAAGTCTTGCACTGACATTAGTACCGTCGTTTTTTTCGTATCATGAAACTTTTAATAGAGTGTATCCAATGAAATAAGATTCATTTGAAAAACGATTTATCATCGAGTGAGGTTCATTCGTCTGTGCAGGAACTATTTAAACAAATAACTCATACTTACAGCTGGATGTTTCCGATCAGTTTCAGTTAATTCATGTGCTAATGTCGCTAGTGCAATATCATCTTTTAAATGCCAAAGAACTGTACTATAATATTCTAAACCATCGATATGATATGGAAATTTCGTACGTAGTTCTCGATAGATAAATGATGATTTTTGATAATTATGTAAATGATAATAACAATTAGCTAAATGTGACAGTACCCATGGTGTATGAAGATGTTTTAATGATATTGTTTCAAATAATTCAATTGCTTGCCGGCATTCAAATTGAGATAGATGCTGAAGACCTTGACCAAGCAATTTAAATACATTTATTATATTTTCAACTAATTCTTTAAAAAAAAAAAAAGATTAAAAACTTTAATTTTATATGAATAATAATAATAATAATTGTAAACAAACCAGGTGTTCGTTGGCTTGATTGAGTTTTTCTTTGTCGTTCACGTTTACTTATTATTTCTGTATCAATAGAACAATTTAAATTTGTATTACTTGATCGTACTTGTGATCGTGTTGTCATTTTATTTGGAGATTCAGATGATGGTACTGGTGTTATACTCATATCTGTACATGGTGGACGTGTTTTTGTTACACGTGTATTACGTTTTGTTGTTGAGCGAATTGATTTATTTTCCTTAAAAGAAAACAAGTTCTTTAAATTAAAATCGATATATAAATTAAATATATATATAAAATTATTCTACTGAACTTCTAATTTATTTCGCAAGTCAAAAGTTTGGAGGTGGAATTTTATTGCAATCAACTTTTTTTTTGTATGGTAGCTATGATTTGATTCGTTTACAAACACAGGAGTGAACAACAATAAGCATATAGGCCATCTTTAGGATCAATCAAGTTCGAGTTTCGATATTGCTGAACATCATTAATCTGTTTTTTAGACTTTGGTTTAGTTCTATTCGCTAATATTATTAATTATCTGAAAATTACTGCATTTAAGATCGAACCCGAACGTTCGAATTCAATGCATACTTACACAAGATTCAATGAACTGCGATTTTCAAACTGTCTGAGAACCTTGATAGGAGATATGATAGTCATCGATGAATCGAACATTGACTTCTATACTTTTCTACACTTATGTTATCAAAAAACCTAAGTGATATGTTCGTTGCACTACTTTACTTATTCGCATGTTCATCTGTCATAAACACTTTATGGAGCACATTAAACCATGCCTATTGTGATACTTTGATTTGAAAAATCAATAAGCTTTGGAGTGGACAGTTTTCCATGGATTAGGCGGACATGGGATTTTTAAAATTAGATAGACTTTATTTTCTGATCGATATTGCTGTATTGTCTCTTAAATTCTAGCATAATCTGAAAAAAGTTAAATCCGATGAAAAAAACTGTTTTACTAAAAGATCATTGTTAGAGATTCTCGCCTTATGTATACGTGGATAAAGAGTTTTAATAAAAAGATTAATACATAATATATCATTCGATGCTGATTCCCAAAACAAAGTTAGTCTTCAATAAAAGTATTTCTATGTCGAGAAAAATGAGTTTTGCCTTGAAAACTTGTAAATCAGCCTTGGAATGCTCGCACTGACACTATATAGGTGTTATGAGTGGAGAGGCATTCTATGAAAGTTTTTTCCAATTTGTAGTTACAGAAAATTGTGCAAAGTCATCATGCTGAAAACGTGTTTTTGTGAAAGGACTCAATGTGAAAGAGGAATGCCTTTTTTTCGAATTCCAAGCGAATAACAGCAAAAGATTTTTTTACTAATCGATAGAGTGAAAGGTACAGTTGTATATTACATATGATTTTCTTAGGGATTTTTTTCTCTTGATTATTTTTTATTCACAGTAAAAAACAGGCTCCTAATCCTTGCTAGCAGCGTTTTTCGACGAAGTTTTCCGACTAATAGGCATAAGAGCAACGAAGACTTTTATGTTATGAAATAGCCGATAAGTAATAGTTTACTTTAAACCATTAAAAAGTGCACTTTCAATTTTTTTTCTTAATGTCCGCCTGAATGCCCATAGTGAAAAACGTAACAAGATGCATTTAAAATATCCTAAAATGCTTGAATAATGGATATCGTACTCATTTCATGCTGACAATTGTCTTTGGAGCTCGATGAAGTCTCGTGTGATTTCGTTCAGTTTTGTGAGATGTTTCATTTTTCAGTGGAAAATTTATTCATGTTTCTATCAACTTAAAAGAACTTAACATCATTTCATTTCTATATGGTGTATAATCTCATAAGAGAAAGAAACCAAACAGATTAGTATTAAAGCATGCATTTTTCATATTCGGCGTGAAAGTATTTGTCCGATGTCGATTACCTCCAGTCGGGTACTGAGTTCGGCTGCGAAATGTCATACTCGTGCAGGACTCTTGTTCCTGAACAGCTATCTCTTATTTATGTTCGTGTTTACATACTTTGCGACTCACGAAAGATACACCAAAGAGTCTACAATTAATCTATTCAATGATTTACATTTCTATTTTGAGTTCGGTCAAATACGTTAGGGTGAATTAACATCTAACCAATAAAAATATTTAGTTATTATCATATCTAAAAGCATACTTTTCGTGTACTAGTTGTTTTCCGAGAGTCACTTATAGATGTTGATGCAATTTCATGTCTATGTAAAATTGTTGTTGTTGATGTTGGTGTCGTCGTATCATCAAATCCATACTGTTGTCTTTAAGAAAAATCACAAAAAAAGGATTTTGTTTTCAAAATTTCTTTTCTATTCATACATCATTCGAGTATTTTGTCGTTTGGGTGCTAATGGTGGGTTACGTAATGTGGGTATATAATCAGGTGGTTTTATAGTTGGTGGAGTATATTTATCATTATCTTGTAATTGTTCAGAAAGTAAACCAATTGGTGTTGATGTTATGACACCAGAAATATTTGTTGAACCAACATTTAGAATGGAATCTGTTAGTTTCATTATAGTTGCTGGTGCTTGTAATAAACGTTGTTGAGATCGTTCTTTTATAGGAAGATTTGAACTTATATTCATTGACTTAAAAAAATAAAATAGAATTTATTAGTACAAAAAAGATTTAATTATAAACAAACATTTTCAATAACTTGATTTTCACTTGGAATATCTTTTATTGGTTCTGTATAAGGTGTGAGGCAACTTTGTGATTGATTATGTTCAGATGTTGATCGGTTGGATTTAATTGCAGATGAACAAAATATACTTGCATCAACACGTTCACCTAAAAAGCAATAAAAATAAAATAAAGAATTTTTATTTATAAAAACAAAAACAGCACATTACCAAGTCGACATAAAGCTTCGAAAGATGACCACAGAAATGGATTTAATTTTAATGACTTTCGATAACATTCACTTGCTTTTTGATGACGATCTGATTTTCTAAATGAACAAAAGAACAAATATTTTCTTTTGTCATCGTAAATTAAACATCTTTGTTTCATGATACAAACTATAATGTACATAAAGATATTTTCATAAAAAGTTTCATTAAAACTGTTACGATAAATATTTAAATATTCTCTTCTAATTAAACGTGTACGGCATATGATCATTAAACTACCGTAATCCATCAAAAATTTCAAATTCGTTCATTAATTTTTAGTCATTCACATAAACAATAAATAATATTCTATAAGTTGATTTAGGCATGCCTCGAATCCAAACTTTCAGGATTCGATCTGATATGAACGCAATAGTACGGTACCAATAGATGCATGTTTATTCTTATGAACGTCTCCTTATTTTGTTCTTTTGTTTTTCATTGTGTCAATCATAAAGTATTCACATACAAGCTAAAGTATATATTTCTTATGTCTACCAAGTGACCTTCTCTTCTATGTATATATTGAGACTATGAGGATAGATCAAAGGTATGGATAAAATTTTTTCTAACATTCACTCTTTAATATGTTGTTTATCGTCATGATAATTACTAGGTGTACTGCACATGAAGCCTTAGAAATAAAAATCTACTATTTCGTATTAGGTAAGAAGGCGAACTGTTTGATCCGAACATCAAATCAAAGTTCGATTTCGGTGCATATTCAAGTTAATCTGAATAGAATACGAGTTGATGTAGGCTTTTTCTAGTGATATTTAAGAAAAGCTTGTTGAATACAACTCAATAACTTCCTTTAGTAAAAACAGAAAAAAAGTGAAATAAATAAATCAAGAAATAGAAAAAAGCTTTTATCTTTTATGAAAACAAAACAAACGTACTCGCAAACTTTAGCTAATAACTGCAATGCGAATGCAGCTTGATCACCATGATCATTAATAAAATCATCTAATCCAAGTGTATTTATTGATGAACAATTACCAATAAGTATTGATTCAGCTTCATGCAGTCTTTAATTATAATATAAAAATTCATGTGTTTTTTTAATTCTTTCTTATAATAAATACATACTTATCTGTGTCAAAGCAACATTTTGCTAAAAGAAGTTTAGCTGTAGGTACATGTTCAATTGATGAATTACGTAATAACCAATAGGATTTATTTATATTACCACTTAGATAGTAAGTACGAGCTAATAAATAAATTGATTCATCATTTTTTACTGAAAAATGGAACATTTTATTAGTTAACTAATTTTGCTTTTTTACAAATTTTACCTTCCGCATAAAGACGTTCAGCAAGAAAAATAGCATCAGCATAATCAAAATTTTGAATAAATTGATTGATATAAGACTTTATAGAATCGATTGCGACGGACATTCAAAGAAAACAGATCAAATAATAAAAAATTAGGACATTAATAAAGATCAATCTTATGTCTAAAACTAAAACAAACTGGAATAACAATCGAACTGAATTATTATCTTAATTAAAAAATAAGAAAAAAAAATATCCATCACCAATAAGAGGCAAAAAAAATTACTGTTTGAAAGATCGTTACAGATTCAAAAAGAAAAAGAAAAAGAAAAATAAGATATATCCATCAGTGAACAAAACAAAAGAAGATATTTTTAATTTGGATTTTCACGTCTTTGTGTATTAATCTCTTGACGCCGTTTACGTTCGTTTGATAAACGATTACATGCTTGTTGAATATTCATAAATGTTATTTCAGCTTTTTGTTTTTCCTCTAGATCCTATTTCATAAAAATATTTATTATTTTTTCAATCGATTAAGAAAAATAAACAAACAATGATGTCATACTCGATATCGATCTGGATGCCATTTCCGTGCTAAAGTTTTACATTGAGCTTCAATTGCTTTTTGTGATGCATTAGGGTCAAGATTAAGAACCTAAAAATATGATATTATACGTGTTTTTACAGTGGAAGGATCTTTTTTTTATTAATCTTATAAGATGATAATAAAATTGTCAATCAGCAAATAAGAAAGATCATTTATGGGATTACTGTTAATGGTATAGAATGCTACTGAGCAGTATTTTATTCGGATTGCGACTTCTGTTGGAACGATTTAAAATCTCTGGAAGCACGAACACATTTTTGGGAGCACAGATATATAGTATGTAGTACTATGATCACACACTTCGGGAGGACTAAACAAATCTTCGGAAGGCTGTCGCCTTCTCGGCCCCAACACTAAATAAAAAAAACTGCTACTAAACTTCAAGAATGATCATTTATTTTCTAGCTTACCATCGAACTAGAGTTCTAGACGGTTTTCAGAAAAATCGTATTATCGAATTTCGATCTGAAATTTTGTGCATACAGAGAACTCAATGGGATTAGCTTCCATAAAAACAGTTCACAAGTTTCAAGTAAAATCTCTTCGAGATGTGAAACTTTCGAAAAATGTTTGTTGTATACAGTATCTATGATAAAGCGTCTATATCTTGAAAACCTCATAATTCCAAGTGACTTTGTCAAAAACTTCTTAAGTTTTTTATGAAAGTTAATCTAGCTGAGTTTTCTATATACACAAAGTTTTAGATGAAAATGTGAATCTACAAGTTTTCTAAAAACCTGGGATTTCTAGAAAATTGACATATAAAAAATTCGATAGCTTGGTCAACTATGAATAGGATCCCAAGTCATTTTTAGAGTTTTTATTAGAACATTATGTGATATCTATATGCAACAAGCCATTGCAATCGGAAGAAGACAGTCAAAGAGGTTCCCTCATTAGAATTCGATGATCCTACGAATTAACTTTTCCGCTCTCAAACATCGATCTTAGGGCAGATACATTTATATTTCTATGACACACTTATTCTATATACTTAATTTTTCTTTTCTTTGAAAGATCATGTCAGTCTGCAGTACCTAAAAGAGCCCTTTTTTTTTTAAGTCCTACTTGTCACGTGAAGAAAAAGAGTGAGAAGTTCAATACCTTGAAAAATGGTCGTCTATTTATAGAAATCCATGCTCCTTGATACACTGTACCTTCACATGCTCTTTCAAAAAAAAGCAATTGCCTATAATGAAGCTCCTTAAAACCGCATTTAAATGTCCTAATTGGGGTTTTCGTTTGAGAGTTTCACCTCCACATAGAAAAACATCAAGATCACTTGTATCATAAAAAGTACGTGAAGACGCTAAGAAAAAAGGCAATTTCTACATCTGGAAAACGTCCAAAAAACTTTCACAATATTTTTGACATATATAACGCATAAAAGAGTCATTTTTATCTGCAAAAAATATCAAAATATTGCAGAAAAAAACGTTTTTACACTTTCCAGATCCTAAATAATTAGCTCATCTAAGTGTCTTCGCGTACCTTTGACGATAAAAGTAGCTGATTTTGGTGTTTTCTAACCCGGACGTGAAGATGCTCAAACGAGAACTGTGATAAAAAATGTTTAAATGTGGTTTTAAAATTTTTTTGTCTGTTTTAGATTGAACAATCAAAAAACATAAGCAAAAAAAACGAAAAAACTTGCTGCTTTCTCCAAAAAAAAGTACACTTTTTTCAAGCAGAAGATGACGGAAATATTTTTGGAAAAAATGAAATGCCAAATAAAACATCGATAGAAACTTCAAATTCCAAATAGACTTCAAGGCTGAAGTTTCTGGTGCTTTCCTCTGGATTTATCCTTAAAGTAATTTTCCATGCATTTATCTTAATTTCGCTAATTCCGGCGGAAATGAATTTTCCTTGAGGGGGGCCTTAAGCTTACATAACTCACCCTTAGGTATAAGCTACAGGAATGTAATCACAACATGTTTGTTATACGAGATGAAAATCATATTCACTGATGAGGAACAATCCACAAACGTGAATCATCCGTAGAATTAATGTTTTGCCCATGATTAGAGTTTAATGAAAAGAATAGAAGTCTACAAAGGTACGATCGCATGCTTCGTTCTTCTTGAATAATGACTGTTTTTCTGGTATTTTCACCTACAGCAAAGCGCTGATGAAAAAATTGAATTATAGAGTCTGGTTTTGCAATTTATTCTATAGATAGATCTTAACCATGAGAATATCTTAAAGAATGTGATCTTGTTAAGATATACATTGCTAAATATAATTGATTTTCTAGTTGCTTCTTATAATACATGATTGTTTTTTAGATACCGAATATCTCAAGAAGAATGTATTCGCTGTAGCTGAAATATTTAAGACATACTAATAATCCTAAGACCTATCTTTGGACCTAATATCAAATCCAAACTGAATATTTCGATTTTCGCTAATAAACATCTTGCTGTAAATAAGAAAGTTCGCAAAACGATCGTCACTCTCAAGGAAATGTCTTCAACTGATCGCGCACTTTTAAATTCGGACTCAGTATATTGATAGACTCCAGTGACATATAAAAAACCTCAAAAAGATCAGTACTCTTAGGCCTTCTATCCAAAGTGATAAGCATTATACTGGAATTTTAGTCGCTGGCATGGTACATATCAATAAATCGAATGACGATATTTCGACCTGAGGTCATGCCTACAAGTAGATCTATTTATCAGTAGAATGCTCTGAAAATTTCAGCTGAAAAGAATATTTTTTTCCGAGATATTGAAGTCCCAAAAAACAGAAAATTTTAGCGTCTTTCGTAGAGTATGAGTGATTATTTAGACTTTAAGATATCGCGAAGGAAATACTCTTTTCAGCTGAAGCTTTCAGAACATTTTATTGACAAATAAATGTGCCTGTCGGCAAAATCTCTAGTCGAAATATGGTCACTCGATTTGTTAGTATATACCTTACCCAAAGCTAAAAACTCTAGTAAAATGTCTATGATTCTGACAGAAGGTTTAAGAAAATTTATTCTTTCCAGGTTTTTCATATTTCACTAATGTCTACCTTATGCATTGAGTCCGAATTCACAAGCGATTTAGCAATTAAAACTGTTCTTTCATCAGAAAAATCAAAGCATGTAGATTAAACCGTGTAGACTTATACTAGTCTTATTGAATGCTTCTTATGTGCAAAATATCACAGTTCATACTCAAATCTACTTCTAAGATAGTACACATACAACTTCCATTAATCTTGCTCACTTGTCATTGATGTAAACGAACAATTCAATACTATTTAAACAAATCAACGAAAAAAATTATTTTTCAGTTCACTATTCTTCTAATTCTATATCTTTGAATTTATCTAAAAGAAATTTCTTATTTATCAATTTACTTCATATGCTTGTTTATCACTTTCAAAATCTAATGCTGCCCATATTTCTGTCCATATTCCTTTAAATCCATATTGTAAATAAAAAGCATATAATTGTTTCATAACACTTGATAATTGCTGAGATAATTGTATAAATTCTTGTGATTTAAAAAAATCAGCTAAAACATCTTTGACTTTAACACGTTCACCATTAATATCAACTTGTAAATTTTGATATATAGTAGATGTTAATATTATACCAAATACAAATGCACCAAAACCAAGTATAAAACAACGTTTTATAATATGACGCCGTCTTCGTGCTTTTTTTTTCGGTGATGTTTCACTTTCAGTTTTAGTTGAAAAATATTCTGGATTCCAATCAATTTTCCATTCGAATATACAACATGAAAAAAATGCTACGATATTAAATGATGGTGATGCATCACCATTCCAAATTATAAATGGTAATCCAAGTAAAGCACCTAATAATGGCCAAATAAATGAACATTGACGAGGACCAAGTGTACCGGCTAAATATGTACCTAATCAAATTGAAATTTTAAAATTATGTTGTTCTTTTTTAATTTCTTACCAAGAGCAATAGCAAAAGCACTACTAAATCCAATAATTAACGATGGAATTGTTTGTTGAAGCCATGTATCAGGAAAAGCATAATATGTAATAACACCATAAAACACAGCAGTTATATATTGACCTTGACAGAAAATAAGGATTTCAAAATTTTGTTAGATAATTTTCTTTTTCTTTTTTTAAATTCTTACCACAAAATCTTAATAATTCAAAAGCTGGTGACTTTTGTTCTCGCATTTTTTTTTCATATTCATCAAGTATTATATTATCATGATTTGCTTCACGAACATATTTTCTTATTAAAAATAATATTTCATATAGAATACCAATGCCAAAACCTCCAAATGTTGTAAACCATAATAAAGCATGTTGAGTACGACCCAAATAAAGATGGTGCAAACCGAAAATGCCACCAATTAAAGCATAAAAATATGCAAATCCTGTACGTTTAATATTACTCATGAAGGATAATCTAAATAGAAAAAAAAAGCAATAATAATCATAATAAATAAAATCATATGTGTTTAATCAATGTTCAATAATCTCGTTCAACATGGATAAAAATTGTTTTGTTTTTCTTTCATGTTTTGTTCTTTTCGAACGAATAGTTAAGGTCAAGAATCAAAAAGAATAAGGTGAGAAAAATATCCCGATTTTTTTTTCTCACAACGACGACAATACAAAATGAGTGTAATTGGACTAATTGAACAATTGTCGCTAGAATTTTTGTTGATATTTACATTGAATGTAGCGATTAATCCTTTTTTTTTTGTACTATTTATTGTCGATTATATACGACATCTAACACAATCCAATAATACTATATCTGAATGTTATACAGTAATTTAGAGACAAGAAGATAAACTGCAAAAATTAAATTAAATTTATCTAAAGAATATACAAAATTTCAATGCAAATAAATTATGAGTTGATTGTATGTTAATTATAATATGTAAAAGTAAATAGAAAAGAGGTGAATGATATAGATTTTAACATATATTTCACATTTTTCATCACGGTTCGTGAGGTTTTTCTGATATCGATCTACATTTCATGCATACATTTTATGGATGTTATGCATGTTATTGCATATCATGAAGAAACTGCATCATAGCTAAGAAATTCATTGAATTGATCGCAATGTTTTTTTAATACTATATCTTGTTTAATGTTGTGATCATTAAATCATTTTATTAAATAGCAACTTTCTTATTCCTTTGGAGGCCACCCATAAAGGATGTCCAAGTTAAAATCGCATTTTTTGAGTCATCCCGTCTCTGTATCTGAAAATGTTCGATTTTGACTGATCTTCCCTACTTGACGTCCAACTTTCAAAAGTATCTGTTTATTCTAATATATTGTCTTTGTGTTGAATGCGTCGCTATAGCTTATATTGGTATTTGTAAAAAAACCAGTTGCATCGTGTTTTACATTTTTATCCTGAAGGGCTTACGGTAACAGCTTTTTCAAAAATATACGTGATTTCCACAAAAGTTAACATAGAATTCGACAATGTTCAATTTTAACTATGACATATTTAAAAAGCTAATTATTTCACAATTTTTTTTAAAGAAAAAATAATTCGAAAGAATAGCTTCAGTCGTTACTTCTAGTTTGTAATTTATTTTTCTTTGATATACGAAGGATCGAATCAAATACCATTAATATGATCTACTGACTGATGCGAATGGATCACTTCATCATTTAAATAAGATTCGTTATTCTCCTTTGTATCTAACTATTCGTCGTCATTGATTGATTGATTTATCACATTATAGACTGATTCATTCATTCCTTGTCTTTTGTTTTCTTTGTTTAATTCGATTCTATGGAATATATATATAAGACGAACAAAACAAACATCTGAAATAAAACATTTAAATTGATATCTTTGATTCTTAGCGTAACTGTTTATCTTGTTGATCTTACACAATGTCATCACAATCTCAATACAACTATGTGTTTGAAAATGTCAATTATTCAAATATCGAGAAAATAGAAGTACGTTTTACATTTTTTCTCCTTGGCTCAATAGTACATTAATTTTAGGTATTGAAAAATCGAATTAAATATACTACTCATATACCTGATCTGATTAGATATTATTCAACACGCGCATTTATTTCTTACGAGATGAATAATTGGGAAGGTAAAATTTGTAAGATTTTTTTTCATATATCTGTATGCATGTTTCTTCTTTAGATGTACTTGAAGACATTAAGTTTGTGGAACAACATATAAAGATTGAGGACTCTTTGTTGGTTCTCAAATGGTATAATAATTATCTCCATGATTCTACTTTAATGTAAATAGTTTTATTTTGATTATTCAGGAAATCAACAATTCATAATAAAATGAGTACAATTCGGGATGCCATGAAAGATTGCGTCGACAAAAAAGGTAATAAAATTTTGTTTCCTACATAATAAATCTGCAATGGAAAATGTTTGTTTTAGTTATGGATAATACAGACTTTATGGATCTGTTAAACTCAATCAAGCCTGAACATGTAGAAGAACTTATTAATAGTAAGAATCACTATATGCAAAGTGAAATTATTTTACAGTGGTTATTTTAGAACGACAACAAACACAACGACGCAACAACAAAAGAAGTAAAAACTAACTTTATATCTTCAATCGGCTTTCAAATTCTTATCTATTTTTCTGTGGTTTTTTCTTCAATATTTTTTTTTGATTAAAAAATACACACGTTTTGACGGCTCCTGATAGACATTTAAAAGCTTTTGTGTATCAAAAGCCCTGGTGTAGAATTTGAATTTTGTAAAGTTTATGAAATAAAAAAAATATTGGTTCAACAAAAGAACTATTTATTCATTTAAATTATTGCAGCATCTGGTTAATAAGACTATTCACACATAGTACTAGCTGCTCTCAACCAGAACTCATTAATGTTGCTAAGGAACACCAAGGGAGTTCATGAAATCTAATGATTAAAAACAATTCGAAACAAATTGCTAATGAAGACATTGTTCATCGAAAGATCGAATACAGCATCATTCAATACTACGTTAGAACAAATAAATGATAGATATATTAAATTTGTAGATTAATATACCATAGATTGATCAGACGAAAAGCAGAAATCACTAACTTAATAATCAATTAAAATAAATTAATTCAATGATGTGACATACGTATAAATAATATGTCAATCTATATCGAACGCAGTTTTGCATTATGATTTAAATTGTTTGTTTAAAAATCCCTTTTCTATTGCTCAACGATAGATACTAGATTTGACTGTTTCATAGGTTTTCAAATGCTCAACAATAACTTTTATTTTTCTTTTAATATTTTGCCTCGAATACATAAAGCCTATTTGTAACCCATAGTACTTAGTAAGCACTTCTGAGAGAGATATCACTCATCTATAAAAAATAAACATTACAAAATATTTTCTCTACTAGAGAGAGAGAGAGAGAGAAATTAAAGAGACATAAGGACAGTTTTAGATAAATATTCACTTTTAAAGATGAATAACTAGAGATTGACCAAACAGTTACCATCGATCAATGGAGATTAACTTGGCACGATAATAGTTTGGTTAGTGAGGATTTGGTCAATGTACTTTCTTGGAATAACGTCTATTAGTGGAAGACAAGAAATGTAATATTTTCTGTACTAACAGGAAGGTTTATTCTCAGTTAGTAATGCTAACAACTGCAATGAAAATGGCGGAGTCGATGGTGTTCAACATAATGCCATAGAGCTTAACTTGATTGTCAAAAGTAAACAGGCATGCTGCTGTATAAAGAAAAAGATGTCATCAAGCCTATGAACTGATCATAATATCATTATTGTATCCTACAACTATCAGAATATTCGAATTATTTATGTTTTATTTTTATTGATGAATAACGTATTCAGTTCATACGATAGAATCTTACAATTTTATTGCATTTCAACGAAACACTTGAACGGAGAGCTGCTATATTTAGCAGATAAACTAAGTAAGAGTTTCTTTAGTTCTGCAACTTATTAATAGCTATCTCCAAGGTTCTCTGTTTACTTGATATATTAAATGTTTCATAGTTAGATTAAAACTGAAAAAAGAAGCTTATGCTGCATCTGATTCTTTAACAGATAATAATGCTTCGAATAAGTTATTATTTCGTGAGTTCTCATATTGAATCTCATGAAAACTAAAAAATGATAATTTTCGTTTGATTAGATCAAAGACAAATTGATCATAAAACCGAATATTTGATATGTATACAAATAGAAGAAAAAGACAACAACAATGAAAGCTACAGTAACAGCACACAGTGGGGAATCAGGCAAACATATGCAAAAATATTCTTTTCAAGAATCTAATCATTTGCGTGGATGCATGCATATGTAATCCATTGTTTTCTAAAATAGTGGTTCTGAAAGTTTTATAGAGCCCTCGAAAAGAGCCTGGTAAGGCTTCAGCCCAGAAATCGGTATAAATACAGGAAGTCAAGCTGCTCAGCAATAAAACACAATATTTCAAAAGCAAGCAATATCAGAGAAAACTTGCTCACCTGTGGGCTTTATGTTAAAAAAATGGTCGGAATCCAATTTAAAATAGAGTAGAAAACCACGAGTCTTTGTACGGAAACCGTACATGAAAACTTGCCGTTCCGTATATTGAAAACCCTACAAAGAGATAAAGTCTGGTTGAGCGCGCATTTTTACCAGATACACGTACATATGTATCTTAATCACTGCAATAGCGCCAATTCATCAAACCTTTCTTAGGCTATTTTAGAGGGTACCCAAAAATCCGAGGTCTCCAGATGGAAATTCGGTTTTAGACATCTATGCTACACTTTGAAGAAAAACTAAGGTGATATTCAGAATCAGCTCGTTAAGCTGAATCAGACTATATATAAAAAGAGTCATTTTTGTGAAAGTCAATTTTGGCGAACTTTGGCCGAAAGCGACTGGTTCGTATTCGAAGAAAAAATTTGTTCACATTGAGTTTTAATCGCCTCGTCATTAATTTAAATCATTGTTTTTTATTCATTTATTTTTATCTATTTAAAAGAAGAACTACAGAAAATTTTTGAATATCTCACTGATTTGAATTGAATTTATTTATTTAATTGATTAATTATCCTTTTCTTTTTTTATTGTTTTTTGATGATGAATTTTGAATAAGAAGAATATTATTTTCCAAATATTATTCGTATAAGTAATGAGCCATTATACAATAAACTTACTCTTTTCAAAACTTTTACAATAACTCCTATAGACAGAGTATTGACAACTTACCAAGTGATGTCATTTTTTTTTGTTTTTGACTCAATATATATTCATCATAAGTAGGAGACTTATAGATATTTGTAAGATTTAAGTACAATTAAACGGTTAACTATTATAGTCGACTTGTTTATCGACGTTTAATCAAACATTTGTGATTATTTGTCAATAGAATTCTATTGAAAATTTTTTTCAACTTAATATTAAATTGTAATCTTAAAAGTTGTTTGAGATATTTTTTAAATATGTCAATAGTTTTCAATGAATTAAAATCAACTAAATAAAATATCTGTCTCTATGATAGATCTATTATGTTAACAAATAGAATTTCAACTTAAAACATTATTATAATATAAGGTAAGCGAGAAATTTTCAGTATCACTTTTTTTTTCTATTGTTTATATTTGATAACGAATAATTATATTAACATTCTTTTAAAAATCTTTTTATTATCCGTTAAAATATCTTATTTTAATCAACAGCAAATGAATACAATAAATCGATATTAGTTATTTCCGCTGAGAATATGTATTTCTAATAACCATAAAGTAATTGTTTGTCGATTGTTTAAAGACGATATGGATTTCAGATTAAACTACTATTAAAAGAGTAAAATAGATAATTATATATAACAAGTGAAGATATTAATTGTTAACGTTGATCGGATGTCTCAATGGATTAATACGATTTCATATCTATAGAAATGAGTATATATATGATCGTAAATAATTATATATATATAT
Source organism: Rotaria sp. Silwood2 (assembly GCA_905329745.1). Classification (NCBI taxonomy): domain Eukaryota; kingdom Metazoa; phylum Rotifera; class Eurotatoria; order Philodinida; family Philodinidae; genus Rotaria; species Rotaria sp. Silwood2. Next base: position 913,948 of record CAJNSZ010000017.1, on the reverse strand, counting down.
TTCAAATAAAAAACATCTTATGTAATCAGTTCTTCCTAAACCGTTTTGGTCTATATATTTAACGAATAAATAGGACTCATTATAGAAATATTTTATTTTTTTTATCTGTTGAGATATGCTTTTTTTATGTGAATTAATATGTATAAAAAAGAAAATTGGTAGTTGGGGTGTGGATGCTGGGTGTGGAGTGTGTGATTCTTCTTTCGTTGCTGCATCCACCCACACCCATATATGCTGCTTTTATTATTTAAAAAAAGCAAAACTCTGAGGGACCAATTTTCGACGCTGCAACAATTCTACACGAACGAGGACTTCATTTTTTCGTATTTCATCTTGGTATCACCCAATACATTATTTAAAAACAAACAGAATATAAGGCAAGATGCAGCGTAGAAAACTCTACAATTTGCAAGCAACAGTTTTATTTTAATTATGTCCTTTTTAGTTTCGAAAAAAAAGCAAAATTCTTTGAACTACTTTTCCAGGTGTCGAGCATTGGCTCCTCAGAATATTGTTTATTTTGAAACAAAAAGTACACAATTTACATAAGCTTTACATTGTAGATTGTAGAACTTTTTGCGCTCCATCTTCTGGTTTATTTCGTTTTCTTTTTAATAAAATGTTTTTAAAGATCAAAATATGAAATGCAAAGTTCTGTCATTTATTATAAGTCACTCGTTATATAGCTTAGAGAAAATGACATGTTATTAACATAAAAGAAATGATAGACTACAGCAAAGTACAAGATTTAGAAGTCTAAAATTTTGCAGATAATCCTAAATATGTCTAAGCATTATGCTAGAATATTTACATTTAAATTAAGACTTTTTGTAGAGCCTGGCGAAAACAATTTTTGCGTGCCCTATGTATTTCACGTTTTTTTTCTCCTATAATCAAAAAGAAAAAATAAAGTGAGTCTACTTACAATCAAACTAACACTTGAATAAATGATATTGCACTGCGATGCGTTCTCTTCTGTATATAATTATATATATATATATATATGGGGAAAATCAGGCAAAACACGACAAATTCAATTTTTTGTGAAGGTTGAAGCTGAGTTGAGAGAGTTTTGCGTAGTCATAAACTGTGGTCTTCAGTTTATATAAAATAATGTTTGTTTTTCTTTTCTATAGTTGCAAAAACTAGAAAAATCTGTTTTACTAAAGTTGTCACTACATTAAGCAAATTTTTCTGGCTTTTTCTTAAAGAAGCAGAAAAAATGTTTCAAAAACCTCTCTTTAGTAACCAACTATTTCGATCATCAGATCTCTTCCTTATCTTCATGGGTTGAACAGAAATGTTGATTTCAGACGATCAATCAATCAACAAAATTTTCTTTAGACAAATTGAGTTCATTGAGAATTCAGTTTAAAAAAATAATTCATGGAATTTTTGTATTGAAAGTTTGTAGATTTGAAATTGTTCGATTAAAAACTACATCATCTCTTACTATAATAATAAATTTCGCGACTAAGAAAAAGTATTGTTTCGTCTATGAGTTCGACAAAAACGTATTTTTTTTTAAGAAACACGTCATGTTTTTCCGATCGAACTCATCGATCCTTCGATTGTTATACATGTTTAGTAACAAAAAAGGTTTTCTATTGAAATTTAAACTTAATTATACAAAATTTTAAAAATCTGTTCTTATTTAGCTCCATTCGACTTTATTTCATCAGTCAGTATCTATTGTTCATAAATAGGAATTATTTNCATTTAATTGTGATTTAACAATTATTGATAGAGCTCTATTACGTAAAGGACGATTAATTGCTGATTATGAATTTGGTAAATTGAATGTTGATAATGCAAAATTATTGTCGAATAAATTAGGTTTTGCCATAGAACACATTTCTGAACCAATGACTTTAGCAGGAATTTATAATCAAAATGAAGAAAATAATGTTGAAATCATAGTTTGAAAAGTAAAAAGTCATATTTTTTATTTTGAATATAAATTTAGAAAAAGTTTTACCATACTTTAATTTGAATTAATAAATAAGAAAAATAAAAAATTTGTCTATATGAATATTTAACATCTAATAATGGTCATTATCATAGGGTATGTATCTTTGTGATTTATATGTATGTCTCCAAGCAGCAGAATGCTTTGATTCAAGGGTAGGCTTAACATTTTGTTTTTATAAAATCAGCATCAGAAAGTTAAAATTGAAAGAAGAATGTCACTTAGATTAAATACAGTTAGCCTCTCTTGTATCGAACTCACATTTTGCAACATGTAACAGTGGTGGAGATCAGAAAAAAATTCTCAACTTTCACCGAAAAACCATGTTTGAGCAAATATAAAGACGTTTGTGTTCATCAAAATACGACCCTCAAAAGAAGAGACCTTGATCTACTTTACCGAAAACAAGTTCAGTAGCGAATTAGAAATATTTTACAAAAAAAATGTTGCATAGTGAACTTCTTCACTCTAGAAAATGTTTAAGAGGCGTATAATATTAGCCGAAAAAGGTGAAGGAAAATTTTGTAGATTCTAGTTAATCTGTCTCAGATTTTTTGTACAGTTCTTCTTCACTTGTAACGAAGAATGGCCGTTACAGCTCATTGATAATGTATGATTCAATTTTTACTTGTATGAAACTGCATGTTACTTCAAAAATGTTTTTTAAGTCTGTTTGATTGAGAAAATGTTATTATTAGCTGTCGGAGGCGGCAAAAACTATTAGCGTTTCTACAAAAGCTGTGATGCACTACTCAAGTCTATCAATGTGATGAAAGAAGAAAAATGTCTGAAGCTAGCCTAGCTTGCGAAGCATGAATCTAGGATAGACTTTCGTTTTTCTAAGCCTTATGACTCCGCCGCCTATGTTTATTGAACACGAGTTGGTGCTAGATAAAGTGTGGACTGACCTTGTAACAACGCATCATTTGTCAGAAGAAAATAAAAATAAGACAATAATAGAAATCGTTTGTAATAATTAGAGCCTACCCAAGTCTCGTGTCCCTGTAGCCTATGCATTACAAGACAATTGTACTTTTCAAACATCAATCAATGGAAATCGACGTGGAGCATTTGAATGTGTTCAATTACGATTAGGAACTACTATTAAGTTTTATGCTTATAGTATCATTAATAGACTATAGAAAACAATAATAAGTGATCAATTAGTTCTTATAACATACAAATCGAGACGAGTCAAGCTATTTTTGTCATGATTTCGTTTTCGGTTCATTTTGAGAAAGAGCATTAACAACAAGTTTTTCATGACATGATATTTGTTCCTAATTTTTATGCACAAAAATAAAATAAGAACAGTCTGACATGGAATAGAAAAACACAACTATATAGTCTTATCGACAAAGTCAAAGCATTAAAATCATCTCTTCTTCTCTTTCGTACAGTTCCACAAAAAAGTCAACTATCATAGAGAAAAATCTAAATTTAAAGTTGTTTACAAGCGAAAAGATATTTATTGACATTTAATTTAATGTAGTATAACACGTTTCATTGCAAAATATTCGTTTGTAAAAAATTTGGACGATCCTATCTTATTAAAAACAGCTTTGAGAAAACACACGTTCAACTGATGTTTACGTAGCAGGAACATGCATAGTGCTTGTAGCAAGTTTTGAAAAAGATTGATGCGAGTGTCATTTTTAGAAATAATAATTTATTGTTAATGTTTTTTCTTGACAGATAGATGCTGTGATTATTGCTAATAAATAATAAATACAAATAATAATAGCAGTTTAAAGAAAATAAATTTATATCTTATTTACATCTGTGCCTCAATAGAATGTAGATGATGAATTTAAGAATATAACAAACAGCTTTCATTATCTCTATAGATTTGATCATATTTCTTAAACGTATTGAAATGAATTTAATTTGTAAAATATTTATATGGTATACAAACTTTTTCAACTTGAAGGCATGATCGATTCACAAGAAGATCCTTTGTAGGTTTAAGAGAGTGTTTCGGTTAGATTTCTAACATATCTAATATGTCTTTTGGTTAGTTCTTATCTGAACATTTTCTTAAATGTCAGATTATTCGCTGATGATACTGTTGGATAGTTCTGGTTCCCTCAATATTTTCATTGAAGAGAGAAATAATTTTCTTCAAAAAGATTTCTGAATACTTTATTTTCTTGTTTTAATTAACTTAAAATGATAAGGTATTTTGTTGATTTATTCTTCATGTAGAATATATGATTAATTTACTTCTGCATATTTCTTTTGATTGTTTTAGGTCGATTTAAAAATTTGATAAATGTTTGCTTTTTTGTTCTTTAATGATCATCAAATATTTAATCAATCATGACTTGACAAGCCTGTTGAGCTTTATTGAACGAATCAAATTTCATCAATGAATGACGCAATTGATTTTCTCATTTATTGTTCATAAATGTATGGTGGAATTTTTGTTGTTGTTAGAACATGGATTTGTAGATCATTACCATTTTTCTCAATAGTACTTTCACTTGCTAAAGACGATTATTGTTTCGATTAATTTATTTTATTTAGTCATGTTCAACTACAGAATGCATGAAAAGTAGAATTTTTCTTCGTCTGTTTGATAAGAATTAACGTCGTATATGTTGACGAAAGAAGTTCATGAGCTCGACCAACTAAAAGATAACTGAAAAAGAATTTCAATTCGATCACAGTCAACCAAACCAAACACAGGTTGCTCGATTGAAACTCATCGATATGAAATTACTGATAAATATTAATTTAATTTCTATTTCCTCAGTTATTAAAAACAATCTAGAATAAACTTTGACCGCAATACGTATTAAGCGATTGGGAGTGTTGGAGATGAAGATATTTTTCAGAATGAACGTCACATATAAAACAGATGATTTTAGTGGTCGTATTCATTTTCATGGCACATTATGTTCTTTTAAGTATTTCATCAAAGACGCTCTAGTGAATCTACTAACATATCAAAACATGACAATGATATTCTTTTCCAAGCTTATAGGTATAATTAAGTTCGACAAGGTTTTTGATGAATTTTTCATGATAATAAACGATAAATTCCGTACGATGATGCTCATTGAAACAAATGGCCAATACTATTTCCTTCAATATTGAATTATATATGACGATTTGATTTGAATTGATTAAGATTTTAACTTGATAGATCCCCATATCTATAGGCAAAGCTCATCAAGATAGAATTCCGATCGTACTGTTGTGTAGCTTATTAAAGCATTTTACAGATGGATACTATTGCTGTGAATAAACTTTTGATTTTTTGGAGATTGTTTTGCTCTTTACTCATAAGATGATTTCTTATTGTAAAAAAATAAAATAGAATCAGTTTGAAGAATAATTTAGGTGTTATGTACAATAGTTTGATCAAGTTCTTCCGACAAACTCATGATGATCTTTTCTTACGTATTGTTGCTAATGGCATAAACACATGTGTCGGCATCACTTGTGCTAATTTCCTCAATACTGGTTTCAAGATAAACTAGAAGGAAATTTAACACTGTATGAGCTTATCAAGGTCATATACTACTAACATTATATTCAAATAAAATTGTGGCAATTGTACCCGGTGAACAACTGATCTTTCATTCTATCTTTTTCATACGGCGACGACTGATGATAGTGCTCGTTTGCTTGTTTCTATCTATGATGTGAGTTCAAAAGGTGAACCAAATGTACAATGCTGAAAAAGTTAAAAAGTATTTCTACTGTAATAAAATTGAATTCTTTTTCTTGATTTTACTGTTCTTCGTTGTACGTGTATTCAATTATTAGCTCTCGAATGTCTCACTTTTTTACCTACTTGTAGATATGGGCGAGACCATCTTGTCTATATCAATTTAGACCGCATGAGTCGTGATAATATGGCATTCGACGCAAGTTTTACATCAGTCATTTTGTTCAGATACAACCACTTTGCAATACATACATCAACACGAAAAACCAGTTGTCAGTTATGGTCAATAATCATGTTAAATTGTGAAATGAAAATGTCAGATAAAATTTACTTTTAATAATTGAACGAAACCAATGCAAATATTAAGATGTATTAAAAGAATAGAAACTGTCTTCTCGACAGAAATATATTATAAACATTTCATATTAACAGATGATTAAATAGTGACGATTCTTCTCTCATCTATAGATTATTGTTGAAGAAAAAAAGATTTTTGCTAATAGCATCATTTCGTTTCATCAAATTACATTCTATTACCGTGGAAAAAATTCAATGAATTCAGAATATATTTTTCAAAAAGAAAAAAAGTCATTCGAAAAATATAATACAATAAAAATTAGTAGAAAAAAAGATCATAAGTCATTCAATGAGCGTTATTCATCACAGTTGAGATTATTAATGATTATTATCAAATCCATTTTCGTTCAAAATTAAAATTAAATGATTGTTTTGGAGGTACACTTGGCGTATATGTACATGGACCAGGTTGTCCAGTTGCTGCCATTGTACTAATAGTCCATCGACTTGTATTTGAAACAAATGCAGCCGATGACATATATTTCTTTTCAACTTCTTTAAAATCACGAAGTTCATAGTGACCTGGACCAGGATATGGAGCTTCAGGAGGAACAGGAACAGCTGCTGCAGAAATTGTCAAATAATGACGACGTCTTCAATAAGAAATATTTTATTTTCAGAAAAAAGAAACTTTTCTAGATCAGCATACGGTAGTAATTGTCGATGAGGTTCTTCTGTTGGTTTCTCAAATGGTCGATAATCAGCTGGACCAGGTAACTAAAATAAAAAATAAAAAGCAAAAAACGTTACAATAGTAAATACGTATGTGATTTTATGACATACTTGAACGCCTGATTGATAGTCGAATGTATCACGTTTTGAAGTTGATTTAAAGCTTGATTGATGAGCAGGTCCTAATGGTCGTTTAGTAGAATCATCCAAATTATATGTACCTGAAATATTCATTCTATTGTTGTGTGTGTACCGATAAAATAAGACAACAAACCAGGAGCAGGTGTAATAAAATGTTTATTCATTGGAACAGTTCGTTTTGTATGTGATCGAAAAGCTGCTTGAGCTGAAACATTATTTGATTTTGTTGTTTGTTTTAATCCTTCTCGAATCTATTATGATGATAAAGAATTCAATCAAATCAAAATGAATCACTAACATCATATTGATTGGGAGCTGGAAGGGTTGATTTTGACGATAAAGGTCGTTCAGCAATTGGTTTTTGAAACATACTTGAATATTTCGCTCGATTAAAATCACGATGATCATTAGTAAAGTTGCTCGAAACATTATAAGTAGTGGGTGCTGGAGCACTTGATGCACCACTCATAAAACCTTCTCGTCTACTCTATGCACACAAGTAAACAAATAGAAATATTAAAAAGAAGCAAAAGAAACAAAATTGAACTAACTTTTGAAGCGAATCCACCTGAACCTTTTTTTGAATCTGAGGTTTTTTCTAATTGTTTATCTAAAGGTTGAATTGTTTGATATTGTCCAGGACCAGGTGTAAAATTCTACAACAGCTACAATGCGAATTATGAAAATAAATCAAATCATAATATACAATATCATATTGAAAACGTTTAGCAGTTTGTTGAAAGCCTCTTTTTTCAGTATTACTTGAAATAATCGTTAAGTAACGTGATGGAATCGATGGCGTACCCGTAGCACAAACAGTAAAACCTTCAAATAAAAAATATTGCATAGATATGCATGATTCCTAGATAAATCTATCTCTCAATACAACATTTCTTTTAATCGTATAAAGAGAATGACAGCACCGCAAATGTATACTACCTTTATTATCAAGAGCTAAATTTTAATTGTAACATAAAATTATTTTCTTCTTGATAAAAGAATATCAACATACCTCGATGAACTTTGCTTTCTTCTGATTGTACACGATTTGATTTTCGAGATATTCCACCTTTACTAATACTATCTGATTCCGTAACTGTCATACTTAATAAATAATTATCTGAAAAGAAAAATCAATTCTTCATCTCATTTTCATTTATTTTCTATTTAATATCGAATGGATTTTTATTTCCACTTTCAACACATTTATTCATTGCTTCTTCCCAATGGTCACCATCAAAATCAACATATTCAATAGATTTTATTGTTGGTGAATCAATACAATGTGGCATAACACCATAACAATCAGGATTACTACGTGGTGAGTAAAAACTTTGAACACCACATTGACGACAAAATGAATGTTTTGCTACACCAGTATTAAATGTATATGTTGTTAAATAGTCAGCACCAGTTAATAAAACAAATTGTCGTTTTGGCACAATAAAATGATTGTTTTGTTTTTTATGACAGATAGAACAATTGCAACGAAATACACGTAAATCAGCTGGTGCTTCAACTTCAAATTTAACTGCACCACAATGACAACTGCCTAGATGTTTAACAAGCATATCTAAAACATGAAAGAAAACAATTGTTTGACTAGTTAGGCCATATTTATATGAGAGAGAGATAGATAGATAGAAATAGAGTGAAAAGAAATTTATTATTTTTCAGCAACTTTTTCTTCTTTTTTAGCACGTCTTTCAGCTCGAATTTCTGTCCATTTTTGACGTTCCATTGTTTTCATATGCTCCATGAAATTAACACCAAAACCTTTTGTGAAATAATTTGTCGTATCAAAATAATCACCATCGGGTGCATCATAATTTTGATTTGGAAGACTATAGAGAGGCCCACGACGAAGAAATGGGATTAATTTTGAATCTACCTATAACAATTTTACAATTGGATTTTATATATAAAGAAACAAACAAAAAAAAAACATAATTGAAACATTTCATAGTTGTAATCGGTCGAGAATTTTTCAACGGGTCTAGTTCAATCGATATGTTAGATCATTATTAAGTGACTAATGGAAATAGCTTCAAAAAACATGTATTTTCATTGTTTACTCAAGTTTTTGCAAATATTTAGGAGCAAATATCATATTATGGTCATTAATATCTGTTAGGTTTCTCAAAGATGAATATATGATATTTCTTTATATTGCACGAAAAAAAAGAGTCATTTACTCCTCAACTGATTGCTGAACTCCAAAGTTTTCAGACAAGCCTAACGTTTCTCGTCGAACAATGATTCAAATCTAAATTTGATCTTTACAAAAACATATATGATATAAGTTTAACTCCAGTAACACAGTCTTAATTGTGCTTGTAAAACCAAATATTTTGATAAGAACAAGCACAGTTGCTCTCAAAACGTTTTATCAGAGAAAAATGACATATCTATAGAATATCTTCTAATCACTGAAGATACGCTAGTCCAATCATTTCAACCGATACGATGAAGACTAGATACTAGAGCTCATCGAGTTGGTTCCGAACTCGGACTCGACGGGCTCTACCAGTTAAAACACTCATACGTTTATAACCATAAAAAAACCTTTGAGAGTAAAGATCAACTTATAAATTCTAAAATTTTGTAAGAGAAGATTAAATAGTATCCAATGGAGTCAAAACGCCTCGAAATGAAAGAGTTATGTAACATTTTGATAGTATGAATGTACATCATGTTTTGAATGATTCATACTAATATTACTAACTAACCAGGAACTTTTCCAACTGTTTAACTCCTTTTTCAATTTAAACTATTGTCATTTGATCGATCTTGATAAAGATCATTTTGATTTAGTATGCCAGTCTTTTCTTGTTGAGTTACAGTCGTTTTACTCGATTTTCAGCCTATCAGTCTAGGATTTTCTACAAACTTGGATTATTGAAGGTTCGAATTAAAATTTTGAATGTAGATCGATATTATAGTCACTAGAAATTGTCAAAATTTAAGGTAGAATGAACGCATTCTCACCGAGATTTTCTTATTTAAAAACAATACTTCTTTAACACTTTTTTCAAAATATGGATATTTTCATGAGAAAATTATATTTCGGTAAGTAAGCGTTCGTGCGAATACAAATTTTGAAAGGTTTCTGATGACTATAAAGTTCATTTACAATCAATATTGCAGCATGAAATTCAATAATTCAGATTTATATAAAATTCTATGCCTTATTTGCTGAAAATCAAGTAAAACGCTCCTAGCTCAACAAGAAAAGGCCGACGTACTAAATCAAAATAAGCTCTTTCAATATTGACTAAGACTGATTGAATGGCAACAATTTCTACAGAAAACATGCTAAACAATTGAGAAGATTTGTTCTTTAATATTCAGAATGTTCGAAAATTAAATGCATTATACATTTTCCTTATTTCTAAAACTGTATTGAAAATCGTTTTTTACAAAAAAAAAACAAGAATGTTAATTAGAACAATAAGGAGACAAATTATAAATTGTAAACGAAGAATTTAGATTTTCATAATCAATTATTTCTGTTTTTCATACCTGTAAAGCTTGTTCATAAAGTTCTTCGCTTTCAATTTTTAATTGTTCAAGTGCACTTTCTTGTGACTTAAGAGCACGAGAAATAAATGTTATTTCTTGTTGATGTTGTCGATGTTTATGTTTAGCCCAGTCACGATTTAACATTAATCGACGAGTTGTTTCTTCTGATGTTAATTCGACAGATGAACGCTGTCGAATACTAAAACAATAGTTAAAATTTATCAAAAAAAGATATATCTTTCTTTTTTACATACTTAAGTTCTTTAAGAATTCTTCTTTCAGATTCATATTCATGTATAGGTTTAAGTTGAAGTTTAAATTTTTCAAGTTTATCTATAGCTTTTTCATAACGACGTCGTTTACGATCTTCTCGTATTTTATCCGTCATTGGATCAGCTTTCTTTTTAGCTTTTGTTGGTAGAGCATAATTTATAGATGTTATATGGAATGAGCGAATAAATGGATTTCTTAATAGAAATTTTGAAGATGAATTTGAAAGAATATTCATATTTATCGTTATGTTAAAATATAACAAGAAAATATTTTAATGGTATCTATAGGATTTTGTATGCTTGTCGCTATGGACCAATCAAAATAACAAGTTAATGAACTTTATGATTGGATGGTTAGTTAGGCAATACAATTTGATTTACTATATCGATTGAGTGGTTGGTTAGTTGGATTTTAAAGACATATTGCTGATGCATTGCTTAATCTTCACGATATATAGATCGAAATTAAGTTGTCTTTAAGTTTTGTTAAAAAACAATTAAATTCATTAATTGTTTATATTCAAATCTCATTTTAGGAAAAATCTTGTACCAAATGGAATTCATTTTAGTCAAACATTTTATTACTTTAAATACAACAATACATAATTTCGATGGTATAATCCGTTGAAAAAGAATTAGTTTTTCATAAGAATAAAAATATGTATTATAACAATATGGTAGGAAAACTTTAATAAAATAAATTCACTTTCAATTTAGAATTTATTAAGATGAGTAATAATTTCAAATAATGTACAGCGAAAACCTATCTTTATATTTTGAGATCGAAATATTAAGTCACATCTTAAATTCTAGAGATAATTCCTTCATAGATAAAATTTTTGGTTAATATAAAGTCTAAGAAAATGTTTGAGTTTGATGAGTTCACGACTCTTAACGATTATATGTTAATTCATGTGATATTGTTGAACGTTTACACCTATGTTCTTATATGTACTATTAATATTCTCTATTAGTCGACGAGGTAATATTGAAAACGGAAGTACATGTATACAGTAGTTATTAATTATCGATTTCAGTTAAACCTTATTCAAAAGTGATAATTCACTTCTGAAATATATAATTTTAAACTATAGAGATAAGCAAATGATATTATCAAGATTAATTTGTTAAATTTCATAGATTTTCGTCTATTTTATTTAAGCAAAAATAACACTTGGAAAATTTACCTTGAAGAATTTTCGTGGAAATATTCACTATGATAAATTTTATTTTTCGAATGCGTTCTTCCATTGATTTGATATTATAAGTTTTTCACAATAATCTTCTTATATTTTTTCTCTTAAGTTCAATAAATGAAATCAAAACGCCTAGCTTAAATTTGAACAAAGCACTGTATGTTTATGACTATTTAAAAACAAAATCATCTATACAAGTTTCTAATAAAAATAATTTTATTTTAGATAGATTAATTATTTTATAATTATGGTTCGTCTTACACCTGAAGTAATTGAAGTCGCTTCACAATATCTTAATCCTATAGGTCAATATGAACTTTGTTTACGAGGTAAATAAAAAACTTTATTTAACTATCTTAACAAATAAATATTTAGATTTAAAAATTTCTGTTATTGAAAATTTGGGTGCAACATTAAATCAATTTGATACAATTGATTTTACCAATAATGATCTACGTAAACTTGATGGATTTCCATTTTTACCAAAATTAAAAACAATTTATCTTGCTAACAATCATATAACGTAAGTAAATATCTTTATATTTATGAAATTATAGAAATTAATGTAATTTAGACGTATCGCCGAAAATATTCAACAATACATTCCAAATGTAGACACACTTATGCTAAATAATAACTTGTTACAAGAATTAACAGATATCGATCCATTATTTACATTACCAAAATTAACTCATGTTAGGTAAATTACTTTATTCAATGATAGGAAAACATGTTTTTTTTTTGGTTTGTTGTTCATTTTAGTTTTGCCAGAAGTCCGATTGCAATGAAAAAAGATTATCGACTTTATGTTATTCATATATTACCACATTTACGTACATTAGATTTTAATCGAATAACTCAAAAAGTAATTGAATATTTATTTGAAATACTTAGAGCATATCAAAAGTAGTGTGACATAGCTATTTTCATTTCTTATAAAAAGCTTAAAGAAACTTTTTCTCTATAGGGTTTGATACGAAAAATAATGCTCTGGTATTTGATCATTCTTCGAATCTTCTTTTTTCTCAACTCCTTTGATACTTAACCATCTATACATATGCGGACGCAAAGAAGAAACACAAAAACGAGCTCATCAAGTTATTACTTAAGTAATCCTTCGAACTGGACGTCGGTGCTATAGCTAAAGACGGATAAATGTAATCTAAATAACGTCACAACGGCAACAGCTATTCACCTGCAATTTTTAGCAATCAAAGGAGTAGAATTTCGGTCGTCATTTTTATTATGAGTACTATATAAGACAAAATTATTTTAAAAATCTGTCATTTTCGAAAAACATTCAAACAAAATGCATGAAAATGGTGTTCAGTTTCACGGAAATTTTAATTTAGATGTGTTTCATATATATATTTCAAACCACAATTGAGATAATTATCTTCTGATATGTCAATGTTGAGTAAACAAAACCATGCATCAATTTGACTAGATTCTATAGACTTCTGTTGATTTTTAATAAGTTTTTTGACTTTTCATCAAAATTTTCTTGAAACGGATAACACTTTGAATGTTGTTTTTTTTTTGAGTACTCTGTGAAGATTTTTTCTTTTATCTTCATTAGAGCGCGTCAGGTTAGTCCGATACTAGTTGCAGAATGATCATATATCAGAGCATCCCTTTTCCTATCAGACCATATAGAAAGAAAGTTTCTTTGAACTTTTTATACGCAATTAAAATACATCTGTCACACTACTTTTATTATGTCTTATTTATGTTTCATTTTTGAGGAACGTGAAGCAGCTCGTAAACTTTATAAATCAAAAGCAAATGAAAAAACAAAGAAACAGCAAAAAGGAGCTAATACATTTGTACCTGGTGGAGACTTAGCTAAACAACAACAGCAAAAAACATCACGATTGACCAAGAAAAATGCAGATGTTATTAAGGTTTTTATTTATATTTAAATTCTGTTTTTTCAAAAAAAAAGAATCTCTATATGAACTTTTTAGAAAGCTATTTCAGAAGCAAAATCTCTTGAAGAAGTTGAAAGATTAAACGCAATGTTACAAGCCGGTCAAATGCCTGGTTTAATGGAGCAACATAATGATAATTCAATGGAACAAGGAAATATATCTGAACAAAACACTACGGGTATGAATTTAAATAAAAAACAGTTGAATTTATTATGTTCATTTTTGTTTCTATTTTAGGAAGTAATATGATGGAAATATGAATGATATAGTGGCATGCAAATGTTTTTTTTATGAATATCATTGATATTGTTTCTTTTTTGTATGTTCTTATTATTCATTTTTTTATATAGAAATCCAAGAAAATAGAAAAGAAAAAAATGGACTGTTAATTTTTTAATGTTTTTTTTTAGATACTAATGGCGACTGAAAGCAACATTATTTCGACACCAGAATGTAGGTGAAATGAAAATCATGTTAATTACAAGAAAGTTTTTTTGTTGGATCAAGTTGATTTTTCATCTGTTTAAAATCTCTATCGAATAAGTTCTTCAATTTATCTTTGATTTAAACATTCATCAGCTTGGCTACAGCACTTAATACAGTGATGATGGACTAGTTTGGTCAATTGTATACTGTTGAGTATGGTCAATAAAACAATAGGCAATAGTTGACAATTGCTAGATTAACAATATAGAATTGAACTAAAATTTCTAGAAGCGTGAAATTGATGTAAGGCTGTTTAGAAAATTTCATATTCAACGCATCATCCTGAGCGGTTGCTTAGGAAAAAAAACTAGTCTAATGCGAAAGTAATGACTCTAGTAGCATTTAATTCTATTTACTGATATCCACTCTATAGATCCATTATTAGATAATTCCTAAGTGTGCAGTGTGATCGATAAAATTAATCGATTTGTATTACTACTATTTCAAACAGTTGCTCACCCAAAAATAACATCAATTCTATTACGGGGACATCTAGTCGATTAACCATGTTGATTTTGATATGATCTTAGTATTGCGGTGTATTTAATCTTGCTTCATATTTATTCTGAGTTAGCCAGAAATGAATACCGTTTATGTCGTTTTGAAACTACCTTTAGCATAGAAGAAATGGAGAAAATCGGACTGCTAGTATCCTAAAAGTTGACTTAGAACCTTGAAAGTATCATTCAAAGATGATTCATTTCAAAGAACTATATAAATGTCTTCTTTATACATGGTGAATAATTCATATGTCTTTCTAGTGGTACATGTTGCTGATTTGGCACATGCTCGAGCCCAAGAACTTCAATCACTTCTTCATGAACTCGGCCATCGACAAGATAAACATCGGACTGCTCTACAAATCCTTCCACGTTATATGCGTCGTCGAGCAGCAAGTTATAATATCAAACGTTTACCACGTTCACTTCGTCCATTAGCTGATCCTAAAACAGTAAATTAATTCAGAAATTGCTTTTTAAACAGTAATTTTATTCTTGTCATGTTAAAGGGTACAGCTAAAACAAAACGACCATCTCGTCGTTATCGTCGTCGACCTCGAAATTTACTTTCATCATATACAAATCGTCAAAGAAAAATTAAATGGCTTAAAACTCATATATGGCATGCAAAACGTTTTCATATGAATACATTATGGAATTATCGTCTTGCTGAAAAATCAAATACAAAATGTATTCGACCAACATATAAATCATTACGTGAACGATGTTTACTTCATGTATGCTTTTCCATGTTTTGTGAAACACGATCTAAAAGAAGTGTTAAAATACAGGAGTAAAAATTAGGACATGTTGTCCTCACACAGACTGTGACAGATGCAAGTCAGAGATCATAATAGACTGTGGTAGGAGTTGTTGAAATAGGATCAAATACTAGATGAATAACGTCTCTTTATAAAAAATGAGCTGCTTCCTTATTACATATCTAGAGGATTAAGTATAAGAATAGTGAAGCAATGTGGTCCAAAGTAGATCGAATAAAACAATCTTCCTGTGATTACAAAGAGTAGCTACATTATGTTTCACATCTTAATCTCCGCAGAGATTGTACTAACAATGGAGGTGTGTGTATTGATAATCAAAAGAATAGGACATATTCGGGTCAAATAAAAGCTATCACCGAGAAACTAACAGGGTTAAAATATTAGCTGCCCATGGCTTGCTTAGAGGGAGATATTTAACTTTTAAATCTAGGTATAAAAATGAATCAGTAAAGGTTTTCTCCACTATTATAAGGACAAAACATAGTGTTGTTCGGGGCGATTATAGGGTTTATAGGGTCCTTCTTTCATATGGCCCGAACAACATCATGTTTTATCCTTATAATGGCAGAGTGAATTTTTTCTGTACCTCATGGAAACAGTTTTTTCTATCAATCACTAGAAAAATTCACTTTGCTATTATAAGGACAAAACACAGTGTTGTTAGAACCATATGAAAAAGGGACCCTATAAACCCTATAATCGCCCCGAACAACACTACGTTTGGTCCTTATAATAGTGGAGAAAACCTTTACTGATTCATTTTTATACCTAGATTTAAATGTTAAATATCTCCCTCTAGGCAAGCCATGGGCAGCTAATATTTTAACCCTGTTAGTTTCTCGGTGAGAGCTTTCATTTGACCCGAATACATCCTATCCTTTTGATTATCAATACACACACCTCCATTGTAAGAGTTTTCTTTTATTGTTGTATAATATTTTCCATCCATATATTTTTTCAGGATATGTCCTATTATGGATGTATTAAATTAGAAGGCAATGAAGATGAAATTATCGACAAGATCAATCCACTTTTTCATTCATCAAATAATAATTTAACACCAAAAGCTAAAATGTATCTTGGCGGACAATTTGAAGGACAATGTTTAATTTATAAACCTAATACACAAGAATGTTTAACACCAATTAGTTTTATGTGGATGCCATCAAATGATAAACGACGTAAACTTTGGCTTTGGTGTCATCCAGCATCGTATGATTCTCTTGCACAAATACTTATTTCATTGTTTGATACACCATCATCCATATCAACTGAAGAACCACCTGTAAAAAAACAGAAGAATGACGAGCAACAACCAGTAAGTGTTACTTTACTACGCGATCAACAACAATTAGCTCGGTTTCGTTTAATTGGTCCACTTTCAATGGCTATTCTTAAACATGCATTTCATCCGAGTGTATTACCTGGTAATGCTATTGAGAGAAAAACTGCACCATTTTCTTGGTGGTCAAATGAAACTCATTCAATTGATATACATCAACAACAACTTCAATTTTGGAATGGTAATATTGGCAATACATCAACAATGATGCCTAATCGAATTGTTGCACTTGTTGTACGTGATCCACGTATCTTTACACCACTTAAACCTAAATTAACTATTCATTCGAAAACAAGTACATTTCGTTGCTTTCTCTTTTTTCTAAACAGAATAATTAATTTTTTTTCTTTTATTGTAGAAATTGAAAAAGTTGAGTCGTTTCCACCATCATCCATTGATCTTGCTAGTTCACCATTATGGATTGAAAAATATCGTACATATTGTTGTGAACATAAATTAGCAACTTATCAAATTAATCTTATTCGATCAAAATCAACAGTTGATAGTAAATTTAAAGTTTAGGCATATACTATATGAATGACCATTCTTTGTTTCTCGATTCAGATTATGAATTACAATTAAATGAAGAAGAATCACAAATTCCACTTATATTTATTCATCATCATGATCTTTTGTCACCTATATCAAAACATCAACAATATCGAAATGATTTTGGTAGTGGATGGGATATAATTTTACCCAATGAATGGGCACAAATATTTTGGATCTCACTTGTTTATAGTGGTGCTAGACCAATTGGCCAAAAGGAACTTTCACTGGTTGCTCATGAAACTGGTAAATAGAAAAAAAAAAAAGAAAAGATATTTATCCATTGTATTCAAAATCTGCTTCTAGGAGAATTTCAATTTCCGCAAGAATATCCCGATACAGATGCAGGTATTGATTGGACATCAAAAATAGAATCCGAACAATTAACATATTTTTCAAAATGTCCACCTTCGAAACGTCCGAATTTTTTTCTTAATGGTATCGCAAGTCCATTTCGTCCCTTATGGTCGAATATTGTACGTGATTGGGCAGTTGAATATGATACATCAAATACTGTGATAAATTCCCATCGATTTTATGTTTTACGTGATCGACATCGTCTTTCATTAGATAATCTTCGACAACATTTACATTCACTTGTACCAATTCGTATCAGTATTAAAGGAAAAAAAGGCATTATTGACAATACAACATTGATCTATTTACCGACTATGGATGATTTGAAAGATAATAAGAAAACAATAGTAGAATCTCGACATAGTGATCGTGCTCGAATAGAAGAACGAAAAATGAAAAAAACTAAACAATCATATCAAAAAGGTAAAACAACGGTTAAATTAATTGAACAACGAGCAAATAATAGTGAACAAACAATTATTCATGATTGTAATCGAAAATTATTAGGTGCTATTACAAGTGGAGCATTTCAGTTTTCGAAAGCATGTTGTACAGGCAAAGGTTTTATAGCTATGGGTGGTTTATTAACTCTTTTGCAACAACAACAACAAAAGAATGAGAAGAAACAATCTCAACGTGTGTTAATACGAACAATAAAATCGCAATATTATCGATGGGCATCATTAGAGTTTTAATACAGAAAATATTGTTTTCTATAATCAGTTATCTTTGATTTTTGTCTTCCATTTATAGTAAAATTTATACATATATTGTTGACACGATAGGATACATAACGAAAATAAATTACGATTGTTTTCGATATGAATGTGCTCTTTGATCAATGTACTAACATATCTTTTTCAGTCTTCTAACAACGAATTCATATTGATTCTTTCGATTCAGTTTTTTAGATTCAATATACAAGATGACCAGAAAATACTGAGACACAGATTTTTGTCGATTTCTTCTCTGTACATGATCAGTTAGGCTTTGCATTTACATCATATATACTAGATGATATCAGTAAAAGGTGTAATATATGATTAAATAACAAAATGAAATTATCTTCGACAGTATTTTCTTCAATAATCATTAGAATCTTAACAATTGATAATGCCAGAAATATTAATAATTGAAAGTTCTGTATGATAATCATAAATATAATGAGACTAGTTATTACTACTATTAATTAATTAGTACATAATCTTTCCGTACGATTAAAATCGCAAAAGAACAGTCGGTGATTTAATACTTAAACGATCGACCATCTCCAGACCACGAGCATTCGACCACAGTAAAACAATAGTTGTTCTCCGACCGGCAATCCATTTTCGGCACTAATGAGTACTGCGGTATACTGCCGATAGTGCAAACAAACATGTAAAATGAGTTGTTTTGGTGTAATTCATAACACAATTTCTATAATAAATAATCAAGCTAATTGAACCTGAGACCATCGTAAGTTGTTTTTTTTGAATACCAATTGATCTATCTCATATATGATCTGTTAGTCTATTGAACTTAAGACAGATAAGCATACATTATTAAATTTATTGTTCTCATTGTTGTCATACAATTGCTTATATTACTGCGTTTAGTATATATGACTTTTCGATAATATAAACTTCAAACAAAAAGCATATCATGTTTTCTCGAGTAAATACTGAGATATGACTAACTAGGATAATAAATAATGGTGCTACTATTTTTGATGTGCTAGTCTCTACATTGCAAAAGTCGTCAGTAAGTCAACGTCATTTCTTGTTTAATAAACTTGTTGTTGTACTGTATCTGATTTCATGAAAACTTTCAACTCTTAAAACAGTATCTAATTTCATTTGAAATTACGAGCTTTCTATGTTTGTGAAGGTCTTGAAACCTCTAATGAATTATTTTTTGGTGATACTACGAAATAAGTTTTATTATTCTCGAACATTATCAATTTCATGACATTAAGTTTCTTTTTTGTGTTTATAAATTTCAATATCAGTTTATGCAACAAGTAGATATGATTGGCACATGTTTTCTACTGGTAAAATTGCGCGATACATAAAGCAATATAATATCCGAGAAAACAAGAAAAAGAATAAAAAATGTTTTTCTTTTATATATGTAAAATATAATTATAATTCATACAAAATTTTTTGTCCATTGCTGTTGCCATCGAACATAATCACAGAGTATTTCCTCTTTTTGAGAATCACTATTAAAAATATTATCAATTAAATTTTGAGCTCGATGAATATTATCCACATGATTTTGATTAGAATTTTTTATGATTGGTAATCGATGCCGAAATGTAGCAGTATGAAGACGCGGTAATATAGTACCGATACGTTTTGATGAATAAACGTTAGTTAGATGAGAAACAAGTGTATCCTCATAGGTTTTTATCATTGCTTCTTGTCCAATAGGTGTTAATGTTGATGACAATTGATTGAATGATTTGGACTTTTTTTGTTTGACAGCATCAGATCTACCAGGAGTTTTTTCTGCAATAGTAGAAATTGTGTCTTGCTGTCGACAAGTTTGATCAATTACCTGAAAGATATGTATATATACATTAATAGGAAGAATATAATGTACTATGCTATAAATTTCTTGTAATATTTTCAGCGCTTTTTATTTATTTTAATTTTTTGACGCATTAGGAAGTCTACTGAACACTTATATCTACATCTGAATTTTGATAGAAAATTGAATCAGATCAAAGCTGTAAAAGTACAATTCTCGTCAAATACTCGAAAAATGTGCTACTCAAAGATGGAATTGTATTACTTCGAATATCATAGAGGAATTGCTGTTTGAGATCTATCGATTTTATAGGATCATGACGTCTACAAATATAAGTTCCACATCTGCGAAATAATACGATAGATTACTTCTCTATTTGAAAATCAATCAAATTCTCAAGTTCGAATAAATCAATGTATTATCAAACTCCTTTAAGACTTCAAATTCTAGTACGAGAGATTCAGAAAGGAGTGTACTAAAAACATAAAAATTCTAAAATTTAACAGAAATGATATTACATAGCATCCGAAGTCAGAGAAAATAGGTGAGTATCTTTGAATTCATTTTTTCGAATGAAAGAAGTTAAGCAAAGACAGATAATTACAATTGCTATTGAATGGCAGAAAACGATGGTTATTGATCAAGAAAGTTCTACGAAACAATATAGGAGCATTACATCATAAGAGAAATCTATATTTTCGATTTTATGTGTTGTATAGGAGTAAGCATTCGTATTTATCTAACCCTATACCAATTTAAATCATCACACTTTTTAAAAAATTATGTAAAAACCTTGAGAGCTCGAAGATAATCAACATCAAGTTCATTCGATTTATTTTTTGGAGGTAAGACAAGTCGTTGCTTTCGACCACGAGCATTTGTTGTCGTCGTTGCTCTTACAATCATTGGCATTGTGTTGGATTTTTTTCTTTGTTTGCTTTTCTCAAGGAATTGATTGTATACTATTGCAAGAAGTGTTAAAGGAAAACGCAAAGTGGTTTCATTAGTTGACAAACGAGAGAAACAAAGAAAAAGAAGAAAAATTCATTTTATCTATAGACAAAGAAAAAACAAACGGTCGAACAGTGTTGAAAAAAAACTTACAAAAAAAGAAGAAAGAAGCAGTTTATTGATGAATGTCAAAGAGACTTCTGACGAAAGGAAAAGTAAATATTTGACATAGTTTATTTTGCTCATCTTAGTTTTATGTCAAATAATTGTCGGTTTTGGACCTTCGATCAGTTCATCATATTTAATTTCGTAATTTTACTGTCATGAAAAATTTCATCTGCAATCTCAGAATTCATTTTTTATGAGAATCCTATCGTGACATTTAATTTTAATTTGTTTTTTGTCCCGACACACTGAAAAACTAGTGGGTTATTTTTTCAACATCTTGCCAGAGATGTAATCGTTTCAGATTCTGAAATTCGTCTACACAATGTCATCATCTACGTTTGAAAATCGTCCACACTAAGTGCTCCTTTTTCTCAGACTTAACCACTCTGCGTCCGCATGTCGGTAGTATTGAGTTATTCCTCTGTGACTTACAATGGTTTCTGAGTAAAAAGAAGCCCATTTTTGTTGAATAAAGTGACATGTTGATTTACTGTACAAACAATGCACAGTCCGACTAACTGATGCATTGTGACGTTTGAATGTGCCACTGAATTGTACTTTTCATAATCAAATTTTCATTCGTTGTATTATTCTTATTTCTCTTGTGTTTTTTTAATGTAGAGAATAAATCAGCATAAGTTAGACATCGTACATCTCATTTGACTATTTATAATGACTTATATCTATCGAGATTGCATACAAGTTTTGAAGGGTGTGCGTTGTTTTTTCACTCATACCCTATCAAGCGCACATATAGCATTAAATCAGTATTTTTCAAGAAAAACTCCATCAAATTTAATTTTATATGTTTATCCACATTCATTTTTAAAGTTTTAAGGACAATTCGTACTATTATTAACTGTGTAATACAAAGTCAAGTTATTTTTAGAAAGTAAAATTCAATCATTATTTATTGGCTTCTTAAATTTTTTATCAGATTTGGAATAAGAAAATGTAAGTTGATTCACTAGAAAATAGTTAGAATAATTGTTTGTATAATTTTATTAGATCAGATAACTCTTTTTATCATGGCATTGTTGTGTTAGATGATGCTAAGGATTATAAAGAAATTTCAATACTAATTTATATTTGATAAGAATAAAATTATTGAGAAATATACTGAAAATTTATGTTAACTCAACAATGAATCAACTAAAACTCGATTTATTCAAAAGATTTAGTAATATTGATTCTTTCAGGAAAAACATGGCTATCTTTGTCAAAGGCAATAGTTTTCGTTAAAAATAAGAAATGATTCAATTTTGGAACAAATTACATGATTTACTGTGCCAAATTCAAAAGTTTTATTTTGTTCGCGAACAATACTTTATAGTTGTTTCTTAACAACGTTATTTAAATAACAAAAATCATAAACAACTTTTATGTAAGTAAAAAACAAAGATTACCATCTATAAATGTTACATAAGAAGACAATAGTAATAGAAATGTGTTGAGAAATGATAGCTAAACTGGCAATATCCAATGTAATACTTAAGAACAGTTCTCCGTCTATAGAATCTTTATTTTTGTTCGTTTTCATTTCAATGGTAATCGTTCGTTGCAAGTATATACAATGGCTTGCAAAGTTATTCGAACACGTGTATTTTCATTTGTTATTGGCTAGTGTTGACGCCAATACGGAGCTAAATAATGACGAGTATCAGAGATACGCATCGCTAATCGGGAAGACTTCAGGCGGTGTCCACCTTCACTTCTATCTGGCGACTGCCATCGCCCTCGCCTCGTTTTGTAGGCACGATGCACATATCTGACGAGTATGTCCGCTTAGCTCTCTCTAGATTTATATTGAGCTTCTATCAACAAGACTTACGTATGTTAGCCGCACAATCTTTGTCAAGGTGTACAGAAATTAGAGACGAGAACGAAAAAGAAAATCTTGATTCGAATTCAATTCGATTCATGCCGAAAAAAAGATAATTCTTTCATTGTCATAAGTAAAATGTGTTGACATTCCGCATAAATTTTCACTATAGTTTTTACGGATCTATATGCTAAATCTATCAATTTAGAGAAATTCGGAAGCATGAAAGCGGAGCTACAGTACTAACTATAATTTGGGTATTATAAAAAGAAATGTTTTTCTTATCAGTTAGTAAACATAGTAGTTTGTGGATTTGGATCATTAACGTTGATATGGCTATCTTCTTGGAGGAAGACGCTCATATTAGAAAAAGGAAGAAACTAATTTCTATTTTCACTCAATCTGTCTCAATTCTCTGATCTAAATTGCAGTTAGTAATCTTTTATTTTGGTTGAATCAATTTGGTAGCCTTTTGAATAAAAAAACCTCGATATTTACTTTTCAGTCAAGTTTTTCAATGTCGTTGTCATTTCAATTATCGAACCAGGATACGTAGAAGACTAAACACAGAGAATATGAACTCTATACTACAGTGAATTTTATTGCTTCTGTTTATAAGTTAATGAAGAGATGACTGTTGAATCGAATAGAAAGAGTTATATTCGACTCGATTCGATTCGACAGCGTTTATATTCAATTTGATCTCTAATAGGAATTGATATTTAGGGTGTGAATGTTCACATCTTCTACTCACCTGCACTCACCCTGAATCTGTATGAGCTCTCAAAATTCAAAAGAACAAAATCTTTATCTCGTTTAAAATTCGTATCAGTCTTGAAAGAAATTTAACATCGATCAGAGTATTGTGACGCCATTCGATTAGACTTGAAGTCGAAATTTTTTTGTAATCTAACCCAACTTGAACTTTCATAAACTATAGATTTAATTGTAGGAAGAGCAGGTAAATCGAGAATATCCATATTCTTTTAGATGTAAATCATTTAGTTTTTTATGATGTTAAAATTTTCTAGCAGAATAGAACTACAATAATTTTACGTTTTCTCCAGTTCTACAATTACAAAA
The DNA here is from genome assembly GCA_905329745.1 of Rotaria sp. Silwood2. Classification (NCBI taxonomy): domain Eukaryota; kingdom Metazoa; phylum Rotifera; class Eurotatoria; order Philodinida; family Philodinidae; genus Rotaria; species Rotaria sp. Silwood2. Next base: position 889,658 of record CAJNSZ010000017.1, on the reverse strand, counting down.
GCACACAAGAACCAAAAGATAACGAAAAAAATTAAAAAGTCAATTTTTGATTATGCCTTTGACGAAGAAGCGTCGCTGGCTAGATGTTGTCGATGAAGTTCTTCACATTTTATTTTAAGTTTATATATTTCATTTTGAATTATATCAGTTACTGCTTTACGTATTTCTAGCTGAAAATCAAAAAAGAAAAACACGCTTAGTTAAAATTAATCATATAAAATATGGATTATTTCATACCAATGATCGGTTTTCTTTTTTCATTTGTTTTACAAGCTCATCGAAGATTAATGGTTCACCAACAAAAATGCTCACTTTTTTTCCCCTTTGAAGAAAATAAGGCTCTTCATTGGGCAATACTGAATCCATTCCTGATAATAGAATACGTCTACGATTGCATAATATCTTGAGAATATTCTTACCTAGATGATAAAATGGAATAACCAGTGGACAAATATTAGCTTCAGCAATAAGTCGGCCCACACCTAGAAAGTAATATTATTAGTTATAAGAAAAGATCAATTTTATTTTTGAATTTACCCCACTTAAGTCGCATGGGCTCCTTTGTTAAATTAACTTTTCCTGAAAGATAAATTCGAAATAAATTACAGAAGAATGTCCTTTATATGAAAAAATACACACCTTCAGGAAAGATATGTATCCATCCACCTTGGTTAACTTGTTCGAGGGCAAAATCCATAGGTCGTTGATACACACCGTCGCCTCGTGTCACTGGTATTGTTTTACCCAAACTGAAAAAAAGTTGATGCTTTCTCACTGTAAATACAATATCATCAGCACCCAATGACCAACGCATTCGACGACGATTCCAAAAAATTCGAAGTGGCATCGTAGCTGCTATAAAAATAGACAATTTTGTCAAAAAAACAGAATGAAAAAAAAAATAGAACTATTGATGAAATATCTAAGAAAAGGATAGAGAGGAAAGAAACTACCGTTTTATGTACCGATCAACAATGGATCATCCATACCTATTCGAAGAAAAAAATACGTCTAGGAATATCATTAGTAACAGTAAAAATTCAAATAATCTTACATGAATGATGATTAGCCACAGTAATTAATGCTCGATCTGGATTTCGATTTAGTACAGCATCAAGAAGAATTTCACCTTTTCAATAAAAACATAATAATCAATGTTTTGCCAAATAGCTAACTATTGTTACCATTTTCAATTCGTACTGAATTCATACATCCTATAAAATGAACACATATTCTATATGGTGGCATCGATTCATTTTATTTCCTTACTCACTCATCCAAAATCTGCTAAATGATCCAACAAGGCCAATTGTTAAAGTCGAAGCTGTCTTGTAAAATATTGATGGTCTTTCTGGAAACGGCCAATCAAATGAAAGTGGCATGATCTGAAAGATTTCTAGTATTTTAATTTTCATATGCCTATTATTTATCGTGCACAATTGAATAAAATCTTTCAATTACTAATTTGGTTGTTTTTCTAATATTATATTTATATATATTTATATATTGCATTGAAACAATAGAATACACAAATAATTAAAAATTCACTACATAAAAAGCAAAACAATATAGAAAATTGCAAAGAAAATAAATGCTAGTTAGTTTTGATTTTTTTGCTACTCCACTGAGAGACACAATAGCGCACACAAACAATAAGCTAAAATTGGTAAATATAATTAAAAGGCAGTTTATCACAAGAGATATCATTGTTCAGATTTGTCTTCATAGATCTGTATCACCAGTAATTGTTTTTTTCACTTGTTTTCCAGCATTCACAACATTATTTTTCACAGCATCACCTGTATCAGTTATTGATTCTTTCAATGATTTAAATGACAGAAGAATATTTGCACGATTTTGTAATTCTTCTTTTTTTTCATTAGTAATCTTAAATAAAATAATTGATTATGAAAATAATATATATTGAATAGAAAACAAAAGAAGCAAACTCTCAGGTTTGAGATGTTAAGCTCATTGAGAAATAAAATCTTGATCTATTTATCGGCATTGATCATTATAAATATATATCAAAACAATAACATATTAATTACTCTAAACAGAATAAATCGACATTTAAAGGCTAACCATGTCGAAATGCTCAACGAATAAAGAATTTAATATGTATTTATAATATATATTCATAGTAAAAAATTTCGATAAATGTCAAAGATATTCCCTCAGCATTAGCATGGCGAGTATCATCATTGAGTTTGCAAGGAAATTTCTATTTTTTAATTATTTACTTTTTCTTTAAGAAGATTTTGTACACGTCGTCCTTCACGTTTAAGAAATTCTGTACCCTGTTTAACGACCGATTCCATGATTTTTACATACCATTCACCACTAAAAGAAAAAGATAGATAACATATTTAATAGATATATTGAATTAATTCAAACCTTCTTTGTTCTTTCTTATCAACTAATTGTTTGACTTGTTTACGTGCTCTTTCTAATACTGATTTTTGTGCATTTTCATCATTATTTGATGATGCATAAAAAAATTCTTGAGCTAGACGATCTAATTCTTCAATTGTGCCAGGTAAACCAAACCAAAGATCTAATTAGAATAATGCTTTTTAATATATAAAAAATAAAACAATATATTCTTTTTTCTTTACTTGTATGTTGTGAAAGAAAGCGTTTCAGATCATTTTCAGTTTTATCACCGGTATAATCTATTGGTTTAGATTTGCCTTTGAGAAATAATTTATATACAGGAAAATCTGCTTTTTTAACACCATATTTTTTAGCTAATTGTGCATTTTCTTTATCACCATATTCTGTTATTGGAATTTCAACCACAAGAAGATTTTTTGTATTAGCAACATTTTCAGCAAATTTTTTAAATTGATCGTGTTTATCACCAAAAGCTAAAATTGAAAATTAACAATAAATTGAATGAGAAAAAAAACAAAAATCCTATTTTGAATACATACGATATTTATCATCAAATTTAGCTAGAACAACATTAAAATGTTGTCGAATCTTATTCAATGTAAGTGTATCAACAGTCACTGTGCCTGGTGTATGAGCTTTACTTGACAAGATTAATAGAAAAAAAAAAGTAACAAAAACCAAATGCATATTTATATCACAAGAATTTCAGAATGATTTATAATGAAAATAGAAGAATAAAACAAAGAAAATGAAGAACGACCAATGTATATATATATATATGTGTTTGTTTTATATGGAGGAACATAGGTGACCAATGAGAGACTGCCGCGCTTGGATATCTCATCGATAGTAGTGACAACAGTTAGTTACAAAGACTTCAGAAAGAAGAAAGTATGTAAAAAATTCTTATATGTTCATTGGCATTGAATGGTTGACTAAGCAATGTGAAGCTTAATGAATAAAATAAAAATAGAAGTTTAATTTAGAAAATGCATGGAGTGGTGCTTTTTGAACAAAAGGGAATACAACACAAAATAGAATTTTAACTCACTAATGAACATAACAAACGCATTCAGCTAGGTCGACAACGATTGAATGAAACTAATTAGTTTACGATACATATTCACAAGAATAGAAAATCTTTTGTATAATAATCAATAAAAAAGAAATTTCTTTTTCATACAATTAATAGGTTCTTTGACTTTTTTCTAATGTTTCTTTGTCACATTCTTGATCGTGTTTGACTACTGTAACAACAAATTCTTTATTAGCTACGCAATAATATGATATAGTTTTTATTATTTGATTAACACGAATTCAATCGCTTCAGCGACTTTCTCTTATAAAATTTTACTGACTCAAGAAGTATATACAACTGGTTTCTTTCAAGATGTGACAACTCGGTTTTGCACATGTAATTTATTAATCTTCATTGCGAATAATTGTCTTTTCAAAGTTCAGGATAAAATAAACTTCAAGTTTTTTGTCTACTTTCAAATTGTTCAAGAACATGTTGTGAAATTTGTGAGCATTTCATTTTATATTGTAATTCATTAGTTAAATTTGTAGTGAATACTTGAAGTTTAGCATATTCAAATATGGACAAAACCATTTGAGAGCGATCAAAACTCCTCATGGACTGAAAGATGAATCGAAGAAAATCGGCCCATGAATTATTGACTTTTGACTATGCCCAGTCCATGGCTTTTTCTTTGAAAAACAGTCCACCCATGAGTTACTCATTTCACTGTATTGAATGAATTTTTAACACATGAATAAACAAGCATATTTCGAGTACCAGTAGTTAATTTATAAGCAAATGTTCGGCAACATATTGACAATTTTAAAAACCTGCAATTCTTTCGAATTCATCGGCATTTTTGTGATGTGTTTAATTGAAAAACCAAAATTTTTGTAAACATAAAGATATGTTTGGTTTTTCATTTTTAACAACAGCGTGCGCCGATGATTGTTGTTTTACAAGAACGTTGATTATTTCGAATGTATACTGTTTTGTATGTCATAATGAACTAACTAGTAATGATAATTGAAGAAAAAGTGCACAAAAATTGATGGTTAGTGACGCAATTCAGTAAGAATAGAATTAGAATAAGAAACAGTAATTGATAATCATGCCGTAGTTGTTGGTGCAAAAAGAAAGCTAGATCAGGACATTTTGTTGAATATAAAGAGAGAGTTTTAAGATAACAACAATATTATCTTTTACTTCATATATATGCTGTTGATTGCAGAAATATTTTAGGAGAAATATTCATCATTTGAAAATTGTTTATTTATTCAAGATTCGACTCATAAGTACCTATTGCAATATCAAATCAGTCCAAGCCAGCCCATGGTTGTTTATTCAAAAAAATGTCGACCCTTCGACTGGTAAGGACCGGACTGTACTCGGCTAGTCATTTGATTGTGAGCACTGTTAGAGACGTGACTTCATAAAGTTAACACACATGTGTTTCGGAATAATGAACCTTGTTAGAACTAACTTTTATATACTATATGTATGTTAAGTTACTCCAGATATTCTGAAAGAAACAACTCTGGAGACTTTTGTTCCAAGAAGTTATCAGTAAAAAAGTAGCGTTACCGATGTGACACGAAAAAAGGACAGCAACTCTCGGTTCACGCATTTGTGTTTAACAACAAAAACTCTGACTCGAAGCAGTATGCTTGAAAACTATATAGTACATTCTGTAGACAACTCCTAAGAGTACAAAATCTCTATTTAGAATCTTTTTCTTGAACATGTGTAGATTTTTCAAAAAAACTCATTTTACTTTTCGTTGCTGATGTGATGGAGTACGAATATATAAACTGAAATATGTATTTATAACCGAACCTGAAGTTCAAAACTAATTCTAAACGGCAAAAATCCTTTGTTATAATCTCTAGGATATCGATTTTTAAAAGGCAGTTTATCGAGTCCGAAGATGCAATTTGTGTCGTAGAGTTCACCTTCGAGTTTTCGATTTTTTTCTCTTGTGATTGGAGAGATATACGCTAATTAGTTTTCAAATAATTCATGAATTTTAATTTATTGTCAGCTGAAAAAGCTAACATTTTTACATCTATCTATATTCAAGGAACTTATGCAGAAAAATATCCCTTCGAAAGAATGAAAGTCAAATGAAAGATCGGTATGAACCTATTTGTCTAAAATGGTCGGAATATTAATGTTCCTAATTCGATAACTGATATTTGCTTTGATTGTGTGCCACTAGTGTTAAGGTGAAGAATAAATAAATTTTGTATACAACTTTCAATCATCTTATTGTGCTATTGATTTCTTAAAAAACTTTTTTCTCGATCTTTATCAAAAATCGAATCTATTGTCTATGATTTTTCCCTTTGTAATAAATACTTAATCGATCCATTTTGTTCCGTCGATTGAGGCGACGATTATATTAAATAAACTGAGTCTACTTACTGACATGTTCGCTTGAACGTCTAAAGTCACGTGTACACATATATTTATGAGCCTCTTTCATGTTGACAATTCATTCAAACAAGCAATTTTATTATCGGTGTGTCATCCAAACAGATATTTTTATTATGTGGCTTTTATTCAATCAAACTATTTCGCAGTCTAGTTTTCGTATAATCAAGACTTTTATATTAAGAGTCCGGCAAGTCAGATGCTTTCACTATTCAGCTCTCGACCAACCCGTTTCTTTTTGTGTCAGAAATTTCAACTTATCAAGCGTTTTCCATTCCTCGCTTTCATCTAGGTATGGGTGTCAATGCGAGTTTGACTATGGGATCTGTGTGTTTACATCGCGTACCTATGGTTTCGAGTGCTGTCACGGTTTGAAGGTGTCGAGTTTGCAGGTGTGTGTTAATGTAGTTGTTGGGTGTTGTTGTATATGTTGGGTATGGGTTGTTGATGTTGGCAGGCATATGAGTGTGGATGTGATATATGTGTGGAGTTAGGGTGTGACTGTGCAGCATATAATGTTGACTGCGGGATTTGTGTGTAAGTAGAAGTGTGGTCATTTGAATAGTGACAAGGAGCACCCCACTGCACGCACCCCGACACCTACACCGTTACTTACTTCAGCTTGCAGAATCATCTATTCGCTAATATAAAACTGATCTGATGACAAACTGGAATTGTCAACTAAGATTCTCGTTGTCAGAACAATAAACAATAGCTATCATTAAGTATTGATGATGAAACAGAGTTCATTGACTCAAGAGTTTCTTGCATGTAAAATGCAGACAAAGTCGAGTGTGGTTAGTTCACCGAGTCAGGAATAAGTATTACAGAGTAAGGAAAACAAATCTTGAAATAAAAGTGGAAAGAACTAGAATATTACTAAGAACACTGACAAGACAAGTGAAAATCGAGATAAACAAATATAAGTCGGAAAGATGGATTGCTTTCCTCTCAACTATACAAGATTCACACGACAGAAATGGAACTATCTTTTGGTCATATCTGTCGAAAATTTACAAGCCGAGGGCATTGTCTCTGTCAAAATTGACTTCAGAAGCGGGTACTGTATCTGACAAACAAGGAATAGCCACTATGCCATATGAGTATTATAAAGAGCAAGGGAAGACCCCTATTATAGATAAAAATGATCAACATGATGATGAAGTCATGAGTGAGTATCACAGGATTCTAGAGAAAATATCCAGGACAGGTAACACCAATATAGGCTCGATTACAATACCAGAAATAATGAAAATCATAAAGAAACTGAAAAACAAAAACTTTTTCGGTTACGATCAGATATCAAATTTTATGATAAAATTACTTCCACCAGGATATGTGCAGAGTCTAGTAAAATGTTTTAACGTTTGGTTACTTGAAGGTAGGTACCCAGACTTTTGGAAATTAGCGAAAATAATAACACTAAATAAACTAAAAGTCGGTTTACCACGTATTGATCAGACTCGACCAATCTCACTGTTGGCAACGCATTCAAAACTATTTGAAAAATTGATTCTAGAGAGAGTGAGGAATTGGGAAGAAGCAGAACAGTTGGTACCAGTTGAATAATCAAGTGTTAGACAAGGAGGTCTTCTAGCTACTAGGGTGCTCTCAATTTACCAAGAAATAGGCATGCACCGAACCGTTCGGGTTCGGTGCATGCCTGCCAAGAGGTTCAAATAACTTAGTGGCGAATATGCCAACGCTCGCCCTGTATGTTGACTACCGCAAAGCTTATGATATAGTATGGCATGCTGGCAAGGGAAAAATAGCTGATTATTGGTTAGGGCTGATTAGGGTTGATTATACTTGATTAGGAATGATTAGCTTTCAAGCTAATCATCTCTCTAATCAAGTATAATCAATAATCAGCTGTTTTCCCCTTGCATACTGGTCTATTGGTGAAATTTCACCGGCTAGGAATGCCCATCGAACTACTAAAATTAGCTGCATCGTGGTTAAATAGTCGACAGGCCTATATTGCGGCCAAAGAGATAGAATCCGATAAATATCATATGAGTAATGGATTACCTCAGGGTAGTGGTCTAAACCTCTATCGTTTCATCGTCTATCATAGTGATTTAATACAGTGTCTAGGTGCCCACTCAGGACATATATTTGCAGATGACCTCAGTGTACTTATAAAAGCACCAATTACAAAATCTCTGGCCCTAACAACAAGATATCTTGAAAAGGAAGATACTCAAGTGTGCCGCAGAATAACAGTTCACTCAAAGAGATGAAAACAACCAATAAATGTACAGAAGACAGTGGCTCAAATTTTCTACAACCAAATAGAACGTCCCCAAATAAACATCTACATGGAGGGTCATCCATTAGAAATAGCCAATTCATTCAAATACTTAGGTTTCACATGGATGAGCAAGATATCATGAAAATCTACGATCGATGATTGTATCGGAAAATAGAGAAGGCACTGGTCAAACTGAAGTGGCTGAATAGAGGAAGAAGAGTTTCGGTTCAAGTGCTTAGACAATGCTTTTTCGCATATGTGTTCCCATATTTTGCGTGGATTTCCCCTCTCTATCCATTTCTTCCAAAGAAACACAGAGAATCTCTGAACCGAAAATTTAGAGTTGCCATTAGAATAGTGCATAGATGTCCATTTGTGTGGGCAGTTGATGTAATTTCAGTTACTAGGGAGAATCCTTTGGAGGTTTATGTTCAAATATACATTAAGAAAAAGTTGAGGAATATTTACAAGTCGGATCTAGGACGGTCAGTTTTTCTTGAGGATATTTTTTATTGGGATCAATTCAAAAAGAATGAAAATGATCGACTAGGACACTTTTTTTAGACTAAAACGAATTAAAAGAGTTAGTTGAAAGACATGAAACATTGCTGATTAAATGAATAAATTTCATCGAATAATAATAAAAAATTTTACCCCCAAATACTGATCCACATGAATCCAATGAAATATTGGAATAGATTATGTTTAAATGCATGGTCGAAGAAAGTCCCATATATGACTGTTAGAATCATAGATAACCTCTAGATTGTCCCTCAAATCCTTATGTAAGCACTTCAGAGTGTAACATTACTAAATAAAGTAAAGCAAAAAAAGAGTCGAGCGTAGTTACAAAACAGCTCTCGCGCTATTCTGAAGGACTTCGTCTCGGCTCAACTTCTTTTTTCTAGTAGTCGCTCATAGTCTTCTTCATGCGTTGAGCAATGTCGGAACATCGAGTCAATCTGAGTCAGCCTTTACTATCGTTGCTTCAAATGTGAGCATTGATGTGTCGCGAAGTTCATCAAAAGATCAAATTACTATGGCGTTCTTCGATGTTAAGCAATCGTCCATAGACATTAATTATGAAGTGCAGTAAGCAACTGTTTTCATGCAAGACGAAGGTCTTTACTGATTGAATTCTAAGCTGTATTCGCCAAGCCATATATGTATGACAAACTATAGAAATATGTGCGTGGGAGTGAAGACAAGATCCATAACAATACAATCACTCTCGAATAGTTTGCTTCTAATCAGTGTGAAGAAATGTAAGTGAATGTGCATCTTCTTTTCATTATAATAGCCGCGTATATGTACGTTTTTATTACATCAGAATATCAATATCAGCACAGAAGCAAGCTCTTCTTTTTCAAATAAGACAGAAGGACTACGTAAAGAACGCAAGCAACAACTCTTATTTTTGTTTTATGAGAAGATGCAAGTGTGATAAAACACGTGAGATTATGTGCAACCTTATCTCTCTATTCAATTCTGACATCTAGCAAAGAAAGTAAATGATCTTATGCATATTAAAAGTCACATGGATTCTGTTATCTTCGATGGCGACAATATAATGTTGAATGTAAGCAAACAAGTTTCTTGTTCTGGTATTCCATGTAAATTTGAATAAATTCATAGATTGATCAAGTCAATGTCATTACTGCACAGCCATTCTCAACAATAAAATCAGTATCACTCGATGATATTATACGACTGTATGGTGATCTTGGCTGATTTCAACTCATACACTTTTTCTTTATGAATCTTATTTCGACGGGTGCTGGTATTGTTGCTTTCTATTATGTATTCGGGGCAGCGGATCCTGAGCATCGATGCCAATTGCCACCGTCTGTATGGGCCAATGATATCCATTATTGGCCGATAAATCGAACGCATGAGTTATTTATTGATGCTTATATTCCGAAAGGTAAAGATGGAAAGTGGGACAAGTGTTTGCGCTATACAACAAACAAACAAAATTCAACGCTGATCAATTGTCCGAATGGTTGGGTATACGATCGATCTATCTTCGGTTACACATTTACAGAAGAAGCTAATATTGTTTGTCACAGTGAGCCAAAGAAAAGCTGGCTTTCTACATTAATGCAAGCAGGTGGCTTCTCACTGCTTGTGATCGGTTCTTTAGGTGACAAGTTCGGACGAAGGAAGACAACGATAGTGATGACTGTTCTTCTGTTTGTAATGTGTGTCTTAGCACAAATCCCTATGCAATGGATACCAATGGCAGTGAATAGCAAGTAAGTTGAGTAATTTAGACATTCATAGGGATAGCAATCGATGAATTTTCATTATTTTCTTGTTTCGACCTATCGACCTTGACACTTGCATTTTTACAATTAAATATACCTTCAAAATCTTCATCGATATCCAGATACGTAATATTTTGATCCGCAATGCACACTTAAAAAAATGACACAAATTAATTCGAAGTAGAATGTAATTTTAACAGCTAAGAAAAGGAAAATATTTACTAAGACAACTTGTGGTACAACACACAATCAATTATTCCTAGCATAGTATTCGAACGAATTGAAGTATATGAATTCACTACAATCTATCTTCTAAGTCTATGAAATCGAGAAGTAATCGGATCATCAACTCCAGATATAATTCAAGCAGATCGGTTGGCAGCAAACACAATTGCGCAGTTCTTTCCATATGTTTGAATAATATAATTTGAATACATTGATAGGTTCGCCCTGTTGCTTCTCAATCAGCTAGTATCGGGTCTCCCCGTTTCAACATATAGTACTGTTTTTATTCTCATGCTCGAATTAACCTCAGCGGCTCACACGAGTCTCGTCGGAAATGTGGCTCTTGTTGCTTTTACAATTGGTGAAGCAATTATTACTCTTTTCGCCTACCTTACTGTCGATTGGCAAATGCTCAAATGGGCTAAGGCTATTTTTATTGGACTAATCTTGCCTTATCTCTATTTCATGCCCGAAACACCACTCTATCTCTATGCGAAACGGCAATATGCTGAGCTCGAAGTACTTTTACGTCGCATCGCGAACCAAAATAGACGAACTGAAGTCGAATTGTATCCATCGTATCAAGAATTCTTGGGTAACCAGTCGATCGCACAAGTTCACAATGAAAGGAAAATATCTTTTCTCAAACAACTTCGCCAACTTCTTTCACAGAGAACCAGCATCATCAAACTATTAATTATAAATCTTCTTGGTTTCACAACGTACCTTCTTTATTACGAAATAAGTTACGGTCTTGAAGTCATAAATATATCTCCATATCTTGGAATCCTCATCGGAGCTGTAGTTGAAGCTGTTGGTTACATATCCAGTTCTTTACTTATGGTAACAAAACTCGGCCGTAAAGGTACATTTGTTATTATGTTAGGTCTTACAGCGGCTTGCGTTTTCATCATACCATTCATTAGTAAACATAATGCACTAGGCGCAGTGCTGATTGATCAATTTGGTAAATATGCCATATCGGGTACAATATCTATCTCTTGGATATTCGTACCCGAACTCTTTCAGACTTCTATTCGAAGTAGTGCAAATGGACTTTTCATTACTTTTAGCCATCTTGGAGCTATTATTGTACCGGTTATCAATACTTCTGTGAGCGATGAATATTTATCAATAACATACTATATGTCCTCGGTTTTAGCCGTTATCGTCCTTGTGTTAACCATGCTCTTGCCAGAAACAAGAAACAAAACAATGGATGATTGAACAAGATTATCCGAATACAGAAATTCAAATCTGATTCTTTTTGTATTACTTTTACTGTTCACATGTTTGTTTCGCAAATAAACAATAAAATAGGCCAAGAAATGAATAGAATGACATCGGCTTATAGCTCCTTAATTTATGTCTCAGTGAGAAACGATCCAGGACAAACAGAATCCTACTCCGCCTGGGTCTCCTTTTTTCATAAGAAATGCAACAGTGTAGGATTTTCAATAATCAACTGCACTACAGTTACATATCAATGAAAGACTATACCGTAGTGCAACGCAAATGTCAGAGTGAGACATTAACAGAATATTCGAGTCATTTTCAAAATCTCCTCAGATTGAATGGAGTTTCCACGATAACCAGAGAGCCCCCAGCAGCTTCACATCGTATTTGAGCTTAAACATAGATATTGTATTTACTCCTTAAATTTCAAATGTTCGTTCGATATTCTTGAAGATCTTACATTTTTTGAGAGCTAATTACTGCGCTGTGATAGGAAACCGGACCTGAAAAGGCTCACCATTGTCGTGATTGACCAATTCAACTTTTACGTTTATTGATCATCTTCAGTACAAAAATCATTTCACAATACTGAGTGCCATCTTACTTTTCTGTTGATTGTGTTTGTTTCAAGTCACAGATAACAAAATGGACTAATGTTTTCTTCTCTACTACTGTTATTTTTACCTTAGCTTTGTATTTTGATTAATTTGTATAAAAAGGACTTAGTCAAATAGAAATTGATCCAGCACATGTCAAATTTGTTCAGTGATATTTGTTTTTCTTGTCTTTGAATGGAGCTTTCCCATATGTTAGTGATTCTTTTAGCAGGATATTAGTGCATCTTGTGAATTTTACTATATTATGTCTATCAGGGCGTTGGTGTGGATATGGGACGGCTATAAAGATCTTTTCTTTACCCTTACACATTCACCTGCGCACTGACACCAACTCACAAACGCCACATCCTTTTTCTTCATTTTTCATATTGTTTACCGAAAACACAGCTTGATCCGCGTTGAGCACTTTCTCCATAAAAAGTTTTCACAACAAACAATCGCACTGGATTAAATGCATTAATTCTTTATAAATGTTGTGTGTTTGAAACCTATTTCCAATACAAATCTTAAGTGAATGTATTTGTTGTCATCTAATATTAATCATATCAATAAATTCTACGATAGCTTTATTTTTATTCCCGCATTCCCTCTTCAAAGTTTCCCATACACTTCATTTAATATGTGTTTTTTGATAGTATTCTTCTAGAGACTGCCTATGATGATTGTATGCATGAAAAGTACCGATGAAAATAAGAGAAGGACGTGGGTGTAAGTGTTAGGGTATGGATATAGCTGCCGGTGTGAGGATGTGGGTGTGAATGTAGGTGTGGGTCTTCTCTTCGTCCATATGCACGCCTCACCACAAACCGATATCCATACTCTCACCCATAACCACAGTTTCACAGCCTACACCATCGCTTCGAATCGCATCGGTACGCATACGCCCACTCACACAACTTTCAACTTCATCCTACTCGCATACACACCAACATCCCGCACTTAGAACCACCCACATCTACATTCACATCTACACCTCACAGCCGTATTACGCACCTACATGCACGCCAACGTCCACACCTCACACCCAAATCAACCATCTACAGTCACACACATCCTTATGTAACAGTAATAAGTGCATAGAGAAGGTTTGTTATTTTTCATTTTTTACAGTGTGACATAGTTCAGAGTGCATAAAGGGTTTCTTTTATGCAGTCAACAAAGAAGGACAGGTCTTAATTAACTAACTTTCCTGTAAGATGGATTGAAAAATTCAGGTGTACTTCCAAAATAAAGTTCTAACTTCATGCCAAACAAGTGGAGTTCTTATGAGTCCTGGTTGACGTTCGATGTCAATATGACGTGGCTGATCAAGGTATACTAATCAATTTCATACAAGTTGCTGATGTATATACGAGCATGCATGAAGTGTTTGACAATTTCATCATGTAACATCAACATCAATCTGAGGAGTAATCAAAAAGGCTGGAAGCCATTGCGATGCAGAGAAAGGGAGATCGACTTTCGTCGTCAACAATTGAAAAATCTATCAACATCATCATATAAAAATTACAATGGTGACCGTGTACACTTTTTCTCAAATGAAAGTAAATAAATAATGTACATTATTTACCTATGTAGATTACTTGAAGATCTCGTACAAGTTCATAGTATATGATTCGCTTTCATTTTCAATCAAGTCACTTCTTTGATTGTTGCACTAGAAGAACCATTGATGAAGATGATATGCACTCTATGTATTGCCATGATGTTAGGATTAGTTTTAAATATTGAGGGAAAACATTTTCTAGGTGGTACCATAACCTGGCATCCGTTGAACGCATCGGCTACTGGATCAACAATCGATATTGTAATTACACAAACATATTCATGGACTTACTCAGTGATGCAATGCACGGAAAGCATGACGGCAACCAATCAAATGATACCAGTGAATGATAGCTATGCTTCCCTTGCATCCAGAACATTAGATTGTATAGCCAATTGTGGAACCAGCGGTGGTTACATAGCTCCGTCTATTGTACCTTATTGTACAGATGTTTCAGCATCTGTCGGAACTACTGTTGGACAACGTCTCGATACAGTGAGCATACAGGCAGGCTCTGATTTTGTAGTCGGTTTCAATGATTCTTCTTGGCGTGAATTAGTCCAAGGCACAGGTGCTGCTTGGTCTATAGCAGCTCGTATTAATCTCACACAAAGAGCTGACACAGGCTTTTATAATAATGCTCCAGTAGCTACTATGATGTCCCCTGTCAATATTGTGAAGGATCAACCAACAGTTATCAAGGTACCTATTGCTGACGCTGATGGGGACAATCTTCAGTGTCGTTGGTCGACACTTTCAGGTGGCATCGATGAATGTGGTGGAACATGTCCACCTAATTCTCTTCCTGCAAATACCACCATCTTTCCTAACTGTACCATTATCATAACCGGAACGATTGTAGACCAATGGTATGCAGTTACACTTATGGTAAAGTCATATGTTTTCTCTTCGAACACAGTATTTATGTTATATTATAGGTAGAGGATTTTATCAGTAGTTCAAGTACAACACCGTTGAGTGCAACACCTGTTCAGTTTCTCGTACATGTCGTTGCTTCGCCATCGTGCTCTATTCCACCTAAAATCACTGGTGTACCTATTGAGCAATCTTGCACATCGATTCTTGTTGGTCAAACGTTTACATCGACTTTATATGCTGAAAATAGCTGTGGACCTAATGTGACCATTGCCGATATTGCCACGCTATCCTATGCCGGTGTCCTTAAAGGCAACATAACAATGTTAAACGAGACGACTTATTATAAGAATTTTTCATGGATACCAACGGCTGCTCAAGTTGGCTATCAAGTTGTGTGCGCGATGGCGTTTGATAGGTAGACATTAATATAAAAGTAACAGTAGATAATTGTTTTTTTTTCAGTCAAGATTCGCAATCATCACAGTACTGTTTTAAATTCTACGTATCAGAACTTGGTGTATGCGTTTGTCCCGGTGAAATTTGCATGTTAACAACTACAACGTAACACTTCATATTTATTGATCGTCATTGGATTTTTCTGAATATTTAGAACATCCACTTCTAGCACCTCAACCTCGACTTCATCCAGTTCAACGACATCAACTTCTAGCACATCGACTTCTACAACAACTTTGTATGAAAAAAATTGTAAGCTATTCCGATATAATACATATTGAAGTGTGTTTTAGGTCGACATCATCATCATCAACGACAGCCACTACTACGTATGTTCTCCTACCATCTCAGAATTTTCTATGATTATATTAGTCGAACGAATGATAACATTCTGATGTGTGTTGAATGAAATCAGTCCGATCAATGTCAATATCCGATTATTCTCGTCTGATTCGTCTATCTTGAAAAATAATTCACAGACGTATATTGCTGAGCTTTTGTACTCGGCCAGAGATACTCCTCGAGATTTGATGTGCTATACAAAAACATCGATTAATTAATCACTGATTTTGAACAAAATTTTCGTTAGTCATTTTTATTTTTTGTTACATCAATATCTAACCTCGATATTGTGCTACATTGGATTCATTTCTTTGAATATTTTGATGTGAAAAAAATATTGTAAATAAACGGAGGAACAGGCAAAAATGATCTGATCAAACGTAAACTGAAAATAGACCAACATAAGCATAATGTCACATTTTCAACGATTTAGAACAATCTCTACAACGTCTACAAGTACTTCTACGTCGACCACAACAACATCGTAAGTAGGTCAGCATAGGAACTCATCGATTAAACTTTGTTGTTTGATTCTGATAGAACTTCAACGACGTCAACAATAACAAGAAGAAATCGTTCGTAGGAATTCTTATCTTATTTTAATGAAAAAAGAAGATCTTTTTCAGCTGCTCCGATCGATTGGTCTTTGCTCGGAATTCTTCTTGGATTGATCCTATTCAGTACATGTCCACTCTGTTGCGTTTTGCAGTATATGTATTGCTCGTATGTTCATGCCATCTATCACTGATAGAATAAGCATTATCATTTTCTGCTTTTTCATTTAAGTGCATTAAAGAATCAACCGAAACCCAATATAGACAACCGAACTTTCGAGTTTTATTCCATTGAACATTGTACTGATCCGGCTTGTCAATGGCAAATAAAAACCAGTATGGATTGTTCGCTTCATAATTATTTTAACACACCTGAAAACTACTTCAGCTACAGAATTTTGAATGAAGGTCCCATCAATACTCGATCATATCTATCAAACATTTCAACTACAACGATGAAGGTTCCAAGTTGGATAGAAAATGATTATAACTCAATAACGGTAGATAGTGATACTGATACTTTTCTTTCGGAAACCAATGGTCGTGTTTCGCCGAAGTCCGTGACTAATGTATGGATTGAGAGAGTACGTGTGCCAAGATCAGCGCATAGCATAGCGAATCCAAGCATTAAATGACCGAACTATTCAGCAGAAATAAATCAGATGACACCACATTTGTTGACTGTAAAACCGATGACTACTCCGGTGCAAGCATCTCGTACTATGTCCGAAAGGAAACTCCGAAGCAATAGTGCTTGGAATGACCGGACACAAGATCATATATGGAGTGATTCCGTCAAAAAACGCTTAACAAATAACTACCGACGCGCAGCAAGTACGGTTCAGGTGGCTCGCATACGATCATCCGCTGCAATGAAAACAATATCTCGTTTGCATACAGCTCATGGTAATAAGATTCATATTCAGCGTGTTCGGTCTACAAAAAGTCTGTCTCAGATGAAGACGACTGATTTAGCATCATCGCCAGCTGTGATCCGAGTCCAGCATATACGAACTGTAAAGATCACACATGACTTGCCAAAAACTCACGATCCTGTCGATATTAACAAGCTCAAACATAAAAACCATACGACGTCCTTCAAGCCAATAAGCATGATTACACCTTAGCCATGAACAATATCATTTTTGAATACCGATGACCAGTTCCTTGATCATTTTTATAATCCGAAAGAAGTTGATCGATATTTTTCATAGATACAAACGACATAAACTATAAAGTATAGCTTTTTACGTCCTTCTGTTCTATTCTTCATTCATTATTTCTGGTTATCAACTAAAATATTTTACAATAAGAATCAATTACTTTGCCTGTTGAATATGCTTCGGGCAATCCAAAAGTAGTGAGAGTGGTACTTTAGTTCCTTATAAAAGCTTAAAGTAACTTTCTCTCTATATAATCTAATAGAAAAACTAATTCTCTATTCTTCTATGCTATTTGATCGTATGTCAACTAAAAAGATATAGAACTGTGGTTTTCACTATTGACAAGAGAAAATGAAGACACATCGAATCGTATATTTCATGATTTCTTGATCTGTGTTTTGTAAGATTTTCAATTGACCTTTTCAAAAACAAACTTATCTAATAAGTTGTTTACAGTGAATTTCCAATGATCAAGTATAAATTCAAACCACTAAGCGAAGATCTACAAAGTGCGAAAGGCTAAGATAAATAATATGTATTCTAGTTCAGTCTCTAATACGATTTTCTAGCAAAATCTGTGGAAATAGCTCACTTTTATGTTTTTTTCCTTTTTCATAAAAAGAACCATTTTTGCGACGGTTAAAAAATTGAATAAAGATACTTTAGAAATCAATATTATAAGAACCTATAAGGCACGATTCAAGGCATCTTCATCTTCTCTTTTCAACGATGAAAACTGGAGTTCTCTATCTTGTTTCTATCAAAACTAATTTGAAAAATACTCAGTGGCATCCATGGAACCGTGATATATCTTATCGAAATTTTATGATTTTGACATTAGTTGAAGTATAATCAAATACCATATAAAAATAGAGCATTCTTTTTGCTTTCAGACTATATAGAGAGAAAGTTTCTTTAAGCTTTTTATAAAGAACTAAAGTACCACTCTAACTACTTTTCGACTGCCCTAAGTATAACTAATACAAAAAAACCATTCAACACTCGTTAATAAATTATTCCATCTCCTATGATGGTATTGTCATGATTAGGACGAATTAGGATGAAAATTTAAAAATATGTTGAGCAAGCTATGGTTATGCTCTGATGAAATTTTTAACCTAATATTAAAGCATTTTTTCGAAATATTAGTCAAACAAGATAGATGAAGAACTCTTTTATCAGACCAGAACTCTTTGCGAAGCTTCATGATAGCCAATTATTCTTATTTCTGTTTGGTAAAAGAAACTCGGTTGCAGAGCTTGATATCGTGTTTTTTTGAAATGTTTGCTTTTCTTGCAGAACAAGGACTCATAAGTTCGATACTCATTCTGCTCACCTCCCTCAATCCAGAAAAGTTAATACCCAAAAGCCTTCGGTAATTGTGCTGAGTTCTAAAAAATGCTTTTATTTTTCATAAAAAGAAAGCCTAATTAGAGAAAAAAGAAATGGCTCTACATGGTTATGCAGTCGAGTTTCCTTTGACAAACAAAGATAATAATAATGGTATCCCATAAGATTTCGTGAAAAATTCTGATGTGTTAGAGAGGGCTCTTTGTTTACCTTTCTTAACTGATATATGATAAAATTGTTTTGGTATTGGGCTGAAATTTTATTAAAACATTTCGACAAATTGCCTAGCGTATGTTGAAATTTTCATGTTATTTTCTCATAATCATAGCAAGATCATATTAGTAGATCGAACTTATTTTGTGTGAGTGGTTGATTAATTTTTACAGTAATGGTATGATATACTGATTTTGACCCCATACTTCTGAAATACGTTTCCTTTTTTTTACAGTCTCTATCAGCAACACATGCTAGCTGACCAAATTTATATCTGATTTACAAACATGAACGATGCCTAAGAAGTTTTAGTAGAAAATGTATTGTTGGAAAAATGAGTTATTTTTCTTTTAGTCCTGTACATGGACAATATACGTACGTATGTGTATCTTTAATTCCGCGATAAAACACTGCGAAATACATATAAGAGAATGAAGTTTATAGATTAGCTCATGCATTTGAATTTTGTTCATTTTCATTCGAATGTCTGTGCAAAATCTCAATGTGAAATCTTGAAATCTTGCAGCTATTTTTGTGTTTTGTTTTTGACGTTTTTTGGTTTTTTGTTTTCAATCATATCCAACCGACATAAACTCCGTCTACTCTTCTAAATTTTCTAAACAAAATCACCTATTCATCACTGAGTGAAAAGAAATAATCATCCAATGTCAATCTGTAGTGTAACTTAAGATTTGATTGAAGTTGTTCTTATTTCGGCTTCGATGTGTGATGTGAAATAAATGAGGCTGAAGCAGTTATCTGCGCTCAAAAACGATTTCTTTGAGTTGGCTGAAAGCATTTTTTTCTTCCTCATGTTGTCAGATTGTTCATCGAACAAATTGAAATACAACAAATACGAAGTGTCAAGTACGACAGCAAACATGTTACTATCAATATTTTGGTGATATCTAGATAAAACTTCATTATTATGTCTTTAAGGGTACACTCCCCGCCCTCTTTTTAGACCATTTCTGGATCTCAAAGACGGTAAGTTCGATCGAATTGAAATCTTTACTAAAGATAGAACACCTAAAATGATGAGACACGTGTTCGAGGGAAAAATTCTCTAAGGCGGTTTTCATGGTTTTTTATGAAAAACCTTGGTTTTCATAGGTTCTCACCTTGCCAAGGACAACCCCTTTCTAACTTTGTCCGATCGAGCTGAAATTTTTACCATAGATACTTTGAAGTATTCTCCAGAGGTAGTTTTGGCTGTTTTCATTTCTCACCCTCCCTTCCAGATTTATAGGGTTCTGAAGATCAAAAACTTGGTTCTGGCAAAAGTTTTACGTATTCTTTTATAAAAAAAAAGAAAGTGAAATTTTTGAAAAAGTTTCAAACTACCTCTGAGATATAGTCGTAGCTATCCCGAAAAAAATGTTCAGCCCAATCGAACAAAGTTAGAAATGGATTGTCCTTGGCAAGGTGAGAACCTATGAAAACCAAGGTTTTTCATAAAAAACTATGAAAACCGCCTTAGAGAATTTTTTCCTCAAACAAGTGTCTCATCATTGTAAGTGTTCTATCTGCAGTAAAAATTTCAATTCGATCGAACTTACCGTCTTTGAGATCCAGAAATAGTCAAAAAAGAGGGGAGGTGCACTCTTAATTGAATCTCAAAAATTTCTCCATTCATTAGCCTAATTGTTTTAGGGAAACATTGTTGATGTTATTCTTGTTTTTTTTCCTCATTATACACGTAGTTATTTGTAATTACTCGACTGAAAACTATTTTCTTGGATTCTCTCTACGATATACTACTTAGTTCTTGGCAAAGATGGCTGTGAAATGAAGTGAAAATTCTCCTTATATATTGAACTACTCCTTCAGCTACAGTACAGTGTGAATGTTGATATATGTGCACCAATTCTATTCACCTTTTACCTATACTCGTAACCATCTTCACACCCTATTGAAGCATTGGTCTAAGTTTCTGTATTTAGTTCCTTCATCTCTATAAAAGACATATTTTTTCGCTGGAAGATAACAATTACTTAAGACAGTTTGAGAGTCAAAATAGAAATCTCTTTGTGCCGTACACTTTTTATCGGCCTTGCTACTTGCTCGAAAAAAGAAAAAACAGCAAAATCTTCGTCATTTCTTCAAATTTATTTTCATTTCGAAGTATATCCCTCTGCATATGTGAGTTCAAGATGGATTATATGAGTGCATTTCAATCAGACATATATCATGCAGAAGACGTTGGAATCCGTTCGATTTATTCGTATGTTCTCCTTATTTCTGTTCCAATGAAGTGGATGCTCATAGTATGTTGCGTCGTTACTGACACTGATACATCAAAAGCATGATAAGGTAGATGCACGATTAACTAGATGCATTTTGCATCAAAGATCAGTTCATGTTTTTACACAAAGGACACACTTTTTATACTGGGTTGTATTGACAGAATATTTCAACAGAAAACTATCAGCTGTATGTTGACGTGATCGAAACATAAAGAAAGCAGAACGGTAGTCAGATATTTGATACTGAAAGGACAAAACCATATTAACACGTGAGAAATTGATATAGAAGAGAAAGATAATATTTGTCTTGTTGTTGGCTCTTACCCTTTCCTCAAAATAGAGCGAAATACTTTCTCATCATTTTTCTTTGTCGTTGTTTCAAAATTTATCAGCTACTCGAACAATGAATACTATCACATATAGACGATTTTGATGATTAATTGCGTAAATTCGATTTCATTTCACTATATCTGATTTTCTTGGTTTGGAATTGAAACACTATTAAAATATAAAACATAAATGAGTCGAAATTTTCATACTCAGCCGACTGCTAGCTAGTGGATTTGGTAGATTTTGACCCATCTTTTCTACTTTCTCAAAGAAATTCATAGATCTACAGTGTTTGATGTCAGCATATGACAAACGATACAAAAAGAATTTTTCCTGTTTGAGCCATATAGCACCTAATCACTGATTGTGTTTTCAGAATTAAAATACTACTGTTCTATTTATTCTAAAACGATATTTTCCCTTGCTAGTTTAACACAATAAATCTATATCGATGATTATAATACGCGTGTTAAGAATCGGAACGATCAAGGAGACGAGCTATGCGATGATGGTGGTGCTACAAAATCCGGCGCTCGTGTAAGACCACCTCCAGCTGCTCCGTACTGCACATGAATTCCGGGATATGGTTCAATCCAAGAAATCTGTCCATAACGACTGACTTGTCGATTGCAACCATGAACAACGAGTGGTTCAATTCGGCACAGTTCACCCAATGTTCTTCGTACTGCGGTGACTAGACCGAGTGCAATCGTTCCATCATAGTTGGCTGCATTTTCATCAGAAACATTTGGTGTAATACATGCGCCAGCGGTAAACCGCATCAAATATAAATCATATGTCTTTCCATGAGAATCTTTTACTTGCACAGGATTTTCGGATAATTTAGTCGCATGGTTTGTTCCACCACAAACTATGACAGGTGGAAGTCGATATTCTGAAGGTATGTAAACATGTGCCAGTACCGATACTCCTCGAGCGGCAACGACATCAAACAATGGCTTATTATTTTTGTTAATGATTGGCTGAGTACCTAGCGATAGAATTAACCGAGAAAATGCAAGATAATGTTTTTGCCCATCAGGTGTACCATATTCAGCAATACCTCCTGACTGCTGATCATCAACATAGATCGTTATGAGTGTTCCATCAATGATGTTGCCTCCTTGGTTTCGAATAGAATCATTGAGTATTTTCATAAAGTTTGCGAACAATACTCTATCATGTTCTTTTTCGCCGTACATTAGACCATGTGGAAGGAAACCATAACGCTGTAGTATTTCTTCCTTGGATAAAATTCTCAAATTTCTTCCTTCATTTACTAAATCTGCTTGCAACTCTTGTAGTGTTGAAACTTCTTCATTCGTTCGAGCGACGATAATTGATCCTTTTTCTTGCAATAGAAGTTTACCATTTAGTTCCTGATCTAATTGTTCGAAAAAGTTCTCATTGGCAATACATTGTGCAGCAATTTTTTTCAGCATTGTCGTTCGATCTTCGAACATGGTGACCCATTGAAAGGCTAATGATATTTTAAATCCAGTAAACCAATGATCAGGATGCTGTAGCCAGCCAATCCAGTCTACTGTTCTCCATGGAAAATAGCCAGTTTGTTGAATCGATGTGTAACTGACATATCGAAATGCTGTACGAACTAGTTGTTCGATTAAGAATTGCGTGGGTCGATAAGTAGTTGGTGCCTCTGTTTTTGCGTCTTGTTCCAGATGCCAAGCAGAACCGAAAGCGATCGGTATTCGACGTTCGTCATTGATATAAGTTAAATCTTTTCCTGTTTTCACCATAGAGACGCCAGTGATTAATGCTGGTGGACC
Source organism: Rotaria sp. Silwood2 (assembly GCA_905329745.1). Taxonomy (NCBI): domain Eukaryota; kingdom Metazoa; phylum Rotifera; class Eurotatoria; order Philodinida; family Philodinidae; genus Rotaria; species Rotaria sp. Silwood2. The sequence goes on along the minus strand of CAJNSZ010000017.1, from coordinate 866,339 downwards.
TCCAACAATAAGTGTTTTCTGACTACTAAAGGATGATTGGCATTGAACAGGACATTCTTTAAGCGGTCGAATCTTGACAGGAGTCTTTAAAGCATATTTTTGTTTCAGGATATCACGATTCGTATAAAACAGATACGAGAATTGTGAAAAATGTTTCTGAAATAGTTCTAATTCATGTAAATCTGTAGTAATGAATGGATCGTGCATTTCCGATAGGATATGTTTTTCGTGTTGTTGACGTGTATGGTTTGAAAATGCATCGTGCACTTGAATATTATCATTATATCGCGATGTGACATTGATGATGCTAACAGTTGTGACTCCAAATAGACCCAAATAACCTAATGATCGACGCCATGATTGACGGATACGGTGAAAACTTGACATTACTTGGTTTTACTGAAACTATTCAACAAGAAGAGAAAACTCGATAGAAATAATCCTTTGATCACTCGTAGTTAAGAGTAAAGATTGCTGATTTTTTCAGACCTAATATAATGCTATATACCATGCAACCTTTGACATAGTGGTGACTTTCTCTCATACATCGGAAAATGAATCAAACTCTTTCACATTCAATGAACTGTTTGTATCTAGTAAAATAGTCTCAAATTGAAGGATATTTTATCCAATATGTTCTCCATTTTCACAATAGGTTGTTATTGATAAAAGAAATGACTCTTCTTCTTACTTCAAAACACATTGAAAAATGAGCCAGTCGTAATGCGCCTTTTTCACCACTAAAGGTAATCAATGATACACTGAAGACAAGAAGAAGGATTTATCGATAAATATTTCTGTTGATTTTTTTTTCTTCTTTCCTTCATAGCTATGTGAAGAAAAAAAGCATTTAATATTGACACAACTTCAACAGGATGGGAACTAGAAAGTATGTTTGCATCAACACATTATATGGAAGACTTGAATATTGCCGAAGCGATGAAGAAGTATATCTTTTTATTTTCTGACAATTGTGGACCGAGCTTATATGTCTTTAGCTGCCATAGATACTCTGACAGTGCTCAAGAATGGCAAGTGGATAGATGTGGATATGGATGAGTGATATTTTAGGAAAGCGTTACAAACAAAAAGAAATATTAACACTAAAACAATATCTTAAAAAAGTGGTGCGATTGATTAGCATAAAAATATTCTGATGGTTTTTTGTTCTCTTATAATCCTTATATCTCTATCATCTTCTATATGTAGATATATCTACTGGTCCTCTCATATAATAGTTTTCAATAGATTCATTACGAAAAATTAGACTTCCTCTTTGATAAATGTCATTATACAAATCCCATGAACTATAATAATTCATACGTTACATGTTTTGTTGCAATTTTATTTTACAATGACATTCAATTAACCATAAACATAATATTTAGATAAATAAAAAATCTTGTATCTTATTATTTTAATTAGATGGTTTTTAAACAATCTTCCGCTTATCATGGAAACCAATGAAGTTTTCGTTTATACATTTTTTCGAAGCGTGTCAAATTTCAATACATACGTCGTTTTTCACCTTTTTTTAAATCTTTCTAGTTGTCAAACAATCTTGATTCGATATAGTTTAAACAATATGCACATGAACATTTTTCTACGCTGATTTATTTAAATATTTATTGTTATTTCAATCAAAAAACGAACTACAGAAAAATATATATATAAATTTAATGTTCTATTATAAAGCATGAAATTGCCAGTCGTTTGTTATCAAGCCATAGCTTACAGCAAAAATTATCCCACCACCAAACATTGCTGCAGTGGCAATGAGAGAGCCAATCAAAAGATGAGAAACACCTTTGAATAATTCATAAAAAGATTAAAATTCAAAAGGTAGGAAAAAGCATTTTACCAGAAATCCCTTGTCCACTTGTACAACCACCAGCACAACGTGCACCAACTAATAACAAAAATCCTCCGAAAAAACTATTCCAAGCATTTGCACCATATTTTTCATTTAAAGGAAATTGATTCATTAAAACTGTTGAAATGAAACTTCCTACAATAGCTCCAAATGCAAATAATAATGTCAACGTATTTTGTATTCCGTAAGTGAATGATTCTAACGATGGTATTAATTGTTTAAAAACTGGTACACGACATATTTGTGCAACTAATACAGAAAATCCTGTTGATATACCTAATGATTTTTTAAATAAAATCATGAAAAATAATTGCAACAAGCCAATACCAATACCACATAATGCTGGTGACCAACCATGTAGACTATGAAATCCACTTGATTTAGTTAAATCATATTTATAGGGAAAAAAATATTCAAGAATAAATGCAATACTAATACATATTAAACCAAATATTAAATTCACATAAATACGTTTTATACCAATTAAATCTGGAAGTTGCTGTAGAACTATTGATGATTTTGGCAGTTCATGTTTTGTCAAAAGTTTATGAAGAAATAGATAATAAAACAACACTCCACAGATAGCACCAAGACATGTTATAAGAGAGTTTCGTAGACCTGATCCACTAAGCAAAACAAAGAATTTTGACTACACAATAAAAACATCAAAAAGATTGCGTACATTTGAACAAATATTGTTCCTGGACAACTTCCAGCAAGAACCATGCCGACTCCAATAAGACTGCCACCCATAATAAGATGAAAAGCTAAAGAAAATAATTGCTATTCGAACTTTTTCTAATAGAACAGTCTTAAGAAAACTGACACATTTTATTTATCACTAGTGGAATTTCATATGATATCAACTTAAATGCTATTCTTAGTAAGAATCTAGTACGATGGTTACAACAAGCATTCTTTTAGAATGATATTGAATTCCAATGTCCTTGGATATTTTTCTTTAATTAAATACAAATGGCTTTGTTCTTTATGTAATCAGCACAGTATGTGCTTTGATTTTGTTGAATGTAGCTATACCTTTTGTCAAAAAATTCATCTGATTCTCTACGGAACTAAATTTCTTAAATGAGTTTAGAACCTAGTATTGTATTTTTCTCTCATGATTATGCAGCTGTTTCAGAAAGACAATTCATTTTATCTTTACAAAATTGATTAAAGACATATACTCCCATCAATATTTTATTACAAGTTATTTTTCTAAATAAAATCTCAGCGTATGCCTAAGCAAACAAGTTTGCATGAAGAAATTCACCGTTTTAAATTGTTTTTTTTTTTGAATCTCTAACAGAAATATTTATGAATAATTCTATATTTTAAGTGATTTACCATTAATACGCTCGTTACGCTTAATAAATCCATTAAAGACATTTCTATAGGTTGATTCATTAATAAGGATAATACAAACTACACTTAACATTGACATTCCAACAGCAGCAAGAAACATTTTAATCATTGCTAAGCGTGTAAATAACATTTGCTCCCGAATCATTGGAGCAAGATAAATATTTGCTTTGTTCATTAAAAAACCGAATATAATGCCTAATGCAATTGATAAAACTATTTGAATAGGAATAGTAATCCCATTGGATGATTTTGCATCTTTACTCTTATCAGAATTTCTAAACAAAAACTAATCAATGCAAAACTTGGATTTCAAAATAGATTATTTACTGAATGCTATTTGATACATTGTTTGTAGACATTTCTTGTTTATTACGATTTATTACTTGTTCGTTGGCCATAATATACTAAGTAGTTATTCACGTGTGATCAAAAATACTAGGGTAGAGTTAAATGATTGAAGAACAGAAAAATATTGCCTGATCACGCTTGATTGATCAATCTGTCAAGGAAAAATACATTTATTGGTTTTAAAATATAGGTGTACACACATTTGTTTTGAATGAAATGTTTCTATTAAAAGCATTTTTCATACATAGTAGATATATGTCGTTGAAAAAATATCTCACGTGCTTATATAATACACAATAAATAGAACATATTCTGCAGATATCAATGAGCAAGACAGAATACTTTGTAACGAGAAGTAATAAACTAATCGTATTCCATTTGCTAGCCTCCAAGAAGAAGTGCCGTCATATTTTCTATTGGAAATAACTAAAAACGATGAAGAATCAATTATTATTTGAATCAAAAAACTTTGTTTTTCATGTATCCAAATGTCAACTAAATATTCTTATAACAAGAAAAAAAATGATAAGTAGTAAACATCATTGCTAGATAACATCGCCATCTACTCATGTTTGTTTGTGCTACGGTATTCGAATGAATGCTAATTAAATATCTTACAATAGATTTTCTACCAGAAATGGAATATTCATTATTTTAATAGCATCGCTTCAGAATAGTGTTTGCTGAACATTAATTTTTTTTTTTTGCAAACGATCATCTTTTAATTCTTAAATGACAATAGGCTTTTGTGTGATGTAAATCAGAGATATGAATCACGCCGAAAAAACGAGGTAGTGATAGTGCGGAGGACGGTGTCACTCCCAAAATAGCGGCTGAAGGCAGTGACTATCAGAAAGTCTTTTTAGACGGCAGCGCATCTAGAAAGTAACTGCTTGGTGGTTACGCCTCATGCTAGCTGGAAAAACTTTTTACACCAATTTTTTTATCATACTTATGACTCTATAATAGCTCTTAGAAAATGATGTTTCATTTTTGAATAATGGGTGGGGCAAAAGTTTTGCATTAATTTTGTTTTTGATATAACTCTGGAACGCAATGTCGTAGAGACTTCACTGTTTTTTGTTAGAAAGAGCAAAGTGTCTAGTGCAAAAATATATAAAAGAATTTAATTGGAAATGTTTTTCTAAGACCACAACAATCTTAGAACAGAAGGCATCAGAAAACTCTTCCGCAACTTTTTTGAACTGAGAAAAAATTTCCTATAATTAGACAGATTCTCTTTTTATTCGTCTAATGCAGATTTTATAATGTAAGGATAGAGAACTATTGCTTTACAAAAAAAGAAATTTTCTACATGTTTTATAACGGTAGAAATGAAGGCTTTTATGATA
>CAJNSZ010000017.1:713915-861356 GCA_905329745.1 Rotaria sp. Silwood2 | reverse complement strand
AATTATGATGAAAGTAGGTAGCCGGATGTAAATCATACTTATCATCCGCGATGGATTCAATGACGTTTAGTGTACGTTGGCGGTGCACATTCTTGAATTATATTTTTAACCATTGTGTCTCGGCATGAGCTCAATCAAGATGAAAGTTTAGAATCAACCTTCGCAATGTTCCTGATAGTTCAGTTTTGTCGAATCATTTTGTTTTCCTAGATTATTGATAATCTTTCAAAAAATGTAACGAAAATAAAAAAACTACAGAATGATTCGTCGAAACTAAAATGAATCAAAATATTTTCAAAAAATCAGGGCTATCTACCATGGACGTTCATCATATCCATTCATAGTTGATTAACATAAGAAAATCTCAAGAAATTCGTTGAAAATGTACCGTCTTAATTAATTGAAACAAGTTTATTCAATACACTGAAAAGAAAGATTCCATACGGAACTTAAAAAAGGTTCAGAGATTTGCAATGAAATCGAAACCTTTTCTGAGTTTCGTGAAAATATGGTACCGTATCAAACTGTCTTCAATTCGCACTCAAAATGATTTAATAGCTGAAATTTTGTCACGGTTCCAATGGACTGGATCTGCGCTCTCACAATTGGGACCGATAAACCTATCCGTTTCGCTATTCATTTATTCTATTAAATGCAGCGCCTTATGTATAGTCTCTGGCTTATTCATACAATCGATATCTATCTTATTTACTTATTTGTTTAATACATATCTATCTCTTAACTTATCCTCTTGACCTTAATATATCCTCCTAAATTAACCGCTTAACCCCTTAACCTTAGTCTATCAATAATTTACATATATCTTCTAATTTACTATTTGGATCATATCGATAAGAACCTAAAACAAAAGACAAACAATAAATAGGTTTGTTATGATTGAATTGTAATTTACCATTTTGATCATATCGAATTGTATTCAAAACCGAGAACAGTTCAAGAACGTAAACATGACAGAACTTTATTTGAATCGAATTAAAATGGTTTCAGATTGAGAAAGCAAAATGGTTCATAGAAGAGAAGAATTCTTGATCGAATAGGTTAGACTTAATATTGTGAACAGTTTCAGTTCAATAAATAAATCTGAAGCTGAGCAATGGCGAAGATGTAAAAGAAAAATTGGAGTACTAAAATGTGGTTTTGAGAGGTTCGAGGACTGTGATCTATTTCATTCACCAGAAAATTCTGAAAACATGGAAAACTTTAGAAACCTTTCGCTGTGTCAGATAAAAATTCAGAGTCGGTTTTCGACTCGTTATCATACGCTTTTGAGATTGAGTATACTCGGAAACTCTTTGATTTGTCTGAGCAACATTTCAGAAGCCGAAAGGATATTCCTGCATACCTCATAAGACTTGGACTTCATTTTTTGACGATATAAGTTTACAAATTACTCTGACGGTTTCTGAAAATACGATTAGGTTTCCAATATCAAGAGACAGGGATTCCAAAATACTTTAAGAGTGTTGAAATCAGTTTTTTAGGGAATCTAATTTTTTCCGAACCCTCAACAATCAGTAAGATATTTACAAGACTGTTGGTAGCGTCCGGAAACCATCTCTCAAATCTCTAAAGGTTTCCGAATGGATTTCAGAGTGCGTTTGGGTTTTCTAGGAAACGGATTGTTCTTACATAGCAGTTAATGTACCCTCTTAATGTAAATCTAATCTGCTAACGGATCCCGTCAGCCTTAATCTGCCTCCATAGCTAATCCCCTTATGGGTATCTATATCCCTAACTTATCACCTGAGTCCGAATCCAACCCCCAAAATATCTCCATATCTTTGTTTAACCGTTTCACTTAAGCGAATGTACTTGGGCTCGTCAACAGAGAACGTATGCGATTAGTTTTTATTACGATTAGAAATTGAAATACAGTAATCTTTTTTGATAATCTTAAGTACTTCGACCATTTTGATTAGTTTTGACTACTGCGTATTGGAAATATTTTACCCAATGTAGAATATGATTAGCAGTGGACCAATTAGTGATTGATTTCCATTCCATTCGATCAGAAACGAAGTTCGGACAGGTATGTCTACTTTAATGCTCGTGTTTTGAAATAAAGATTGAAGAGTATTTTACGAAACATTTTCGATGCCCGAAAAGGTTTATCAGAAAACATTTTTGGAATACTAAACCTTGAACAGATTGTTTTCGAAATTCTACACGGTGCTAAACCATTTTGAGGTTTCGTCTGTGCGAACGAATCCTTTTCAAGTATAGTAAAGTACCACGGAGCCATTTAAGTTCGATATGAAAACTTTTTTTCAGTGTATATGCTAAGAGAATGAAAATTTCATATATGCATGATCAGTTCATAGCAGAGGCCGAAACAGAGCGAAGCGAGATAGGAAACAACAAATTCTGTCCATTTCGGTCTCAGATTCACAGCATAGTTTTATGAATTGTTGTCATAATTTAATAGATATATGCATGATACTCGTATGACAATAAATGTAAATTATAAAGAATAAGAGTTATATACTGCCATAGTCTTTAAAGACATTAATAATTTATATATTGTTATAAAATCGATAATAGCGAGTAATGTAAACATGTTTTTTGTTGAGATTCTTTCCCTCTCAGTTCTATATTAGACTAATGCATAATGTCAATTACTATTCAATTTAATTGGAAGTATTTAATTGATGCTAAAACAGAATATTGATAGTATTCAAAGTAAATTTAATTTTTCCTGGATATAAAGTTACAATTATATTTGAGACACGAAAATTTTAAGAGTAATATAGTCCGAGAATAAGCCAAATTCAAAGAGTAATTCAGGTAGCGAAAATTATATCCGCGTAGTTAAAATGATAATTCGGCATTATGAATTTCTCTTATTCAACAGAAGTTTGTTGTAACAATAAAATAGATATTATTATTATTTATTTTATCAGAAGTGAAAATTTGATAACAAACTTGGATATGAAGAAATTATTTTATGATAAAATTATTGTCTTGAGCGCTTTTAACTCATAATATGTTTCTTATTAATAAATACAATGACAAAAACATAGGTTTCACAAAGCTGATCTTAACTGAAAATTTTCTATTTAAAGAAAAAAACTGTTCACAAGATCAATTTCTAGTTTTTTTTATACAATATATAGTGAAATGCACTTAACTTATTCAATTGTTTCTTATGAATCTTCTCAAGACTGAAGTCTGCTACATTGAGGTTTTCTTTATAATGATTCTTTGAAAGAGTTCTTCAAAGTTGAAATTAATTGAATTTTCAAGCTTATTAGAGGTTCCATCGAAAAGTAAAGTTTTAGTATAACTATCATTTTTCTTCCAACGTATAGTTTTCATTGAAATGAAAAAGTTTTAAAAAACATCCAAAGATACCAGTGACTTTCATTATAATATTAACAGTAGCTGCATTCACATTTAAGTAGATATATAAATATGTATTTTTATTTGATCGAACTTGAACAGATATAGAAGAGATATTTTTCACATATTCGTTGGTGCATTTTTTGGAACATTCGATATCATTGAAATTTCTTTTTCAAAAATATGTAAAAAAACAGATAAAATATACGAAAATACAATTTGGTGAAGTGTATGAAAAATGGCGTATGTTAGAAAAAAATAATAAAGCAAATTGTAGACTTTCATCGTACTATCGACAAATTAGCATAATAAAATTCCATCAAAGCAACTTGCAAAAGAAGAAAGAAGCAAATCTTGTTTAAGAAAGAATAATTATTAATTATTAGAAGAGACAACTCAGCATGAAGTAATACCCAAGCAGACAAAAGTTTCGAAAAACGCGTTTAAGCGCACAATCGGGAACCGCGCCTGTGATCCATTCACGCTCATTAAAAAAATGCAAGAAACGACATTTTTTGTACAAAATAGTTACTTTTCAAGCGTGAAAACGGTGAAAAACTTAAATTTCTAATGTTAAAACGTTCTCTTTTTCGAGATTTAAAAAACGACGTGTTTAAACGCTCAGTTTTTTATATTTTTGCCGTTTTCATGCTTGAAAACTGACTATTTTGCACAAAAAACGGCGTTTCTTACGTTTTTTTAATGAGCGTGAATGGATCACAGTCGCGGTTCTCGATTGTGCGTTTAAACGCGTTTTTTGAAATTTTTTTCTGCTTGGGTATCACCACGAGGAACAAAACCAGTGAATCGAATAATATAGTTTATGCTATGCACATAATTTTAAACCAAAATTCATAATTGTTCATTTAAATTTCATAGGTGGCTGTACCAACCTAAAGAAAACTCACTAGTACAATATCACGTTCTCAAAAGAACTACTAAGAAAGCACAATTTGTGATATACGTACGGCGGTATCAATTGAGATTTCTTATTGCTTGTCGTAGGACGACGAGATTGATTGAGTTGCGGCTGGTGTTTCTATAAATTTGAGAGAAAGATCAAGAGATCATATCAGATTGATTTACTTACTTGATCTTCAATTCGAGGGCTATGAAAAAGAAGATTATTATTATCTCGAGAATGATGAGCACCTTTTGTATCATAAAAACGAGTGCTACCTCGTTCATCCAACAAGGTTCTTGATGCCGATCGCGCACGTGAAGAGGCAGCACCTGGAACAAATGTGGTAAAACACAAATATAAAAATTAAACACCACTCACTCGCTGATCCTGTTAATTGAGGCATAGGTCTACGATTTTCTGGCTTTCTCCGAAGTGATATGGAGCTATGCATTTTATGTGATAATGACTGAGCGTCACTCGAATGATGATTTGCTTGTAAGCCAGGCAAAGTATCGTAAGCAGAAACATCATTAGAAGAATTTATCAAGTGTAAATCTAAATTACTAGTTGCTCTACGTTGTCTCGATGTTGGTTGCCCGTTAATAGCAAGAGGTGAGATATCATTATCACGTAGTTTCATAATGTCTTTAGTTCGATGAACATTGATGCCTACATGAGATGAAGTACGTCCGTTTTCTAATTTATTAATACGTTCCCCATCATTAGTTCGATCACGAATATCTTTGAATATTGATGAATAATTGTTAGATAACATTGACGTCGGTTGAAGAGAAGAATAAGCTTAACATTAATCAAATGTACGTTTTACTTCTGTACAGTGAGATACTGTAATACTTTTCAACTTACCTGATAATAACATTGGATCTCTGTCAGTTTTTGATGATCTGTTTGTAAGAGCAACTGTTGATAATGGTTGTGGATTAATAACTTCAGCTGCTCGGGTTATATGATCAGGATTCTTGCGACAAATTATCTATTTAATAATCGCGGTAGAATTCTTTTTATGAAAAAATGTTCAATTTGTCAATTACTTCATGAGTTTGAAGTTGCTCTACTGAAAATAATTCTTCACAATATTCACATGGAAGTTTTTCAGTGAAAGGTTTTCTATTTATTGTTCTAAATACTGCAGTGTAGAATTATTAGTTAATGACTAAACAATTTTACTCAGCAAGAGCTTCTACTCGACGAATTTCTTGTTCTCGACAGTTTTGCTATAAGAAAATAATAGGAAGGACAGAACACTCGATAGAAATATATATTTACAGTGTGAGTCGACCAATAACGTAAATCGATCTGTTTATTGCAAATTTCACAGGGAATATGAACAATATCTTGGGACTTACGACGTCTGTTTTCCGACGAACGAGCTAAAAATCAGAAAATGTAGAATATCAACGGGTTGAAATGAACTAGAAAATAATACATTCAGCTGTATTCGATGTTTGGGATATTCGTTCTGATTGTTCATTCGTTTTGCTTGGATTTTCAAGACGATTTTTCTAGACATTATTAAGTCAACGTGAAATACTACAGCGTTGAAAACATATGTGCTATTACAAGACATACCTGATGAATTTTATCATCATTGGGTAAACATTGGTTATTAGAAGATTTATGTGTATTCGTATCTGGTGAACTTCCTTCAAAGAAAGAAGGAAAAAAAGTAACTAGATCCATAATTTGAATATATTTTGAATGAAAGAAAAACTAACTCTTGTTTGAAGCTAATGATGAAATTTCATCGAATAGTTTTGGTCGACTATTCGGAGAAATATAGCCACTATCATTTTCTTGGTCGTGATCATTGACTTCATTCTGTCGTGACACTGGTCTATTAGATTTTGAAGAACGATGATGCGCTGATGAATTTCTAGATTGAATAATAGGAGTGTCTGTCTCTTCCAAGTTAGCACAGTTGTTTTCATAGTGATAGGCGAAAATAGCTCTTCGAATAAATTTACTGCAATTTGGACATTGATCAGTTTTATTTCCACATAACATTAAATGAACGCTAAGAGCAGATGATGATGATTGAGATTCTTGACAAAAAGAACATTTAATAGATTGACTATCGTAATGATTTAACTATAAAAGTAAAAGTCTTTGAAGATCAATAATCATTGTTAGTCATGGCCTACTTTATGTTGATCAAGATCTTTTTGATTCGTATATTTTCGGTCACAATCACCTTCATTTGTTTCCTTTTTCTCATCATCTAGTCTCAGCTGACGAGAACTCCTAGATCTGCTGCCAACATAGAACAAGTAAAATTATTCTTATATTTTAAAGATTCAGACAAACCTAGATCGAACAGAATGTGTAGTTGTCATACGAAAATAACTATTTAGTATCTAAAGTAGGTATTCATATGACAAGTTAAATTCAACATTTTTTAAAAATTTCTATTTATTGAGATAATAAACAAAAGTTTTATTGACCTTCGAGCAATATGAGAAGATAAGAAACATTTTATTTATTACTGTACTTGCACTGTAATATCTACAAAACAATTTTTTGCTTTGTTCAATAACAGCGTATCTTCTAGTTTGCAAAGTTCGCATTCAACTTACTCATAAAAAATATTTGCATTACTCTTTTTGCGCAGTGAAAAAGTAAAATAGCAACAAAGAAAAATCATCATACAAATGAATTTTAAAAGAAAAGAAAAGAGTAAGATCATAGTCGACGACAGAACAAATAAGAGTTTCAAAGCAGAGTAACCTCTGATTCGATAAATTTTAACCAAAAGAATTAAAACGCCACTGAGAGAGGTCAGCAACAGATGAATATCTGATTTTATATTGAAGCAAAACTCTTTTTTTTATCATATAAACTTCAGAATTTATTTTTCCATTTCTAACACACTTCATTCAATAAATATGCTTTCAGTTGTTTCAATTTAAAGAAATCTTATTACTTGAAAAATATATTCAACATTTTATGAATTAACATGAGGAAGAGTTAGATGGCGCGGTTAGATCAACCAGTATTGATCAGTCATCTCATTCTCTAAGAGCTGAGCTAGAGTGGCTTATTTTATTTTGATATCATTATTACGTCTACGTCAAAGATAAATAGAGGACAAGACGAAATTAAAATTCTTGTTATGGTCTATCGTTTAACAAAATAAGCAAGGGCCAGATGCACGAACTCGTCCTGTTAGATTGTATGCTTTATAATGAGTCACATGACGGGACACAATAATGAAAAAATGAGCTCTAAATTGCAAGTTAAAGACTAATCTATACAGTGCAATTGAATAAGACAAGTGCAATATTTAAACAAGAGCAGAGGAGAATTAGACAATGACAGTGATAATTATAAACCTGATGTAAAACAATTGTGCTCACACGGTTAATATTTGTGCTTGAAAGTTAACAGATATAAACTAACAATTAGTCCATTGATAGTTTAAAAGAAAACAACAACGAAAGTTTTGATTTTCGCCGAGTATAGCTCGATCACTTCATTTCATATTACCTAGATCGATATCTTTGCAGTATTATTGAGTGAATTATTATTGAAAAAGCTGTTTTTTTATTTCGAATCAATGTGACATAGATTGACTAGAGGATGGCTGACAATGTTATATTAGTTTTTTGCCGGATAGAAAATCAAAATAAGAAGTCCACATGTCCTACATGGTGTTTGCCTTATCTTGTCCTTCAAAACAGAACAAAGTACAGAAAAAATCGTCCTAGGTTCATCTCTCGTATTTACCTTCTCTTTTTGTCGATGACTACAGTGATGTATTAACTAATTTTTAGATTTGCTTATCTGTAAGTAAATATACAATTAATATGCAACAATATTACTATATTTGATATTTTAGACTCTTGTGCTAAACATTAAGATAAGTACTGTGATGTTGATGATCTTACCAAGCTATCGATTCTTTTTTTTCGAACCGTGGTAAATTTTAGATTTCACTTACTAATGATTGCAGCCACTTGATACTGATACATATTTAGGCTACCATTGTCGGTTTGTTAGTGAAAGCACTCCTTTATATTCGATATGCATGACTTGTTAACTTTTTAGTTGATTTTGTCGGACGTTTGCTTTATACTATTGTCCATTTCAGAGTAAAGTGGACGTGGGTATATTTTGAATAGTTTTAAAACAACAAGGGAGAAATAATTCGGGTTTTTAGCACTATCTAGAGTCGACATTACTCTATCTTTTTGCAAAGTCAATGAAAAATCTCAGTTATTTTTCTCCTTGGATGCATCCTACACTTTGTAAACGAGCTTAATCTGCCGTGAAAACAAAACGCTTTCTCGACTATAATATAATGGNCTATCTATGTTTAATTTTGTTTTCTTGATTTTGTGCAATAAAATTAAAAAGATAATGCTAAACCTTCTTGCTATTTCATTACGAATAGGCTTAAACCATAGTTTGATATTAAAAAAAAACTTTCTGCTTTTTTTTCTGCTTTTTGACAATAAAACTTCTGTCATTTTCTGCTTTTTATAGATCATTTTCTGCTTTTCGAACGGCAAAAGGTGGCAGCACTGCTTATGATCCATGCTAAACACACGAGGCTATATCGTCTTTGCCACATACCTTTCTTTTGTGTGTTCTTCTTTTCTCGTCTTTTTCGTCATCATCTGTCTTCGTTTTCTTCTCTTGCTTGTCTCCTTTGATGACGAACCGTCTTGATACATGTCAAGGCAAGTCTCTTCCTTGCTTTTAGAATGTGCATAGTTATTTTGTTCAACATTCTCAAAAATAAAAACTATTAAATTTATCAAAACACTTTGATGCATAGAGTCTTTGCTATCATAATATTATCTAACGAATGAGCAAACATTCAAAATTTATACAGCTCGATTTTACCTACACTATAAACTAGAAAATAAGTTATAGAGTTTAATAAAGGAAATTCTAGGAATTCCCATATGAATTCAACGATGAATTTTTAATTCTTTGAAAATAAGATAGTCGAAACATTAAGAATAAGAATATTGATTTTCTAATTAGAAAATCAACTGTGAATTCATATGGGCATTCCTAAAATTTCGGATTCTATTTAGCAATTCGAGTATTTTTGAAAAACTGGAAAATCGAATTTTATTGTCGTATCATAATGAAGTATCTTTTATTTATTTTATAAAATAAATTATTTTATTTTATTTTTATTTTAATAAATTCATAAACATTGAATACACTAAATGCATGAAAAAACATCAATTAATTTTAAATTTAATTTTAATCTAAATAAATTCATAAGCATTCGATTGATATAAATGCATTCAAAATGCATCGACTCACGCAACAGCTGAAAAAATATAATGTATCAACCTTCACTACAGCTGCCGAAGGAAATAATGAATGCACAACATTCCCGACCTGACTTATATACATTAATGCACAATGGCTTCATAGCGGTCATTGTTCAAATCATTTATTCCAAATCGAAATTGATTTTTGAATTTTATTCATAATCGCTCTCGATTTTCCATTGTTTTGAAAAATGAATTTTTTCAAAAATCAAATTGAATTTCTGTAAATTCCAACATCAAGTATTTCCGAAATTTTCGAAATTCACGTAATAAATAATAAAAATTTGAAAATGCTGCAACTTTTTTAAAGTCGATTTTCTAAAAAGCAGAATTTCAAAAAAATCTACAGTGTATCATGAAATACGAAACGAAAACTTCCTCAAACCTTCCATACAATTGTATACTATCGACATCACTACTTTTCGTAAACCCCTCCCCGTAATAGAAGCCCCTCCTATATTAGAAGCCCTCCCCCTATTAGAAGCCCCCTTTAAAAGATTTATCCAGCAAAATTTTCAATTTTTCCCAGCAAAATCCGGCCAAAGTTTGCAAGACCTAATAGAAACCCCGGGGGGCTTTTAATATGGGAGGGGGTTTAGGCTCTAAGAAATTTCATTTGCACATTCAAATAAAGAACGTTTGAAATGCAAAGATAAAGACAAGCATTAAAATGGGCGCTCAGTCAAACGAAGAGAGTGACAAGACTCTTATCTCTATTGTGTTTGAAACAGACCTGATAAAACACGTTTCAAAACGTTAAGTAATCTTCACATGCATACACAACTCTAAATACATACACAGGGTACATGAGTATGACTGAAGAAACTGAACCGAACGGGACGCGTACCCCTGACTCGCAAGTGATTGAAGAACTCGATGATTTCAATGAAATCGAACCAACAACTGAAGAATTAGCAACATTGGAACATATTTCTGATCATATACCACTCGCCGTCTGGCTCATTGTTATTTGCGAATTATGCGAGCGTTTTGCCTACTATGGACTTTCTGGACCTTTTCAAAATTACATTCAATTTCCGGAGCAAGGTCCAAATAATACACAACCGGGTGCCCTCAATCGTGGACAGCAGACAGCTACTGCGTTGACAACATTTTTTCAATTTTTCTCTTATCTTGCGCCGATCGCTGGTGCCATTCTAGCCGATCAATTCTGGGGAAAATACAAGACGATTATTGTTGCATGTGTGGTCTATATGGTTGGTCTAGTCGTTCTTGTCCTTAGCAGTATACCACCATCTATTGATAAAGGCGTTGCGTTTCCCGGTTTAATTGTAGCTATGGTCATTCTGGGTGCTGGTGCCGGTGGCGTGAAGAGTAATGTGAGCCCATTGATGGCTGAACAATATACTAGAACAAAACCTATAATCACAGGTGAATCATAGGTCTTTCGACGAAAACATTCATCTTTTTGTTTCTTCATAGAAATCAACGGCAGAAGGGAAATTATCGATCCAAGAGTGTGAGTCGATTAAATCCTCATCTTTTAATTCGTCAGACTACTGTTTCCATTGTATTAGAACAATTCAATCAATGTTCAATTGGTTCTATTGGGCCATTAATATTGGTGCACTATCATCAATCGTTACTACGAATACCGAGAAGTATCATTCATTCTGGCTCGCCTATCTTCTACCCTTGATTGTATTCATTGGTGCCATTGTTGTATTGATCGTTGGTCGTAATCGATATGTTCAAAAGCCTCCATCTGGTTCATTACTCATTCGCGCGGGTCGTGTGATAGGGACTGCTATCCAAAAGCGATGGAGATTTGGTAAACAACCTAATCATCGAAATCTTTTGGATTATGCCAAGGAAACGTCACCGCAGGTGGATGAAAACGGAAGAGGGATAGTAGCAGTTGTAAACAACAATGCATTTGTTGATGATCTCCAAAAAGCAGTAAGATCTTGTCGGGTCTTTCTTTTCTATCCATTCTATTGGATCTGCTACAATCAAATGTCAACTAATTTGATATCGCAAGCTGCCCAAATGAATGTCGGTAAGTTCGTGACTTTTCGTGAAATTATAAAGGCAGCTCTGCGCCCTCTAATGTTCCATTCTTTCCGATATTCTTTTCAGGGCCTCTACCCAATGATGTTTTACAAAATATCGATCCAATCGTTTTGATTGTTTTCATTCCGGTCTTCGACAAATTGATCTATCCTTGTATGCGACGGTTTCAAATCAATTTTGCACCGATTGCTCGTATTACTCTTGGTTTCTTCTGTATTTCTATCGCCATGGCATGGGCAGCAGTCGTTCAAAATCAAATCTATGCTACTGGTCCGAATTATAGTTTCCTGAACGAGCTGGAAGAAGGACAACAAAAATATAACGATATCACTGTAGCTTGGCAAACTCCAACTTATTTTTTTATTGCTATTTCCGAAATTTTTGCCTCGATTACTGGTCTGGAGTATGCATTTACGCAGGCACCAGCTTCGATGAAGTCAATTGTCATGTCACTTTTCTTATTCACATCGGCTATCGGCAGTGCTCTTAATTTTGCACTTGTACCAGTGTCAGTCAATCCGAAGTTGCTGTGGATGTATATATCACTATCGATTGAAGCATTCGTCGTCGGTATCCTGTTTTACATTGTCTTTCGTAACGATCACAGGATACACGCAGAAGAACCATCGATGGAATAATTCATGTCAATGCTTATCGTAGTATTTAATTTTATGGTTTCAATGAACATAAAAAAATAGTTAACATAATAGCGGAAATATGTCATTTTTTTTTCTTTCTGTGCTTCAAGTTGATTAATGACGAAATTGAATGCTAATGCAAATCGTTTTGTGATTCTTTGGTCAGAAAATTGCGCACACTTTAATAGATTCATATAGATGAAGGTCATTGGTATGAGCCAGTTGACGTAGCGTTGGATGAAAGTGATGGTATTTTTAGAGTACTCAAACTCTCATTATATTATTATTGTAAAAGTTTGTACCTAAGTGAATTGACCTCGTCGGTGCTGGGGACTTGCATTGCGGAAAAGTTTTCTTGCACATATTATGGTAAAAATGGAAGATAGAAAAATAAATCGTACATCAAATTGATTGTGAATGTGCCAAATGAAGACCTATGGGCACTAGCACATCCACACTCAGACATAGGCACATCTATGTATGCGACGCATGCTGTCTTTGTGCTTCTTTCATTATCTTTGCAATGAACTATTGCAGTGAACTCAATAATTGACTGAGTGTGTGCCGGACCTGAAAATAGCCTGCAACTAGTTCTCCTATCCAAAGATCAAAGCTACTTTTCCTAAAGCTCACTCTAAGCCTTATAAAGCTCGAGTTCCAACGAATTATTTGCTTATTTCGGTAGCTCATGAGCGATCAACAAGCAATCTCAAAGATTAAGATTAATACCCTATACATTCAGACTGGTGTATTTACCTTCTGCTGCAAAACTATTACCTTCTGATGACGAAATGCATCTTGAAGATTTTCTAGTCGACTAATACATCTTTCTCTATTGAGATCGACTAAATTTTTTTGTTTTGAACTATCAATACGCGTTCATTTAGGTTGCGATATGCAATGAATACAACATAAAAACTTCTTGTTTAGATATTCCTCAGTTACTGGAAAGATATTCCAGAGAGCATTGGCAGTTGTTCGTGCAGCTGAATACTATTTATTGCTAGATACCAGATACTGAAAGTATAAATGTACTCCAGTGCATGATTTACGATGATCTCATTGAGCGTGGCGAGGCACTCTGTGGACCTCGCACGATCTATGGAAGATCTGCAGACACTCAAACACATAGCTCTAAGATTTTTAAGATTTCAGCAAAAAACTGGAGCTAAACCTGCGCCGAAATTTCAAGTTTTAGATCGATCAGATGGAATAGAATCGAATTAGACACATTTGAACCATTTTTTGATTTTCAGAATACTGGGATTGGCGTGATATTAGTGATTTCATTTCTCTAGTACAGGAAAGATCAAAACCCACTAGGAGCATTTTTTACATCTTAACGAGCTCTATAACATTCAGCAACTTTACTCTCTATTCCACATATTATTCTGGTTTTGGCTGTCAAATACCCTGTCTATTCGTGTAGTTACTGTCTTGAGCAACTCAAATCCTGTTTTTCTTGGTCGAAATGATCAGAGGGATCTAAAATTGTAGTTTTTGATTTCATTCATTATGAAAACTATAAATCTATTCGTTTCATGCTGACACAGTATGCCTCCTGTCAAACATTCATCAGATTACCCATTGATATCCGTTTGGGATTTCGTCCGTTTAGGAGAACTTTTCGGCGCATTGATAGTTCTCTCAGTTCTTGCATTTAATATGGTAGTGTTTTAGATAGATAAGTGGAAAAGGTACCTAAAGTAATTTTGCTTTTGGTTGGAAGGATTTTTCCACTGAAAATTGCTCTACAATAAAAGTCGTGTATTGAGGTAAGAGACATTTAACTATTTACTGGATATGTATTAAATAACTTCATTGTTTTAAGCTGTCAATAACAAATACAGTTGTTTTTTTTTTATCTGGTTCTCTTATCTCGAAGTTCACGATACGAATTTACAAATTTGTTTTTTTCTAGCTTGATAATCCACAGGATAAATACTGTAATAATAAAAGGAAAATTACAATCAAAACTGCTTAGAGTCAAATCATAAGTTCATCAAACGCGCTAACATTATTCAGTCAATCGTATCTCGCTATCCTTCATGCATTGGAAGGTAGTGAAAATTTTGGAATGGGTACTCAACAAACCTTTTTGGCTCATGATAGTCAGAGTAATGCATGTCTTAACACCAACAACATTCAAACTTTTACAAGTTCTAAACATGACACTGGAATATCAGGTACAATTAGGAATACGTATCCAGCTCGTTATAATATTGCAGGGAAGCAGTACGACAGCAATGTTGATGCAAACCATTAAAAAAAATTCGTAGTGGTCATTTTCTTATGTGTTAATCGGTGAGGATATTTTCTGTTCTCATAGCCGGTGCGGCTCGAAGTGTCAAGTCAATACTGAAACCTGTAATGACCAACAGTTCAAAAAAGTATGTCTTTCTTTGCCTTAAACACTGCTATATGTCTCATCTATTTTAGTCTATCTATCAATAACATTATCATTTTTTAAAGAAACTGTAGTTTATTTTACAACCGTACGATCCATAACAATAATATTTATACGACCAACATGCACACTAAAATACCCGTTCATGCTGTAGGGACAAAGACAAGTGCTGTAGCAAGTGAGCAAGAAGACATCGTTGCTGGCCTTCAAAATGTTTCAGTCACGTGAAAGAAGTCCCAGTCATGTACTACACCGGGTATTACATTGAGACATACACTTATTTTCCACGTACGATCATCACGCATATAGTTGTATTCGTGTTCGTGACAGCAGAAAGCATTGCGCTAGCGATAATGATCTAGCTAATGATTAATTCAAAGCTGAGACCTTTTTGTATGAAAATCTTCACTCTCTGTTTGGAAGCTCTAGCTATCTTATTGAATACACTTTTGAAAAAAATATACTCTATAATTTTCATAGTGGAAATGTTTTCCATATTATGGATGCAACAAGAAGATGGTGGTTTGGTGGATGGGTATGAATGTGAGCGTTCTCTTCAGTCAAATCGAACCATGTCTAACATCAGTATTCGATACTGTCGACAATCTGTACTATTGATTAGTGAAGGTGTGAGTGTATGGTGGATATAAGTGTGGTTGTAAAGATCATTTCCACCCATATACTTCGATTCTCGCCATCAACAATGAACTTTTCTTGTCTACAAAAAAACAGCAAATTCTATACTATGGGTGGGTGTAGAAAATTAATCTGTAGAATTTTTGAAGAATGTCAGAAAGAATATGTTGGAAACACTTCTATATGGGATAACAAACAAGAATGTCCAATGCATACTCGAAAATTTCTCTTGCATGTTTTGACCACATCAGTTTTCAGCAACGTCCGATCTTTCTTAGGAATATTTTTCGACAGGTATGTTGCTTTTTTGCATGGGTTCTATCCTTCTATTCTCCGGTGAATATGTAACCGTGTGCCAAATTTGATGCTGGTTTGAAGATGATAATCTCATCACGCTTGCTCTATTAGCCGCCTTCAAACAAAACAAAGTCGACTTTAAATCAATTTCAATATAGCAAGAAACAAGAATGATTGACTTTTGCAAGGTGTGCGATGGTTTACTCATTTGGCTTGTCCTCTCAGCTCAACAAAGAGTTACAAAACATCGTAAGTAATATTACTGAATCAATGTCAGCAGGTTTCAGAAACAGATCCCATGTCCTTGGTAATGCACGGCGAGCTAAAATCAAATGAATCTTCAACTCCTGACCCTTATATTCAGCGATTTAATGAGTACGCGTACAAAAGCACGTTGCTGTCAGTAGATAGTTTATTGGGTATTCTTTAGAAAGAGTCGGATTCAAGCTAATTCAACTTAATAATAACTTCTATTTCATTCTCTCATTCTAACACGATCAAGTCCAACAATTAGTCTCAGGCGATAAATCTAACTGAAAAACAGTTTTCAGGTCTACGTAGAAAATAAATAAAGGATGGATTAATAGACGACACACGCCGAAAACGTAGTGAAGCTTCGCTTTTGCTCAAGATAGCAAAGGAAAGTTAATATAACTTCATTCAACTATCGATTAAATCTATGATAAAAAAGTCTGAAAGTTCCAGATTATATCTTAATTTTTTATTCATGTAGATCTCATTTTGGTTTTTTGAGTTAGATATCGACGAATTCCATCGCTTCTGGCGCGAAAATTTCTAGATCAAAGTTAACAACATCTTTCATTAATAAAATCTATATCTTGCACATCAGCAAAAATGTGTTTGACACAAGGAAATTTCATACAATGGCACAGTTTTCAGTTTAATCATAAAAACTAATGACAGATGACGTTTATCCATTAGATTTATCATTAACTGATAGTTTAACAAATTTATCGTTTCGGATTACATCTTCATCAATATCATCAATGACAACTGTTCAATCGTAACATCAACTTTTAGCGTGTACTTGATCAAAATTATCTGGTGAAGATGAATTTATTTTAGCATGTGACAAAGAGAAGTTATGTTATTCAGAAATGTTAAAGACAAAGAAAAGCATTATTGTATTAGCGAAGAATTAAAATATTTTAAATTAGATGTTTAACATTTTAATGTAATAATCAAGCCATCTACTACATACATCAGCACTGTAATTCTGGAAAATTCATAAAGATCGGTTACCTTCATTATCAGACTTAGCTAAAGTCGATCGGGTAGCATCTGCAACCAACGTACCAAGCAAATCTGCATTTTTCTCGTCGAAATTTGCAGCTCCTATAGAAATGAGTCGTATTATCGGTCGCAATTTATTATACACGTTTTCTTTGGAGAATAAAGTATTAAATCAATAGTCAAATATTTTAATCTTATATATATATATTGGTTTGAAGTTTATTTTCTTATTAGATTGATGTATATTCTTATATTAAAAATCCCAATTTTGTTAATTCCTTCTATTGTATGAGTTACCGAGACGTACGTCGTTTTCATTTTTTTTCTCTTTAAATTGTAATTATTCCTCTGCTTTTGACAAAGCAATATGTACTTTTCCAAAGTATAAAAAGATTACAAGAAGGAATTCCATTGAATGATTTGCACAATGATAATAACTTATATATTTCATATTTTTGTTGTGTAAATATAACTTATACTGTTAAAGTTTCTTTTCATTAAACCTAATTTTGTTGATCGATAGTTTCTATTGTGAAGATCAAGCAGCCAAGCCAAAACAGATCTTTTACTACTCATCATGAACTATTGAGTAATAATAGGATTGGACAAAAAATGATTAATCAATGGGAAATATTCTGTCGTGAAGTACGAAAATCTCGTTCTTAATATTATTGACAGCATGCCGATTAACAACGTATTGCTTGCTCGATGATGGATGTTAGAGTTGAGGGTGTGAATGTAATACCTCGTGATAGCATTTGATTGAGAATGCAGCATGGATAGGGCTCTATCCATTGCTTCACTGTGAAACCGTCTTCTAGTTTCACTTTTTTTGGTAAACCTGCCACAGATTTGAATTTCTCGATCTGGAGCACTTTCGGCCATACTTTAGAAGTGTGATTAGTTATTTAAAACAATCACTACTTTTTACTTCAACTCTCTTTTGTCAGTGATATTTAAAATTATCTGAACTATCGCTGTTTTCTATAAATATACTTTGTTTGCTAAAATGCATACTTCTTTTTTCGAAAATTTGTTTAACATAGAGCGTGAAGATTTTTATGATCTGTTTATTCAGTTATCGTCGCTTGTTTGACTATAAATACATATTATTTTTCACTTATTTTATATGCTACTGAGATAGAGAACACGAATATATTTTTTCTTTCTATACAATGAAATCAATTATTTAAGCTGAGAAGAAAGATGTAGAAACCATTAGAGAGAAGATAAGATGAAAGAAATGAAATAATTGAAAAAATGTGTTTCACACATAAAAAATGAATACGTTTGAGCACTGTGTTAGTTGTATGTCGAAAAAGCACCAAAAACTAAGATAAATGAGCATCAAGTTATTTAAATTTTAGATACCCAGGTCGAAAAGTACGGGCCGGTTCCGGCAGGAAAACACCGGAAATCGCCGGAACATGGTAGTAGTATTCCTGCCGAAAAATTTGCTGGATTTTTTCCGCTGAATTCCAACCAATTTCCTGTATTTTTCGGCAGGGAACGACTGGAAAATTGTCGGAAAAAATTTCGAAGATTTCCGGCCGGAATACTGCTTTCACGTCCCGATATTTCCCATGTTTTTCTGCAGGATACGGTGATTTTTCCCGTATTTTCCTGATGGTTCCTGCAGTATCCGATGGCCGGAACGATCGACCTTGGTAAACACAAAAAGAACAACTGTTTTCACAAAAAACCAACAACATTGAAAAATAGATAATGAATGCAATCAAGATGAACAAATAAATATGATTATAAAGAAGAGCAAGAAATTTTTAGTAATAATACAGACCGAACATTTTTTAATCTACCTTGTCCTCGTCGTTTTCGTAAGAGTACAGAACTAGTTGTTTAAAATTTATGAAATAAATTTTAAACAACGAAACTAAGCCAATCGAATATTTAAATAAATACAAATTGCAGCATTTGGGCAAATACACTCCCTAAGTGGTAAGACTAACCAGCATGATTTCGTTCATGTAATCGATTCATCATATGATTTCCACTGTTGTAATTGATACATTTGTAACCTAAATGTTGGTGTTTTTAAGACGTTTGGTGATATAACAATATACTAAGTATAAAACCAAAGTAATATATGAATTTTATTAATACGACTTGTCCATTTGAAAGCCTGTAGCTCTGAGCCAGATGGTATTCAACGTTTAGTAGAAAAATCTGGTAACAATGATGTTCTTGACTAATAATTTATTACCTCTTTCATTTTTGGTAGAAACGACGATAATTGAAGTTTATTTCTAAGTGTATTATTGTCTAATTTTGCCATTCATCAATTCACAACCATTATTGGTTGAAGGAAGATTAAGTGTTAAACCTTCGTATCTATAATACTAAAATTATATATAATTACCTATCACAAAATAAGCAGCACAAGTTTTCTCTCCATAGTAACATTTTTATTACGTATTGTTCAAAAAAATATTGTTGAAATTGCTGCAGAAATGAATCATTACTCCACTTTTGCATTAATAATGATGCACCATAGTTCAATCTGTTATCTGAAAACTTTAATTGTAATGTCCGTTTCAAAATATAATGCGTCCCACTGTTTTTTGAATAACTCAAGAACGCAATGAGCTAGAGACCTGCGGTTTTCACCAATCGATAGAGGACTCGTGGGGGTACAAGTCTATGAGCAAGCCAAGAATTGATCTTGTTTTGAAGATACCGCAGTTCCTGAATCTTTGAAAGAGTCAGCTATAAAATTATGGCACCTCAATTGTTTTTTATCGTTACCTGATGGATAGATAGGCTAGAGCCTCTGCTATCAATCTACACAAGCCCAACTTTGATAGCTACTGTGGTTTGGAAGATATCATATTTTTGCTGAAGTGCACTTATTTCTTTTTATTTTCTAGTTTGTGCAAACAGAAAATAGTTGTTAATAGAGTTAAGCATTCACAATAGATCGCATAGTAATGGTTATTTTGTATGGAAGGCACTACTGCACACAAAGATTTATAGTGTTCCATGTGAAATTTGTCACAACAAAAGTGTAAGATTAAATTAATATATTTCTAAGAAGATTTGAAAATATGTTTTGTGCAATCTCATCAAACTGAACGGATACGCATATGAATGCGTAACGCTTATTAATATGTTTTGACCTATTTATACTGAGTAACAGAGAGCAACGCTTCATCATAGAACTATAATAGATAAGTCACATTTTCTTTTCTTTTCTTTTCGTTCAATTGCAGAAGAAAATCGTACCACAATTTTTCTCTCGTCTAAACTATAGAAAAGAAAAGGAGAGGCTTTGTAACTGTCTCCAACAAATATTCATTGTAAGACACGTCCATTTCTTTTCAACTACAATTTTTGTGATCAAGATTTCAATTAGTAAATGATGCCAAGAGGGAAAGAATTTTCCAAAGATTTAAAAGAAATGATGTTTCGCGTTATCTTATTCGTGGAAAATGAAAAAAATGGTCCTATCATTCCATTATATAATGTCAATGAACGACTCCGTGCCATGTTTGGAATACCAGACCGATCCATATCGAACTTAAAAAAAGAGATGAACGAGCTGCAGCGCCAGGAAGATGAAAGAGAATCTCAAAGAAGTCGAAGAAGATCAACCACGTCTTCACCCATTGTGCAATCACATCAAAAACTGACTTGGTCATCCTCATTACCAAGAGCAAGTGCCAATGCTCCAGAACCACTTTCTCTAAAAAAAGCAGGACCTAGTGGAAGGAAGTCTATTCAATTGAGTGAATATGCAGAAGACATGATCAGACTCCAGTTTCATACGATACTATCTAAAAGAGAATATCCAACAACGACCAAATTATTGGCATGCATAAAATCGAACTATCCTGGTTTCCCAATTATATCAAGAACAACGTTATGGCGACATATGAAAAATGTATGTGGAGAATAAATCATTGAGAGTTAGGAACATAAATCTTTTTGTTTCATTTTAGCTTGGCTTTGTGTATAAGAAGACGTCGAGCATGAAGATACCTCTCGATGATATCAGTTTTATTGCTGCACGTGCACGATATTTTCGGATATTAGATGAGCTTCGTGCCGATAATGCTATAATATTTTATCAAGATGAAACATGGAGTAATGCTGGTGATGAGAAGAGAAGCATTTGGATAGCTGAAGGTGGTAGTGGACGTTTGAAAAAGTCTGATACGAAAGGTGAGATTGAAAAGATGATCATTTATTTGCATACAATACTGTTGAATCAATCTTTCCCAGGTAAAAGGCTAGCATTAAATGGAATCATCAATGAAATGGGATTTNTAACGATAAAAAACAATTGAGGTGCCATAATTTTATAGCTGACTCTTTCAAAGATTCAGGAACTGCGGTATCTTCAAAACAAGATCAATTCTTGGCTTGCTCATAGACTTGTACCCCCACGAGTCCTCTATCGATTGGTGAAAACCGCAGGTCTCTAGCTCATTGCGTTCTTGAGTTATTCAAAAAACAGTGGGACGCATTATATTTTGAAACGGACATTAGTTTATGAATATGAGCATCTATTTGATTCCACTTATCTTTTGAAAAAATATTTCTATGTTCTCGACATTGATGAATTACATGGGTCTAACTCATTAAAATTTTCGCTTGTGAAAAACTTTTCTGTTGAGCACTTCTTATATCTAAATAGAAGCCTTATAAATACTTATAAAAAAAAGAGCTTGTAAAGTGTTTTACCTGACACACTATCAACCACTGAGCATTTCAAAATGTATGGATGATTATATACGTGCGTCAATATAAGTCACAGTTGATTAAATAATTCTTTATACAATGCTGATCTTTTCCAATTATAGATATTAAGGTAATACCAAAAGGATAGAATTGACGACTAGCATCTAATGCTCCGTACATTTGCAATGAAAATTCATTTCAATTAATTTTATGTGTCACATCTATTTGCAATTGATGCTGTAAATTTTGTTTGCTGTGTTAATTGTTTAGTAGTAAACAATGCAAAAAAATAACGATTATCTATATTAATAATAGAATAACAAGGTACGGATGTCGAATGTAATGAATTGTCATTATATTTATGATAATTTCATCATTGATGCAAACCATATTATACTGAAATTATTTCTGAGTTATTTCGTTGTCGAACAGACATAATTAAATTCGCTAATTGATTGTTTAGTATTGAAATATCAGAATGATACATAAATAATGCAGATCTAATTTGAGTTTGTGTAAGATTACATTTAACATATTTCACAACTGAATGGCGTACCGAAGAAGGTAATCAAGTTGTCGTATTGCGTTGTTTATGAGAATCTGCAATTTTGGACAGAATCTTGACCGCATCTGCATCATTGTCTGGAATATTAAGTTGTGTGTCATATTGATACAAGAAATATTTTCGATATTGACGACAGTGATATGGATATTTACTAGAGATGGATACATTGAACGTACGGTATTTTGAAACTTTGTTTTATTATACTATTGCACGGACTTCATTGAATGTCTTGACGATTTGCAAAATTTCATATTCGTCGCTTGACATTTTAAGATGGTTGTACAGAAATGTTTACTTGTGTATCATTAGCATCCAGAACCTTTATATAAAAAAATTACTTTTGAATGCCATCATTTTCAAATTGTCATGAGATTAACAGAAATCCTCTAAGCTTATTAGAATTTTAAATTGTTATACACAGACAACACAATCTTCGTTCATTTAACATGTATTAAATAACCACGATTGTTTCATCTTTTTTCTTTCTGACTCGATTGCTCCATGGTCTTTTTTTATTGGTGCTCACTTCACATGTAATCATTTTGGTACTCAAAGTCACTATCGTCCAATTGGTTGACTCGTCAGTGACTAACAACTTCTTTTCAAGAGAAGAGCAGAGAAGAGACGATCGAAAGAGAAGAGTCATTCTTAGCAACATATTATCTCTCGTTGATTTCTACTTTTGCTGCAGGATGACTAACAAATGAATTGCAAATATGGCTCATTGATCAAATTTATGACTACGAAAAAAAGCTTTCCAAAGCCTTCATTGTCAACAAGATATACTGATATCAAAATGAACAATGAGAGTGACAAGCATCTTGCATTTGTTTGATTTCAGCTAGCAACGGAATTCATCTTGAACTCACATTCATAAAGTCGAATTTCTTAGTTATCATTAATATGAGTTGAGTTTCTAAATAAAAAAGATGAGCACTAAGATAATTTCGAGATGCTTATCAATGAAAGCATAAAACAAATTGTTCTGGTATATCGAACAATACAGCACAGAAAACTTTTCCAGATTGAAGTTCACGGGAAAACTACCACTTTTATGAATCTTGAAATCTTCAGGTTTTCTGCTTTCTCGTAACTTAACAACCAATTTTCATTGTAAGATCTCTACATTTACTATATGATGCATGTATCGATTCGAATAAAGTAGGAGTTGGCAGTAGTATTTCATCTTACTTCTAGCAGAACTAAATAATATCATTAGAGGCACATAATCACAGTGAGATTTGTAAAAATGAACATGGTATTACGCAAAGTATTCCTAACAATTTAAGAAGCTACAATAACAATCATATCCAACTATAAATACTCTAGAATAAACTCTTCGATCAATTTAACGTACACTGTGGATTGATTATGATCATCGATAAATTTAATGCAATCAGTACTAGTTGATAAGGAAAATTTTATACTGCTTCGAAAACTTTTAATACAACTGTTTCCTATGGTGTATACTCCACTATATTCTAATAATGTGTAGAAGTTTTTTGAAGTAATCTTCTAGTTCGGTTACTATGCAGAAAAGTTCAATCTCATACGATCATCTACTTGCATTTGATACAAGATAATGCAAAAACACTCAACCATTCTTTCTCTTATTTATGACAATAAATAAATCTTTCTCTATTGACCACACGTTTTCACATCATATGTAGATATTTGCGCTTTAGCTTTCACATTATCGGATGCAATTTCTTCAGTATCTCTTGTTCCTTCAATATCATTATTTTGGAGATGTTTAGTTCCATTCACAATTGCATCTTTATTTTTGTTTTGCATTAAACATATATTATCGATAAAAAACATACAACAGTAATTAATAAACAAAAAAGTTTTCCCTTAAAATCCTGCATAAGAACATGTAATTTTTGCACATGATATTAAACCTGAAATCAAAAGAAATAAGCTTTCGAAAGAAAAAAAAATATATACCCATGTTTTAACCAATTTTTACTCTTTATTTTAGAAAAAAAAATATAAATCACACATTTACACAGAAAACCAAGTCTAATTCAGCAAAATGCTGAATAATGCCTTGTCTTTATATATATGAGTATGAAATATATATCTTAGAAGTTAAATACGAGTTTAAAAGTAAAATATACACACATAAAATAGTTAAATGCTGCATCAAAAATAAAATAATACAAAAACTGGAATTATAAAAAACGCAAGAAAAAGTTAGTATGAATAACCTACAAAGCTTTAGTTGAAATTTTCTGAAAAAAAGCTTGATTATTTCGTTGCAACTAGTGTTAAGGGTAATTAAAGAAATACAAATGAGTAAATGCTGAGAAAGAAAATAATTGAGAGTTATAAATGTCATTTCATATGGACTAGATTCACTAGAGATCAATGGTTTCTTTAACTTTTTTCTTAGCTTTTCCAGTCGCTTTCTTTGCTGTATCGGAAATTTCATCCACTTTCGACGTAGCTTGATCAGTTGCATCAGTAGCAGTATTTGATGCAAATCCAACAGGTTCTAAAAATATATTTTACAAAACAAGAATGAAAGGTCTATTTTTTAAAGTTTTAATTTACCCAAAATTGAATTTTTGACGTTCGTAAGAATATTAAAAAATTTGTCAATAAGACCATCACTTTGTTTTTCTACTTGTTCTTTAGCATCTTCTACAGTTGTTTTGACTTTTTCACCGGCGTCACTTGCTTGACGTTTCAGTTTTTCACCTTTTTCTAGTTAATATAAGTATATTTGTTCTTCAAGAAAAACAACAATCTAAATATTTACTGGCCGCTTTTTCGGCGACGTTTTCAGCCGTTTTCATCGCTGATTTGGCACCATGGTTAGCTGTTTCTTTTCTAAAGAGAAAAAGAAACAAGATTGTTTCACTTTTCTTCCTGCTTAACTTACAAATCTTCGGCACTGGCACTACCTTTCTTTTTAAGGTCTCTACCTGCTTTTTTAGTTTCATCACGGTTTTTGCCTGCCGTTGCTTTGGCATTTTCGGCTAATTTTTGACCAGCTTTCCGTGTTCCAGCTAAATCAATAATAAAGTTAAAATATATTTGCTATTGTACTATAATCTAGCATGTTGAAATGAAAAGAAATTTAGAATAATATTCCCTAGATTGAAAGGCTAGGGTCTTGAAATCGTAATTCATCTGTTTCTGTCTGCAACAAGATCTGGCACAAATGACCATTTCCATGGCACAAATGCTCATTTTCATGGCACAAATTACTATTTTAATCGCCAAGAACTATTTATACTCGTAAAGCATGATGTTGTTTCAGATGCATGTATGGAACGACGGGTAGTTGGGGAGGAAAGCGAGTCGCTTCATTGAGTCAGAGTGCTCAATGTGAAGCGTATCCTTGTCTTCATTCGATCAGTCTAGAACACAGTGAATCGACCTTCGATGTCGATGAACGTTACTTGTTTGGTGTAACGTAAAATAAAATAAAAATACTACTTAAAAGTTGCTTTAATAATTTTAAAGTTTTATTCTTCAAAACGGATTTATGATTCTAGAAAGCAGAATTTTATTTTAGAGAATCTGTATTGATCATAGATGTTTATCATTTGATGATGATCATGAAATGCAGACTTTATGCATTTCCTTTTCTCATAAGTATATCGGAGACAGTATCCAAAGTGAACAACTTTGACTTGATTTATGTTGACGACTGTCTCACTTTCTTAGACAAAGTAATTGAAACAAGGTTTTTTTACGACAAAACAAATTTGATTAGTACGAAGAAAAAGTTTGTCTCATAAAGCTCAAAAATGAGGAAATTGTTTTTGATTTCATTATTTATTTTGCCAGGCGAGCGTCTGATCATATAATATATTTTTGCATGCATCCTGATTAGGGATGGCACTTCAACTCTTGTTTTTTTAAGTTTAAAGTGATTTACTTAAAACTTTTAAAGTAAGGTTAAATTCCACCCCTAATCCTGATAGATCTTTTTCTATCAAAGTCATCAACACGTATGACTAATACTAGAATTTAAAATGTTTCTCAAAATGTTTTTGTTTCGATGATTTAAGATTTAAGAAACCCACTCCTCTTTCCGACCTTTCTCGAGAACGGCTTTGCAAAATTTGGTTAGACGTTCAGATTAGATGGATCTCGATAAGTAGAATAAAAGCTGGCATAGAGTCAAAATTCTCAAATGCTTTCTTCTGATACATCTTGAAAGATCAGGTACCAAAAATGACGTGAAATTTTCCTCCCGCAAACATCCACACTATGTTTTTCAGGCGTGAAACTTTTTCTGTGACAACTAGGAACAAATGTGAGTGCGTATTGTTTTCTGAAAAATATTGTTCCTAAGACTGATGAGAAGCAAAACATTGGAGGCACTCAGAAAACCACTAAAACGAAGCTTTTCTTTCGGATGGTGCTGACTTTGTAAAATCTATCAAACTTGACAAGTGCAATATTTTCAAGAGAAGAAAAAACTCGCACCTCAATTTAATCGAAATGCTCATTAAAGAAGGTTTGAATCCAATCAGTCATACCGTCTAGAGAAAAGAAGGAAAAACTTCAATTTTCTGTTTAAAAATCTAACTATGAAAAAATTGCAAAGAAAGTTGCTTTTTCTCGCTTTTGTATCATAAAATTCAGTTTTGTTTCGAGTTTTTACATATAAAAAGGTGTTTTTGCCTTCTTTAAATGTACTCATTAGATAGAGACCATTTAAATCTATGCATGAAATATAAAAAAATGAAAAACGAAAAAACTGAAGATTTTTATCAAGTTCACTTTAGAGACTTGACTTGAAATAAGACAAATGTTTGTAAATCCAAATCTAGCGTAGATTGAGATGAACAAAAACAGTTGATCAAGTTTCTATATATTGTTATTCGTCTATTCTAAAGATCTCGATATAATTTAATTCATCCATATAAACTAGAAAGATTCCTAACAGAGAATTTAGCAGGACGATTTTCTTCGTTCTGTTCTGTAGAATACAGGGCATTATCAATCACTCATCTTGTCTTGCAGAACGCAAAGTAGGATACATTTTGCAGGCAAAAGACTCTTCAACATTCGGTAGTCTCTGCAAGACGATCTTTTCATTGTACTCTTGACGAGGATAAAGAATTATTTGTGTATGAGGTACAAGGTCAAAAATTATTTACAATATAATGATGCTAATAAATCTTATTACATATTTTCCAAGCGAAATGCAATGAACAATAAAAAAAAAGACTTGACATCCGTAAAGTGAACAAAATAATAAGAAAACAAGTCTAAAGATACAGGTTCCAAAATGTAATTGATATTAAAAAAAAAGCAGACAACTAGAAAAATACATAATTCTTTTTACTCGTTTTTCTTGAATGTCTTCTATGAACAGATAAATAACATGTTATCAATTTGACTTGGTGATAAAGATGTTCGTCTTTGAATAAAAGTTAATCTAGCTGAGCTAAATAATCTTGCAACCGAAACATTAGTCATTGCTACGGCATCTGCTCTTCTAACTATAACTGATAATAATGAAAAATCATGATTAGTTTCACTACTAGACTAGAACTGCATTGGATCACGATCAATTTGGTGCTTTGGGTGTTCTGAAGGACTGAAATATCATTTTGTAGGTCCTGTATCCTGGAAAAGAAGTGTGATGTTCCTGGAAGTGCAAGACAAAATAGCTTATCTGTAGAGCAGGTCTTGCAGAATATCCATTCTATGACGTTCTCTGATTTCTAATACTTTACAATGCCTTTTAACATACGCGTCTTTAATCAAAATACTTTTATTTTAAATCATTCTAATAAGTTATCATGACCACTATTAAGTTAATCGAAAAAACATCAAATCTTTCAGAGATATGTAGATGTCTTATCATTTTTCCTGTATTTTAAACTTCAATTTATTTCTGAAGAAATTCAATGGATTCATACATATTCCTGAATGATCTTTTGCGATGTGTTCGATATTTTTTTGAAGCAATTATCGGATAATCTCTATTGATTAGATTGCTCAACTTATAAATTTTATCTGTTAAAGTAAACTATGGCTTACAAGCTTTGTCTTTTGCCGTGTCAATATTATCCTTGATGGCGTCAGCAGCTGAATGTGTAGCACCTTTAGCATGATTAACACGTTCATTAATAACATTGACAGTATGTTGCTATTTAAAAAAAGAAATTATCATAATTAATCTTATGAGAATAATTATTTGACATACTTTGACTTTTCCTCCTTGACTTAGTGTATCTGTTATTTTATCTTTAAGATCATTTTTAACATTACCATTAACAATGGTAATGTATAGCACAGCAATTATAAACAATTTGAACATAAATAAGACTAGTCAATATTTAATATATTTAATAAACGACTAATCTACAACAAGAATGAAAATTTCGACTCAATTATATAGTTTCGTCTGTTTTTTCGCAATAATAAGAACGGAACAATTCAAATGTAAATAAATTTAAATTATTCTCTTTCGTTTGTTTCGATATATCGGTAATCTGGAAACCACAAAAATACCATGAATGTATGTCGCCACATGCTCAAGTAATAAAAACGTTGATACTACCGATCACTAGTAATATAAGTTAACATGGCAATTTTTCTAGTTAATTTAGGTAATAATTTTTATTGATGAATAAGTTTTTAATAATAATAATAAATTTTCAATTCGAAATCTAAATTCGTCTTATTAAAAAATATTTAATTTCATTCCATGAGAAAAATTCTTTCTCATCTCTCATTATTTTAGTAGTTGGAGGCGAAAAAGAAATGGGAATGACTCATCCAATGCAACTATCTATGTTATATCAAGCAGCCGTCCACATTCTTATTTCAAAGATAAGATTATATTCTAACTAAGACCACAAAAATCTTCATTTCTATCTTTTCTTTTTTTATGATAAAAACAAAACATTAAGTTTTCATTTTACGTTTTTTATCTTCAAGATCGTAAACATGGCAGGACAATTGCCTATTAAATTTCAAGAACATCTTCAAGTAAACTTTTTCTAGTATTTATTTATAATTAAATTGAATATGTCTTTATATTAGTTACAAAGTGTTGGTATCAATGTTACAAACATCGGTTTTAGTTCTCTTACGATGGAGTCCGATAAATTTATATGTGTACGTGAAAAAGTTAATGATACAGCTTATGTTATTATTATTGATATGGCTGATCCAACTAATCCAATTAAAAGACCAATTACTGCGGACTCAGCAATTATGAATCCAACAAGTAAAGTTATTGCATTAAAAGGTAATGGAAATAATTTATTGAAAAAAAAAAACAACGAATCTATTTGTTTTGTTTTTTATTAGCTGGAAAAACGTTACAAATTTTTAATATTGAATTTCGTAGTCGAATTAAAACATATGATGTGACAGAAGATTGTATTTTTTGGAAATGGGTTAGTGTCAATGCAATTGGTATTGTCACTGAAACATCTGTTTATCATTGGTCTATGGAAGGTGATAGTCAACCAGTTAAAATGTTCGATCGTCATCAAAGTTTAGTTGGATGTCAAATAATTAATTATCGTACTGATGAATCATTACAATGGCTTCTTGTTAACGGTAAAGAATTATCATATATATGTGTGTATATATTTGTTATAATTAACGGTTTTAAATTTTTAGGTATTCAAGCTCAGGAAGGTCGTGTTGTTGGTCGTATGCAACTTTATTCAGTTGAACGTAAAGTTTCACAACCAATTGAAGGACATGCTGCTGCATTTACACAATTTAAACTTGAAGCAAATAAAAAATCATCAACACTTTTTTCATTTGCTGTTCGGGGTCCACAAGGAGGAAAAGTAAATAGAAATATTCTTTTTATCTTTTTTTTTTTTATCTTTTTCCATTCTTAGCTTCATATTATCGAAGTTGGAACACCAGCACCAGATAATCAAGCATTTCAAAAGAAAGCAATTGATGTTCAATTTCCAGCTGAGGCACCAAATGATTTTCCAGTTGCTATGCAAACATCAGCTAAACATGGTGTCATTTATTTAGTTACAAAATATGGTTATGTACACATATTTGATATTGAAAGTGGAACACTTATTTATATGAATCGTATTAGTGCTGATACAATGTTTGTTACAGCACCATATGAACCAACATCAGGCATTATTGCTGTTAACCGTAAAGGACAAGTAAAGAAAAGCATATATTTATTTGATTATATTTCTATTTTTCTTTTTTTTTTTAAGGTTCTATCAGTCAGTATTGATGAAGATAATGTTGTTTTATATGTTCAAAATACATTAGGCAATGCTGAACTTGCTTATAAAATGTCAGCACGATGTAATTTACCGGGTGCTGATCAATTATTTGTCGCACGATTTGCACAATTATTTCAAAGTGGAAATTATAGTGAAGCAGCTAAAGTTGCTGCTACAGCTCCACGGGTAAATGTTTTTTTTTTGCATTTATAGAGAGAAGAGTAGCCGGATATCTTCCGTACAATTGTGACTAGCTGTAACTTAAAACGGAATGTCCGTCTGATGCAGAGTTCTTGCGCTCAATTACTTGAGCTCCTTATACACACTAACTAATGTCAACAGTAATTGTATGTCCCAACGTAGTTAGCATATTCTTGGAAGGGTGATGCGAGACAAATAGCCATTAGTGGCTTCTGATAGTGATGTTTAGATACAGTAACTTGTAGATAGGATATCGAATAATGTCGTCACTCAGCCATGGCAGCTAGGACAAGTACGATAATATACGCTTATCAAGTATGTTATCTAGCCTTCGTTTAAACGAATCAAATAAATTTTTTAGTCTATTGATTGTTGAAAGACAAATAAGCTTTATTATGATCATATATAATATACCTATGTATGAGATCAACACTTTTGATGTAATTATTCTAACATGGTACAATACTGTCAGCCAAATGTGTGAGAGATTAGAAAACATAACACAATAGACTAATTATTATTATAAATTTAAAGATCTACCTAAAGTTTTTTTTATGTAATGAAAAGTTTCTCATTACATGTGCTTGATCTTCATGAATGATTAATAATTCATTTCTCATGATATTCAGACATGATTAGATGTGTGACAGTTTCCGACCGAGGAACTAATAACCATTTCTTTTCGAACGTGTTGAACTGTCCAAACACGTCAATTCTAGACGTGTGACAGCTTCCACTTCTGTGAACTTGTTCTATTTTGAGAATTGGATATAGTTATCAGTTCTATTTTTGTCTAATCACTGAGACAGTTACTGAATAGAATTGCTACATTGGCATTATCAATAGGCATAGTTCATATGAAAAGAACTGTGAGCTGTAGCAGATAAAGTCATTGTGTATATACCTAAATTTTTAGATTTAAGGTTAATGTAATGATGAATATGCTATTTTAAGGGAATACTTCGTACCCAACAAACAATTCAACAATTTCAAACAGTACCACCACAAGCAAATCAACCATCACCATTACTTCAATATTTTAGTATTTTATTAGAATCAAGTAAATTAAATAAAGAAGAATCAATTGAATTATGCAGACCAGTTGTAATGCAAGGAAAAAAACAATTATTAGAAAAATGGTTAAAAGAAGATAAAGTAAATAAATAAAATTAATTCTTGAGAAAAAAAATGTTTTATTTTTGTTTCTAGCTTGACTGTAGTGAACAATTAGGTGATATTGTTAAATCACGTGATTCCACATTAGCATTATCAGTTTATTTACGTGCTAATATACCAATGAAAGTTATTCAATGTTTTGCTGAAACAGGTCAATATCAAAAAATAGTTCTCTATGCTAAAAAAGTTAATTATCAACCGGATTATATTTATCTTTTACGAAGTATAATGAGAATTAATCCTGAACAAGGTACTCAATTTGCACAAGTAAGACAAAACAAAAGCATTTTATTTAAAATTAAAAAAAAATTATTCATTGTATTTCTATAATAGTTACTTGTTCAAGATAGTGAACCATTAGCTGATTTAACACAAGTTGTTGATGTTTTTCTTGAACAAAATCTTGTTCAACAATGTACAGCATTTTTACTTGATGCTTTAAAAAATAATCGAGAAGACCAAGGACATTTACAAACACGTTTATTAGAAATGAATTTAATGCAAGCACCACAAGTAAAAATTCGTTAATTCGTTTTTCTTTTATTTTCGAAAATCAAATTTTGTTTATCTTCTAATAAAAAGGTTGCTGATGCTATTTTGGGTAATAATATGTTTACACATTATGATCGACCACATATTGCACAATTATGTGAAAAAGCTGGTTTACTTCAACGTGCACTTGAACATTATACAGATTTATATGATATTAAACGAGCTGTCGTACATACACATTTACTTAATCCAGAAGTAAGTTTTGATTTAAAATTTTTCTTTCAAATGTAAAAAGAAAAACTTTTTCTTTATTTGAAGTGGCTTGTTAATTATTTTGGTCGATTATCAGTTGATGATTGTCTTGAATGTTTAAAAGCAATGCTTCAAGCAAATATTCGTCAAAATTTACAAGTTGTTGTACAAATTGCAACTACATATCATGCACAACTTGGAACACAAAAACTTATTGAATTATTTGAATCATTCAAAAGTTATGAAGGTAAAACAGATCGATTAAAACAGTAGACATACACCTATGAAGTCTACAAATCATAAAAAGCTGTTGCTTATCATTACCAGAAAATGATGAGACACATTAGATATAGATTCATATAGAGAACCAATGAAAGCGTAGAAGTGAGCAATATCGATCGGTTTGATGTAAAAAAAAACTCGAAGAAAAAACAAATTTCGAAAGAGTTAACAGCGTATGATATCAGTGTAATAATCGAATAATATGTGCTTGTATTTAATATTTTATTTTAAAAACCCATGACAATGAAGTAATGAAATAGAAGAATCGCGAAAAGGTTAACAAAAAGAGATTATTTGTTTGTTCTAACTAACATAGAAAGTCCTTCTAGAAGATGATCAAAACTTATTTCATTTTGTTTAAATAGCAATCAAAGTGAATAAATGTGTTGTCAAAGCGCAACAGTTTTTGTTCTTCTTTTCTCCCATCGTCATCTTCAGCATTTGCTGACGAACAACAATAGCTACTCTCATGAGACAATCAAATAAATGATTTACATAAAGCTACCTAATTGATTATAAAATGTGAGGACATACTCCAAAATTTGATTTTCTAAACTTTAACTGGTTGAAATCCTATTCTATTCCAGATGTTTTCAATAATTGGATCAATTATGCTGGGTTTTAGTCTCCATTCTTTTCGTGTTAATTCGAGCGTTATGACCTGTAAGAATACATATTGACTTGAAGGATTTCGTGATGAGAAATCTTTTTTTTCCGACAGGATATGTGGGAATTAATCTTTGTCTTCAGAGGTTTGAATGCATGCAAATGGTACAGTTTTTACAACGCAACACTGATTTTTTTATCTTTATGATAGTCATTCTTCGAAAATAATAAACTGTTTACTTATTTTTATACGTATAATTTCGTAGTTTTGCGTGTGTTATCGAGATTTCTAGTCTACAACAGTAAAATTCTGTTGAATATTGAAAGAAAAGCATTTCGAAATTGATTTTTAATATTGAATATTTCCAAAGTCCAAAATGTAAATCAACTATTAAATGCTAATAATAAAACTTTTCATGGACATATTTCTCATATTAGGCTGAAAAATATAATAGCTAACATTAAGTGTACTTCAGATGTATATTTATAATCGAATCATTTTAGTTGCATCGATAAAACTATCTTTGAACAAGTTCGAACCTGCCTGGCATCGCTCGTGTCATATCCTTGTTGTGACACGACGAACGTCCAGGCGATAGAAAGTGGATTATAAAAACAGCTCATTAAATTTCAAAAATAGTTTAATGATCCTGAGGATTCAAACAAATTTTAATTGTTTTCTGTTGTTTTCTTTTTTAGGTCTTTTTTATTTTCTTGGCTCAATTGTTAATTTCAGTCAAGAGCCAGATGTTCATTTTAAATATATACAAGCAGCATGTAAAACAGGTCAGATAAAAGAAGTTGAACGTATTTGTCGAGAATCGAATTGTTATGATCCTGAACGTGTTAAAAATTTCTTAAAAGAAGCTAAATTAACTGATCAATTACCATTAATTATTGTATGCGATCGATTTAATTTTGTTCATGATCTTGTTCTTTATTTATATCGAAATAATTTAATGAAAAATATTGAAATTTACGTTCAACGAGTATGATCAAGACTTTTTTCTTTGTTTCTGTTCTAACTCAAATAATATTTATTGATTATTTCATAGGTTAATTCAGGTCGTTTACCAGTTGTTGTTGGTGGTTTACTTGATGTTGATTGCAGTGAAGATAATATAAAACAGTTAATTCTTTCTGTACGCGGTAATTTTAATGTTGATGAACTTGTTGAAGAAGTTGAAAAACGAAATCGGTTTGTAGAAATTCTTTTGTGAATATATGTATGTTTATAAACTTTTTAATTGATAAATTATTTAGAACAAAATTACTTTTACCATGGCTTGAAACACGTGTTCATGATGGTAGTACAGATTCAGGTGTTCATAATGCATTAGCTAAAATTTATATTGATTCAAATAGCAATCCAGAAAAATTTCTTCGAGAAAATCCTTATTATGATAATCGAGTTGTTGGAAAATATTGTGAAAAACGAGATCCACATTTAGCTTGTGTTGCTTATGAACGTGGAGGTTGTGATATGGAACTTGTCACTGTAAGTTAATAAACAATTAAAGAAAGACAACAACAAGAGTAAATCTTGGAATGATGACATTGATTTCAAAAATCATGAAAGTCAAAAAATGATTTAAACTTTTTTTTGTATTCGTACTGTCTGACCAAGATTATTTATATAGGATAGTTTATATCTATCTTAGAACAACACAACATTGTCATTAGTAGAGATGTACGAGTCTTGGCCTACTAGAAAAAAGTTGTGCCAACCCAAACTAGAGTAGTTTAATTATTCTATGTTTTTAAGTGGAGTATTTTACAAAGCATCAAAAAAATAGTTTTATAGTTGATACAAATAAGTTCTCGAAGAATTTTCTCTAGACCAGAGTCAGTAGAAAAAATTTAGCGGAACCAAAAATACAAACTTGATCCTACACATCTTTAATCATGATTAAAGATGTGTAGGATATGCCAATATATTTCCCTTTCTAAACAAACAATACATTTTTTCAACATTTACAGAAGTTTCAAATAAATTTAGCTACGCTTGCTGTAGCTAGATAATAGTTGTCGGTCATTTCAGACCACACCGGATTTACCTCCATATACAGCTTTAATTTTAGATGCAGTTTGTAGTCCACTTCGGGTCTGAATAGAGAAGATCTATCGTCAATTTACTGGGTAGTCTGAATTTTGCGAATGAGACTTTCCCCTGCAACTCAACTTTCGATTGACTACTTTCTAAGAAGAGTCAATGACTAGCTGAAATCTTGATTCTTCATTTAGTTGTGAACACAGAGGATATTAGACATTGGTTGGAAAAACTCAAGCATAGCCGCAAGCGGATTCACAAAAACAAATTGAACTCATAGCTTTCTAGTTGTGCCAAATGATTTACATTCCTGGGAAGTAAACATTACTAGTCTTGATTCCTGCCATCAGGAATAAAATATTACTAGGATTAACGGAATCTGCTTTCACACATGTCGAATCAATTGACTCTTTTGTATTTCTTTATGTTTAAATATAATATTTGACATAAAAATCGAAATTTATTTCTGAATAATGAAAGTTAGTATCACTTTCATTTCGTTGTTGTTTCAAATGGTAGTACCTACAGAATACAACAAATATTATTTACGTTCAGTTATCAATAAGATTTAATTCTTAGAATTTCTTTATGATTTTTTCCGCCGTAATATTACAGTTTGAACTACCAATAGATATCGAATATATTTCAAAATTTTCAATCTAGAAGAACATTCATTCGTACTGAGAGAATGTTCTTAACTACAAAATAGAAAAGTCATACAAATATAAATAGAATCTATATTGAGTCGATGTAAACTGATCCAATTGAAGATATAGATTTTGATCTGATCTATTTTATACTTCTCTTTGTATTTTAAAATTGATAAAATAAAAAACCTAATAAAATTCTAGGTTTGTAATGAAAACTCGCTATTTAAAAGTCTAGCACGTTATTTGGTTCGTCGTAAAGATCCAACATTATGGGAACATGTTTTACGTGAAGATAATCAATATCGTCGACCATTAATTGATCAAGTTATTCAAACAGCTTTAGCTGAAACTCAAGATCCAGAAGAAATATCTATTACAGTTAAAGCATTTATGGCTGCTGACTTGCCAAATAATTTAATTGAATTATTAGAAAAAATTGTTATTGATAATTCAGTATTTAGTGAACATCGGTAAGACAAAAAAAATTCTTATTTTTATTGTTTAATTAAATTTTGTTTTGTTTAGTAATTTACAAAACTTACTTAT
This sequence comes from Rotaria sp. Silwood2, assembly GCA_905329745.1. Lineage (NCBI taxonomy): Eukaryota > Metazoa > Rotifera > Eurotatoria > Philodinida > Philodinidae > Rotaria > Rotaria sp. Silwood2. The sequence goes on along the minus strand of CAJNSZ010000017.1, from coordinate 824,801 downwards.
TTTAACTGCAATTAAGGCTGATCGTACACGTGTTATGGATTATATAAATCGTTTAGAAAATTATGACGCACCCGATATAGCTAATATTGCAATTAGTAATCAATTATTTGAAGAAGCTTTTTCAATTTATAAAAAATTCCAAGTTAATACATCAGCTATTCAAGTCCTTATTGATCATATTAAAAATTTGGATCGAGCTTATGAATTTGCTGAACGTTGTAATGAGCCTGGCGTATGGAGTTTATTAGCTAATGCACAAATACGTCAAGGTTTGGTTAAAGAATCTATTGATTCATTTATTAAAGCTGATGATCCAACATCATATCTTGAAGTTGTTAATGTTGCAACACAAAATCGTATGTTTTGAGATTTTGTAACGATAAAAAGTTTTGATTTTGATTTTTTGACTTTCTATAGAAAGCTGGGAAGATTTAGTTCGCTATTTACAAATGGCTCGTAAGAAAGCAAGAGAAACATTTGTTGAAACTGAATTAGCATTTGCTTATGCAAAAACAAATCGTCTTGCCGAACTTGAAGAATTTATTTCAGCACCAAATCATGCTCAAATTCAAGCAGTAAGAAAATGAATTTGTTGACTTTTTTTCGTCTTTTTGAAAAATAGATTACGACGATAAAATTATAAATATTTAAGAAGAGGTTTAAATTATAAAACTTTTCTTCAGGAGTTATTTATGCATTGTTTCGAAGAAAACAATTTTATTGTCAAATTATACTTTTACATTGACCTAATTGTTTTTCGGATAATCTGACGACTTCACGCATTATAAAATTATCTTGTTCTACACTTAGGATTATTCAAGCATAGGTATTCAACATCTTGAAAAAGAAGTATTTAGTCTAATTGAAATTTTCGATAAGTTTCAAGTTAAATCATTTCATTAAAAATACTGAACAATATATTAATTGATCATAAATTGAAAAAAAGACAATTAAAAGATAAATTCAATAGAAATACGATACTTTCTGAGTAGTAAACTGTACAAAACTATCTATAAAAACCAAATAAAAATTCTCTTCTATTATGAGAAAAAAAATTCATATAAAAGAAATCAAATTATTCCTTAAATGAAAAATTTCAATACATAATTTAGGTTGGTGATCGATGTTTCGAACAAGAAATGTACGAAGCTGCTAAAATTCTTTATAACAATATATCAAATTATGCCAAATTAGCTGTTACCTTATGTCATTTGGGTGATTATCAAGGTGCAGTTGATAGTGCACGCAAAGCTAATTCTACAAAAACATGGAAAGAAGTATGCATTTTTTTAAAAACATATTTAATCGACAAAAAATGTATATGTTTTTTAATTTTAATTTTTCTCATCTAAAATTAGATTTGCTTTGCTTGTATTGACAAACAAGAATTTCGTTTAGCACAAATGTGTGGTATACAAATTGTTGTACAAGCTGAAGAACTTGAAGAATTAATAAATTATTATCAAAATCGTGGTTATTTTGAAGAATTAATTCAATTACTTGAAGCAGCACTTGGCCATGAACGTGCACATATTGGCATGTTTACTGAATTAGCTATACTCTACTCGAAATATAAACCACAAAAAATGCGTGAACATTTAGAATTATTTTGGTCACGTGTTCGAAAACCAAAAGTAAAAACAAATATAGTTTCTTTTTTTTTTCAATATTGAATTTTTTATTTATTCTTTTGTTTTTTAAAGGTTTTACGTGCATGTGAACAAGCACATCTTTGGTCTGAACTTGTATTTCTCTATGATAAATATGAAGAATTTGATAATGCTATATTAACCATGATGTCACATCCATCAGAAGCATGGCGTGAAAATCATTTTAAAGATATTATTAGTAAAGTAGCTAATATTGAATTATATCATAAAGCAATTGATTTTTATTTGGAATTTAAACCAATGTTATTGAATGATTTACTTTTAATTTTATCACCACGTCTAGATCATACACGTGCAGTCAGTTATTTTATCAAAGGTTAGTTGAATGGTCTAAAATGATAGAATATTTGTGTTCGAATCTGCACTTTGGTATCTCTGATTTTTACTTAATTATGTAAAATTCAGTCGTTTATAATAAGTGCTAAAGAAAACAATATTCTGTCCTTTGCAACGTTCGATTATTTAATTTTCTAAATAATCATGGATTGTGACAGATATAACCATAAATCTTTTCTTTTTTTACATTTTAGTTAAACAACTTCCATTAGTTAAACCATATTTACGTTCCGTTCAAAATATAAATAATAAAGCTATTAATGAAGCACTTAATAATTTATTAATTGAAGAAGAAGATTACCAAGGTTTAAGAAATTCAATTGATGCCTATGACAATTTTGATAATATGACATTAGCACAACGTCTTGAAAAACATGAATTAATTGAATTTCGACGAATTGCTGCTTATCTTTATAGAGGAAATAATCGATGGAAACAAGCTGTAGAATTATGTAAAAAAGATCGATTATATAAGGTAGAGTACTTACAAACATATGAAATTATATTTATTTTTGTCGAAATGAATATTCTTGCAACTTGGAGTTTGAGTCACAATATATAAAAATTCGTATACTTTAATATATTTAGAATATCTACAGTCTATCTACAGGTAATGCGCTCATCCATTTGCCATCTGTGCACTGTCATAACTTAGTAACTTACTGTAACAAAGAGCTGAAACTTATACTACAGCACGATATATAAAAGTTCTAGGTTAACTATGACGATTTTACGAAATTGAAAAGTCGTGGTAACGCACTTATCTAGAAGGACACCTTTAGCAATGTGTGGAACCAATTTTAGTTTTGGTTAGAGTAACTATGGGAAAGAGAAGCTTCTGAGACCAGCGGTATGAGAAACAAGTTATTCTAACCAGAACTAAAGATTATAGTTAATTATTCCGTGGTTTTAAGCGAATTGTTTTACACATCATATCAATCAGAATATAATTTAAGAGAAATAACCCAAAGAAAGTGCTAATCGTCGACTAAATAATTAGAAAAACGAGAATTGAAGAATTGTTTAGGTTTACCGAGACTGCTACAAAGAAGCTACCGAGCCCAATATAAAAAACAATTCGGTTCCACATATCTATTGACTTCTTTTGTTAGTCCTCTTTGACAAAAAGTTTACATTGCTGACAATCTACTTACTCTGAACAAAATAGTTTCATATATGTTTGTATCTAAGACAACGACCCTCACGGTAGTGAAATTTGTTTGGAGGAAACCAGCCGAGTCGATACCTTGAATTTGAGATAAGACTTCAATCATAGCGTAAGGCTTACCGAGGCTAGAAGAAACCTAGAGAGATTCTTTCCCATGCGCTGCCTTTTTGGAATCATGATTGTTACACACTGGATTTTTTACCTCTGGTATAATATTGATAGAAAATCTAGATAAACGTATTTTGATCATAGATAGCTGTTGAAATCATTGGAATCTCCTAAAAATTTCAGTTAAAAGGACTTATCTCGACAAAAGACTACTCTTTTTTACTAAGATTTCTAGGAAATACTAATGACTTCAAAAGCTGTTTACGGGCAAAGTTCGTTTCGAGATGACATTCTATGGAGAATCAAGCGTGTTTTTTTCGAGACTCTTTAGATTTGAAAAAGAGTTCTGCAATAACTCATCTCGTCTTGTAACACACCTTTTTATTTTTACTTTTTTTTTCGGTTAACCTTCTATGCAAACGATGAAGTAGCAATCGAACATACATATTCGATTGAAAATTCAAAGAGAGAAATAAAAAAGAGCAATTAGTGAATCGAATAGAACATATTGTGATTATGAAAATAAAGTCTTCATCAATGAAAAACTTCTTAGCGGAAACTTTTCAAGTCGATCGATGTAAATTGAATTAGTCTTTTTTCTTTGGTAAAATAAATTTAATGTAAGGACTTCTAAATTGTGAATTTTATACTCTATATTTCCTATAGATAGACAATATCCTTGAGATTTTCATTCTGGTCATAGTTGACTGTGTCTTTTTTTGCCTGTGAATAAAATAAAAATTATGATAACTTGCACGACACATACCAAAGAATGAAAGTCATAACTGAACAACATTTGCTAACAAATCTCATTAACACATGTCATGCCTCTAATTGACATTATAACTTCAATATCGCTCGTTTCTCGTAGTGAACTTCAGAAAAATCTTCGTCGCGTATTCGATTATTCATTGTCGAAAAATATAATATAATGATATTGTCTTTTAAAAATTTCATTCATAAAATTTTCTAGTTCAATCAATAATCATATTATTCTTATATGAAAATAAACAATATCTTTTAGGATTCAATGACTTATGCATCCGATTCACGACAAATTGAGATAGCTGAAGAATTAATATCTTGGTTCCTTGATGAAAAATTATTTGAATGTTTTGGTGCATGTTTATTTCAATGTTACGATCTCTTACGTCCTGATGTTATCCTTGAACTTGCATGGCGTCATGATATTATGAGCTTTGCAATGCCTTATATGATTCAAATTATGCGCGAATATGTTACAAAAGTAACATTGAAAATTAATTTCTGAAATTTTTTTATTATAAAATTTTGTTTAATCAGGTTGATAAACTTGAACAATCAGATCAACTTCGTACAGAAAATGAAACAGCTAATGAACAAAAACCAATTGATTTTAATTGTACGTAGAAAAAGAAAAAGAATAAATAATTAAAATAAAAATTCTTCTTTTGTTTTTTTCTTTAGCACAAGGTCCATTAATGATTACAGGACCTGGTATAAGTGCTTTTCCACAACCAGGTTTTGGTGCTGCCGCTTATCCACAATATAGTGGTGCACCAGGTTATTCAGGATATTAAAAGAAAAACAAAATAAATCAAAAAAAAAAAATTTTACGACGAACAAATAAAATTATCTAATTGTTATTGTCATCATCTGTAAATGTTTATTCGTTTGTCAATGTGTTCTTTCTTTTTCTTTTCTCAATATTTATTACAATGATATAGTCGCATTCCTTTTTATTTATATTGATGTTGTCGCACATACTATTCATTCAATTTATCGTTTTAGGCAAAAAAACAAAAGAAACGAACCAAATACACCTTTAGGAGAACCATTTATTTATATAACCCGTGATTTTTCCGTGGTCTCAAAATAAAATTGGTTTATCATTTTACAAGCATTCATTTTATTTTGATTTTTTTGTATGTTGTTAGTGTTGAAAAAAAAAAACATTTAATAATAGGCTGAAGAAAACAAACCCATTTTGTTGTCAAGATTTTTTTTTTTTCGTTAGTGATTTTTGTGATCGTATGTGTATCCTCCTTTCTATTCTCTTTTTCTCTGCATCAGTTAATCGCAATACGTACATATATTTCTTTTCTTTTCATCTCTATCTTGCATTTCTTATCATCATTTAAACATAATAAATTTGTGCAACTTTCTTTCTTTAAAAAATAATAATATCTAAATTTTAGTTTTTGTGAGAGTAAATCTGTTGGAATATTATATGAAAGAAAAGAGGTATCTAATGAAAACAACGTTTTTCTTGATATGTTATTCTCTATACAGTTGAACAATATCAGTAAAAACATATTTTCAAACATTTCTTCACACTTTTTATTACATAATCACAAGCGAACGACCATGATACAACTTATTGTATGTTATTATTTTATATTTATTTTAGAAAATAATTCCCTCGGTCTCTATTCTAAAAATGACTCATAATTAAAATCTTCATCATTTATATCATGGCCTTTCAACAAGATTATTTTGCTATTCCACCTATAACACGAGCATATACAACAACATGTCTTCTCACAACAATTGCAGTAGTAAGTGAATGGTTTTTTTTTCTTACATAATACTCATATTATCATTTTGTTGTTTGTTAATTGCACGATTTACTCGTTAATTTTCCGATTACTAACATACATATAAACAGATGCATTGAAAGGATACTATTTCTTTTTACAGAATTTTCGTTTAGTAAAAAATGTTCATAACTATTTTTTGTAGCATCTACCTACGAATCGACCGTTGGATAATACAAATGAAACTTAATTGCAGCTCATCAATGATATGAGATTGATTTTAGAGTCAACATTGCATTTTTACTTTGATTGCTTGCAACTTTTAAAAAATCAATAGCCACATGTGAGCACTGACGTGTGCATCTCTTCCATCCTCAAGATTTAGGCTTGGCTCTTCTATTTAATATAATGGCTGTTTTACTATTCTTTTTCTCAACGAGAATATTTTTACGTATCGCCATTCTCTGTTCATCAAGAAAAATTATATTGAAAAAATAAGCACGTTAAATTTAGTCAAAGGTGACGGAACAAAGTCAATTTAGGGAAGACTCGAATAAAAAATTTCAAATGTTGACAAGAAGTCGGAAAAGAGGGTGATGATCCCGTTTTGAAATAATTTTTTTCGACTTATGCAAGCAAAAACGAACAAAATATGAGTTTACACTACCTTCTATTAGTCCAGAAAGCGTATTTTGTCTATAATTGTCCCCTTCTCTGCCAAAAGCCTAGATCCGTTACTAAACTTGAAGTATTGTTAACACTTTTTTTTCTATTCATGATAAATAGAACATTTAAATTAGAGTATCGACCAGAATAAACCAAAATGTCTATCAAAATTTGGTCGCTTTTTAGTAAACAATACGACTACTTCAGTCGTAAAAGAAGCTTAGAGCTGCTCGACAAAATTCTCGTCTGTTGTGCAACAAGTAGAATGCGATTCAATAGCAACATATGTAGGAAAAGATTGTAAGCAAGATTTCTTAACCGATTTAGAGCTGCAATATTGCCAAACTGCCTAATACTTTGTAAGGCACTAGTCGAAAAAAAATGAATTAATGAATATTATCCGTACATTCCATCTTTGTGCTGCTCTTCAACATAAGCTTAGACTTGCTTCATAATTTTAAATAGCAATTCTCACCGAAGGCTTCAAATTTTTACTTTTTTCGTGATAAAAGATGATTTATTCAATCTTTTGTTATACTGTCGGAGAATGTCTTTCAAAAAATATAGACTCATTTCAGCCTGCCCAAGTCTAAAAACTCTGCCACCTCTATGGGCCAAAATGTTTCAAAATATTTGAGGAAAAAACAGTAGACTTCAAGACTTCAAATGGCTGCATGAGACTTCACGATGCTTTAAAAGATTTCACAGGATTTTAGGAGACTTCAACATATATTAAAAGCTGTTAGTACGATCCCTGTGAAATTAATATGTGAAACACGAGGTAGATGTTGTTGCTAATCACAGGAAGATCGTTTTATTCGATCTATTCTGAAAGACATATCTTCACTATTCTTTTATTTAATCCTCTAGAGATGCAATAAGGAAGTAGTTCATATATTGTAACGGGCCGTTATTGATATATGGTCTATGATGAGATGTTCTTCACATGTCTAACTTAAAGACTTTGTAAGACTTGATGGGATTAAGAATGACTTTTAGGACCTCCAGCTAGAAGTCTCTGTTGTTTCTCCCTCGAAAAAAATACAGTTGTGAGAATGCACTATGTAACATCTGACTGAGCGCAGCGTCTAGCAAAATTCGAAACAACTCTTGTTCAAAAAGTTTTCCCTTACTAAATATAACTTCAAGATGAGATCAGTAAAATATTTTTAAACATTTGAGCTTCGCTAAGCCTAAGAGCTCCACCACCGATGAATGTAAAAAATTTGTTTTTCGTATAATATGTTTAGTGTTCAATAAAATCTATATTGATATATATCTTTATTTAATTTTCTAGCAACTTGAATTTGTTACTGCTTATCAACTTTATTTTAATCCTGAACTGATCTTTAAAAAATTTCAAGTAAATAAAAGCAATCAATTCATTTATATAAATAAGATAATTCTTTTTCTTCTAACAGTTATGGAGATTGATAACTTGTTTTTGTTTTTATGGTGGTATTGGTTTCAATTTTTTCTTTAATTTACTCTTTACTTATCGTTATTGTCGTCATCTTGAAGAAGGTTCATTCCGTGGACGTGCTGCTGATTTTCTTTATATGTTTATATTTGGTGGTACATTAATGATAATAATGGCATTATTTGTTAATATTGTTTTTCTTGGTTCAGCATTAACAATTATGTTAGTTTATGTTTGGAGTCGACGAAATCCATATGTTAGAATGAATTTCTTCGGTTTATTAAATTTTCAAGCCCCTTATCTACCATGGGTATTATTTGCTTTTTCACTTTTACTTGGAAATTCAGTTATTGTTGATTTAATGGGAATTGTCGTTGGTCATATTTATTATTTTCTTGAAGATATATTTCCACGTGAACAAGGCGGTTTTAAAATATTAAAAACACCAAGATTTTTGTATGTTATTCTTCTGCTTTTTTCACAATGAAATTATAATTTTTTTTTTATTTAATAGACATTGGTTATTTGATGAAACTAGACGTCATCGTGATGAAAATGATACACGTCCAAATGTTGGCAATGAGGTACCATTTGGTGCTGGTGGTTTTCATTGGCAGTGATCATGTTCTTGTTGAATTTTTATTTCTTGTACATCCTTATTGACAGAAAAAAAAAGAAACAAATATATCTAAATATATATTGATATTTATATGCAAATCTAATCGGGAATTTTTAAGAAAAATATATATCTAAATATTGTTTTAAATTTCCATTTCTTTCTTTTGTCATACACTTGCAAATAACAAATTCGAAAGTGAATATATGACGATAATTTGATAGTGAACAAACAATTGTTATCAACATTGTCAAGAGACAATAATTGTTATAATATCGATTGATATGAGCACTGAGATTCATCAAATATAAACAGAAATTACCAATTACTATGATGCACAAATTTTATTAATATATTATCGATATTTTCTACTAGTATTAACAGATGAATATTGATGAACAATTTTATTGCAGAAAATAACAACAGGTGGATTGAGGGTTGTACCCCCTTCTTGTTCGTCGTCCAATTAGTATAGCATCAACTGACTTTGTATAGATGTTTAACTAGCTATTGTATGCCATATTACAAGAAATAATAATTGTTCTAGACACCGCATATTACCATGGTGTCTACTATAGTTTAATTGATAACTGTATGTTAGGAAAAGAACAAGAAAGCAAAAAAAAAATAGTTTTAAAAGGGATTCTTATTGATCATTCAGAAAAAATATACTCTTATCAAATGTTCAAGAAATTTAAAGAGAATGACTTTTGAATGATTACAAATAAAGTTTTTGTATTATGCTATAATCGTTAATTGTGATCAAACTCTATTGCAGTCTGTTCATCGTCAAAATAACAATGAGGTGTTCTGTCTGATTCTATAGAATAGACCACATAAGCAGATTCACATTAAAGATGCGTTACCCTTATAATAGCTCATTTGTTTTTTATGATTTTAACGGGCCACGTAGACAAAATAGATATGCAATCAAATGATTCTTTTTTTGCACCGGAATTTTAGAAAAGAAAAAAAAGAAAGAAAGAGGTTCTAACAAGCTGTTGCACACACCTATCGAGTATGAAACAAGAAAAAAAAATGAGGACACAAAATAGTAGCACAGCAGGTTGCAATGATGATGCCGTGTAGCACAAGGTGAATGAAGGTTCTCGTCACAAAAAAAACGAGCAAGTCAAATGCAAAAGTATGTATATATCCAAATGATACAATTGATTCTATAGTCTTGAATGAAACATTATCATTGTTCAACTTTCACCTTTCCTTATTGCTTGAGACTATTCACACCTGTATGATAAGTGTGTTCCAGCTGATTATCGACAAATTTTCATTCCATCGTGATGCTCCCAGAGGCTATATAGAAGGTATATACTTCCCTTATCGTTCGTATGCGAAAGAAAAGATGAGGTACATTTGTTTATCTTTTCTCCTTCTGTAAATGGCAACACCATCGATATATGTGCTTCTTCGATGTATCCTGAGATGCTCTCTCCGACGTATATATATATATATATGTATGTGTGTGTACATCGACTATCTCATTATCATTCAATTATAAAGTAAACGAAATCTTAGATGAGTTTTCTCTTTAAGAAAAATAAATATGGGAAATCGAATGATTGTTGCATCGTTCTAATCGAGGAAAAAAGGTATTAATGTTGTAATGGAAGAAAATGTCTTCTTGTTTCTAAGCGGCACCAGGTGTTGAAAAGAAGAAAGAGTTGATAGAAAAAACAGGAAAGAGAAGAACAGAACGCCTGCATCGGTAGAATATATCTCTACTCATCAGATTATAATAGGACGAAGAAGAAAAGTAGTACATAAGTTGCACATGCATAAATACGCAGCAGTACCATTTATATATACATACACACACTTTTTGTACCGCCCTTTTTTCTTATTACTCTACACTACATACTTTTTATGTTAGATACGGTTTTAGATCTATTTACTGTGACACACATGCGCAATATGTGATAATAAATGCAAAAAAATCTTATTAAATTTATAGTTAGACTACATATGTAATGATGTTTTTCATCAAAAATAACATATCTAGTATGTGTATTAACGAGGTAGCGATCATTATACACGTATGCATAGCGCGAAAAAAGCTTGCCATTGATAAGAGAAAAAAACAAGATATCATTCTATTGCTTCATGTGCACCTATCCGAGGTGAGCAGAACAATATAAAAATGTTCGATGATTGGTGCAAGAATATATTCCCATTTTTCTTCTGCTCTCTCACGTCTTTTTGTAATATACCATTTCGGCACAATACACGTTTTATTTCAGTAGTAGAATATCAGAACAGGATAAGTAAGACGTATGCATATACGCATAACAGTAGTTTCTCTCGTGTATATTGAAGGTAGAATATCATCCTCTTGTTATTCGTTTGCAATACGGTATATCCATCATCATCGTCTCTATATAGATAGCAAACAAAACGCATTCATAGCATGGTATTGATTCTTTTTTTTTTTGTACACGAAGTGTCTGTCGGTCTGTCTATCTCTATTATTATAGTAACTCGTCGTCGAAGAACAATTTCATTTTTCAGAATTTTTCTTTTCTTTGATGAAGATCTATTAGCAATGCTAATATGTGTCAATCAGTCAAAGACAACTTTTTTTTTAAAAGCAGTATATTGTATGCACATTGTGTCGTTTACATAAATGAATATAAAGACAAGCTTACTCAAATTACAAGAAAATGAGTACGAGAAAATTTGTTGCTTATTTCCAACTAGTTTTGCTTTTCTATCAGGATGCTTTTCTTTTTGATTTGCTTTTACATAGAATATAAATGTCATAAGAACGAATCACCTTTTTTTTCTTCTTTCGTCAAACAGGTGTGAGAGCCAATCGAAGGAACATCTAATAGTTATATCCATTATTTGTTTTTTTTTCTGTCTCACTTGGACGGAAAAGAAAAGTTAGTCGTCTGTTTATGTAAATCAGTGTTCGGTCGGTGGTCGCGTAATGACGTTAGTTTATAATAATAATGTGTATGCGCGCATTCGTATCTTTCTCTATATTGTGCACAGCAGATCATGTCCGTAGATCGATTATACAAAAGAGTACTACTGTTATTACTGATGTTCTTCGTCAAGCAAAGTAGCAAATTTGATTAAGTATATATTACGTTCTAGCACATGCGGTTTACACTAATATGATCATATTTTTGAACACTGCATGCTACTGTCTATGTTTAATAGATCGAATTATATTGAAGACAGGTGGAAAACAATCATTAAGTTATTTGTTTTAATTTTTAGATTGAATCTTTATTTGATTTGAATGGATTTACCAATGATTGGAATGATGGAATTAGATCATAGTAAAGACTTTCTTTCAATGAAGTTTGTTGTTTTGCATTACTTGATTTTTCATTTAGTTAATGATGAATGTGATAGTGGTACTCATCAAGCCAAAATTTCATTAGATGAAGAGATTTCGCCTACAATTGATGAAACTGGTAATAATGAATATTTGATGAATGAATTGAAATTAAAATGTATAGAAAATAAAACCTCGGTTCAATTCAGATAAAGCTTAAATAATCATTTTTATTTTATTTTTATAGTATTTTTCACTATTCACTTTTGATAAAAACTAACGATAAATAATGTCAACAATCAAAATTTTATTTATGCTGAATTATTGCTCAACATCTATTGAATTAAATAAGATTGAGATATATCGTTTAATAAGATCAGTCTTTTCTCTAACTAACAGAACAAGAATAAAATTTCTCAGTTTTTTTCGATTACGATTTCCATTATGAAATGCTACCAAAGATAAATTTCCAAGCCTGATGTTTTTCTTAAAGTTAACACGTTGTTTTTACTCTAACTATTCATCTCTCTAATAACTAACAAAACAGACTATCGATTTGAAGGAAAGTTTTCTTTTTTTGTTCAAATACACTTTTATAATCCACAGACAGATTCTTTTCAATATATCATCTAGTTAAACCGAATCAATACATGCATGTTAGAAGGTAAAAGATTCAAGACACTAATTGTAAACAACTTGTTTAAGGTAGCATCACAATTGAATGTAACTTTTTTCTAGAGTCACCGATGATATCCTCATCTTTGAAAATTTTCGTTTTTAGTACTCATTAATTACCACGACAAGGTCCGACTTTAGAGTTTGTCGCGTTCAAAGTTTTCGCACCCAGATCCTATCGAATCGTATTTTCATACTCTCAATGAAATTTTCTAATCGAAATAGAAAAGCCGTCCCGAATATACGAGATACTTTTTTCCGGTCTTTTATACTCAATGACTAGCAAATTTAACACATTTCTCAAACGACTGGAATCTACACCCTAAAATTTTCGAACCGAAACCAATCGGAAGGATTACAGTCGATCCCCTCTCAATCCTGGTGACCTCGGAATATCTCTGTTTAGAATCATTGACTAACATCATTTTGATCTCGATTATTTTTCTTGTATTAAAGATGAAAATGAATGAGAAAATTTTTATTAAACTTCAGCCTTTAGAACATTCATTTTATCTTTATATTTATATTTAATCTTGTATAAATCATTAATATCTTTTCTTTTAGAAACAAATTCTTCGAAATATAAACTTCCTGATGATTTAATATCATCACTCGAATATTCTTCTGAACAGATGCATTGTACACATTGCAATGCTAGTTTTACTACTAAAGTATATTTGATAAAAAAAAATTATTTGATATTTCTTACTGCTTTTTAAATAGAATGATTTACGTCAACATGAATTAAATCATAATGCAAATCAGGTATCATGTCATATATGTCATAAAATTTTTGCAAATACCTATCGTCTTCAACGTCATATGTTAAGTCATGAAATAGATCCTCAAACACGAAAATTTCAATGTTCACATTGTCCAAAAGCATTTAAATTCAAACATCATTTAAAAGTATTTGAAACAAAAAAAAAAAACAAATAAAAAAAAAGAAAATCAATTTTCTTTCTGTAGGAACATATTCGGATTCATACTGGTGAAAAACCATTTGTTTGTCCTAATTGTAATAAACGTTTTTCTCATTCGGGCTCATATTCATCACATATGGCATCAAAAAAATGTTATTCATCAAATTCATCTTATTTACATAATCCTGAAATAGAAGAAGGTGAAATTTTACCTATAAAAACTGAACAAAATCAATTTAATGATCTATCAAAATATTTTGCTATTAATGAACAATATGTTCAATATTATTTTCATATTTTACAAAATACAATTTATCAAACGGAACCATTAGATTTATCAATAAAAAAATCCGGTGAATCTCATTTAGATGAAAATGATTTAATAGAATCATTAAGTCCAAATAGTTCATCTGAAATAAGTCTTTTATCACATGATGATTTATTAACTAATAAAAGATTAACATGTGATATATGTGATAAATCATTTAATAAACAAAGTTCATTAGCACGTCATAAATATGAACATTCAGGTAAAGAAATAACAAAACGAAAAAAATAAAACAAAAATATGTATTTAGGTGTTCGACCATTTATTTGTGATATTTGTAAAAAAGCATTTAAACATAAACATCATCTTGCTGAACATCGTCGATTACATACTGGTGAAAAACCATTTCAATGTATGAAATGTTTCAAGCGTTTCAGTCATTCAGGTTGAATGAAAATTTATTTTTTAACATTAACAAACAATAATTTCGTATTTCTTTTATCCTAGGTTCATTTAGTCAACATATGAATCATCGATATAAATATTGTCGTCCTTATCAAACAGAAATTGATACAAATTTAAATGAAACTTCCAATCAACAACCTATAATAGATTAATTGATGAATATAAGAAACTCCATGATGCCATATTCCGAATATTTTCGAGTTTGATATATCAGATCTTGTCATGCACATCATTAATGAAATCTTTTTCTTTATTTATCAATCCTTTACTATTGTATGAACAAAGATTTTCATTTTTTTCTTTTACCTTCTTACTACTATTAAGAGTTATCAATTGTTCATTGTTGTCTGATGATGTTTGTGTTTTGTTTTGTATAAATGTGTGGTATGTTCTATTCAAGAGAAAAAAAAATAGTCAATCTTGTTTTTAGTAAAAGAAACGAAATAAACAATAGTCGAGTGTCTGGTTATAACTATATACAATATATTTACATTAAAGTTTTATTCATTAGAAAACTCTCAGATAAAAATACTGTACACGGTAAAGCTAAAAGTACACTAAAAAAAAATACCACTTATTTACTCATCTTAGCGAATGTAATGACTTCAACGTATCCATGTACTAGATCAGTTGTCAGTTGGATAACTTTTCGGACACTCACTTGTGAATCGTCTCAGCACATGGATACTTACCAGGTATCCATTCAGTTTTTACGGTGTTTTATAAAAGCTTTTTGAACAAGTTAGTAGATTCAACATGTAAAAGCATTTTGTAATAAAGTTCTAAAAACTCCTAAAGTATCTAAAGGTATCTGGAACATTCTAGTAGATTCGAACTTAGTATATTGATTAGGGCAGTCATCGATTCATATTGAGCCAATGTTTCTTTTTGTTGCTTTGTTGTTACGGATGCATTTCATAGAAGAGAAAACTTGTATATTTATTATTTTTTTCGTTTCAAACAAATTTGATTTTAAGTTTTCCGAAAGATATATATCAATGTTTTTTTGCATGACACTGAATCACATACAAGCATTGAAATCTTATATCATATTTCGAGCATAACGGTATTCATAGAGCTGATATTTTATCACGAATGTAGAACAATATTCTAATTGATATTTTCTAAGGAGGGAAAGTGACTTTTTTTTCAATTTTGCTAGATGGTACAGCACTGCATGATGTTGAGAATAAGTGTTGACTCTGGCAAAACACTTTCTTTTGAAAGTATCGGTTACAATAAACAACTGTATTTATGATAGAACACCTACTATATGAATACCCCAAATAAGTAACATTTTATTATGTATAATAATTGGAAAAATAAACACAATATATCAGCATGAAGAAAACTATAACTGAAGTAAACAATTTGTCATCATTGATTGTCGATAATCGGTTATAGAATAACATCCGGTAAACACGGTGATATATTACTGTATGATTGTATAGGAATATTACCTTCAGTTTTTGCTTTATTAGACTATTAGCTCTGCTATTAAATAATTGTAAAATAGTATAAAACTGAATTTGTATAAACAATATATCGATGATATATGAAAAAAGGAAAAAGTTCCATTGGTTAATTGCGCCATCTATCTATCTAAAGTGCCAATAGTAGTATAACGACTATTTCTTCTGTTTCGAATTGGAATAACCGTTTTCTTTCTCTTTCGTTTACGTATCATGTTTACGGTCGATGATTAATAATTTTTGTGAAATAAAATAAATTGGAATGATCATCTGATTTTTGTTTTGTGATTATGATTTGATAGTTAATGTTTTTACTGAATATTTCGTTTTCTTTTTATTTTACTTCAAGTGAAATTTGTTGAGAGTTTATTTTGGTCTTTAGTAGTTTTTTCTAAGTGACACGTATAGAATTCTTAGCAAGAATGCAAATATTTAAAAAAAATCTATTATAATCGTTTTATTGACAGTTAAATATTTATCATTCGTTTCTTTTTTCTTTTAAAACTGATATTCTTCAGAACAGTTATCGTTCGGTTCATAATTATGTACATAAATCAAGAGCGCAAAATAGAAGTGATTGTAAACATACGTAAGGATCGTTATAAGAAAAATTTACAGGGAAGCATGATATTTTAATTGTGCAATACTTAACAATTTTTTATTTTTTCTGTATCACGAGAAAAGAAAGATTGAAAAGAATGAAAGCAAAATATTTTCTTTTTTTCATAATATTCTATTCTATAAATTAACAAATTATTTTCAAATAAATAAATAAATAAGTTTTTTAGATTAAAAAACATATTAGCCATCGGCACCTAGATCACTATGTCAGGTCGAACGCCGAATTTTATTGTTGTTGGTATTTTTCTAATCATGTTGCTTGTTGGAATTTTTTACACATCATGTTCATCGAAAACAACTGAACTTCAAGAAGCATTAGCAAGTTTTGAAGAACGCATACGAACAGTAAAAGAAAATCTTTCAAATATACAAAAGAATTTCTTTGATATTTTGTTTTAGTTAGCAACAAAAAATACTGAAAAAGATAAAGAAATTGAATCGATTAGTGCAACTATACGTGAATTGGAAAATCAAAAAACAAATATTCGAAACCAAATGGATAAAAAAGATTCAGAAATAAATGATCTTATTACAAAATTGAATGAAAAAAAAGTACAAATTGAAAGTTTACAATCGGACAAACAATCTCTTGATGTTCAACTAGTAAATTAATATAGAAATAATTATTTTCTAATTTCTATAATTATTTGTTTTCTTTTTTATTACCTTATAGACAGAATTTAAAACTGTCAATGAAACACTTGCTTCAAAAAATGCAGCTATTGAAAAATTACAAAACGAACTTGATGAAGAAAAAAGTTTGTTTTATTTATTATGTGTTTTTTTCAATCATTAAATTAAATGTTTAGAATCTAATGATGAACAATTAAATCGTTTGAAACAAGAAATTAACAATTATAAAAACCAATTGTGAATTTAAATAATTGAATTTTTTTCAAAATTAAATATCATGTTTTTGGTTTTTTAGAAATCAATCACAAAATAATGAAGAAAATCCTCTTATCATTCCAAGTCAACGTTTTCAACCATTATTATCACCTAATGAAACAATTAAAACTTCTTTATTAGGATCTCAAGAGTCTTTAGCTCAACAGGATCAAATAAAGATCGAAAGTAAAGAAAACATTTCTAGCGTCCTTGGTAGTGGAAATAATTCACTAGCAAATCAAACGATTCCCACTAATGAAAAACAACAGCTGCAACTCAGCCAAAATGAATCAGTTTCTATATTACCCAAAAGTGGTTCAGCAGGTAATACTTCCACTTTTTTAGTCATATAGTTACTTAGAATAAGAGAAGATCTTAAGAACTGATCTTGAACAAAATGCTTTGAAATTACATGAAATTTTCAGTCTTATATCATGGCTTTTTCGAGAGATATTCAACAAACAAGAGTAAAAAAATAGGTCATTTAGCAAAACAAAATCTTTTGTCGATCCTCGTTCTATGTATTTAATTGTTTTCTACCTCAACGAGTGTATCAGATTGAAACGTCCTTTAAATTCGTACTTTTTATGCCAAGAAAAAAAGGATGTCAAGTTCAATACGTTGGATAGCTCTCAAAAAATGGTTCTTTATTTAGAGAAGTGCTGTTTTTTTTATATAATGATTAAAAAGCTTAATTCAAAAGAACAGACACTACAGCCTCACATGCTCTTTTCAACAAAAAAAACGCAATTGGCTCAAGCCCCGACACATTAGAAGACCCGGGGTCTTCTATTTTGTCTTGTCGTTCAATAGTTACAAGGGGGTCTTCTAATATGTCCCTTAAAAAAAGCTATTTTTTGGTAGTGCTGCCAACAAATTTTGGTTTCAGCCAATTTTGCTCGATGCATTGTTAGTAAAAAAATTTCTTTTATTTATTCCTCATGCGTAGAATGAGAAAGAAACATATTATCCTGTGGAAAAGAGCGAGTTCATAGTTAGTAAGTTGCCTTAGAACAATCCAGACAACACTCCCTCACATATTGGTACAATGTCCAATAGAATTCTTTTTTCTAAAGAATTCTATTGTCAGTGTAAATATTTAACCTTCTAAATAACTGAAAAAAGAAAAATAATTTTGTTTTGCCGAATTTACTTCACGCAGTTGTTTATGTTGAGGTTTGATTAGTACCGATGGAATTCGTATCTAGTGACGTCTACCACTAACATAGTTATTGATCACAAATTAACTTCAATGAATACGGTTGTCTCGTGAAGACACAGCTTGTAGAACAACAGCAGTTGAATACACATTCTGCGTTTTCTTTTGTGTCTGTTTCGAAAAATATCTTTAGATCGTATTGAAAAAAGATATACGTTCTCAGACTCACAAGTAATGACAAAACAAACTCTGACGTGCGTACATGAAGTAAGGTTTTCTTCAATTATGGAAATCTGCTTTGGGATAAAGATGTTTCTGAATCTCTAGAAGAAAGTTACAGATGAAGAAGCTTTTTAATTAATATTAAAGGAAATTTTATTAAATATGCTACTATTTTACAAAGATCTCTTCATGTGCTACACTCGCCAATGTGCACTCATTCCACTAGATCTTATTATCATAGAAAGGTTTTTTCGCCTAGAGAAATTAATGAATTTTTCCAGAGTAAGCTGCAAAGAAGCATTAAAATGACTCCACNATCACGTCATAAGGTCATAAGGGCGATGTTTTCTCTTTTTTCTTCCTACAGACTAAAATAATACAAAGTAATCTCGCTATCCATGATAACAAGTAGTTGTTTTACGTCGATTATAGAATTAAACGCCATGTGGCTCGCGTTTCTTCTTTATTTGCTTGTGGTCGCACATCCTCATTCAAATTCATATCTCCACCCTCACATCTAGAGATGTACACGGGACCAAAAAAAATTTTTTGGTACCGATAAAAGATGAATATGCTGTTTCATCAATTTCATTGATACAGTGTTGTTTGACTGCGCATTTTGTCCAGGAATGTTTTCTCTGTCAGGATATGTATTTCAAAATATATCACATGTATGCTTTATGAATTAATTCAGCAAATATGATGACTGTGCCAGATTGGTTTCGGTCATTTTTTCGCTAAATTCATTGATAACGAAGTCTTGTAATATATTTTGAAATGTATAGATTGACGGAGCAAATATTTCTCTATAAAATGCACAGTTAAACAATATTTTAACAATGAAGTTGATGAAACAGCGCGTAAATTTTTTACCATGATAAGAAGTTTTTTGGTGCCGTGCATATCTTTATCCGCACCCTCAACCACGTCTCACATCCATACACAGCCAGATCCCTATTCCAACTGACACCCACACCCTAGTTTCATGCTCAACTTTCCGGTGCTGAACGTTCTCGTGCCCATCGTTCATATTACCCTATCACAGCATATAAATGAATATCTAAATAAGTATTTAAATCATGTGTCTTGCTAGAATTCTCTACCAATATAGATGTCGATCAATAGAAAGCGCAAAAAGTGAAATCGAAATAGCAGAGTTTACTACTAGTTACGTTGGCAAATAATGGAAAAATAGCGGTACATTTATTGCAAATTGTATTTTCATCATATCTCATGCTAGGAGACAACGGATAGGTTCTGTGAGCCTTGTGTGCGTGTGTCGTATTTCATAGAAAGAAAAAATATAGATTGAATTCATTCAGTTCACTAAAACGTTTAGAATAATTACCTCAAACATAAATGCAGAGCAGATATTATGAAGAAAATATGGGGCAATATGAGTAAATACTTACATTGTTTATTCATTCACATTTTTTCTAAGGTCTTGTTTTCATGACTATCATTGGTACGCTCACGATGAGTTTGTCATCGAACAATTTTACATTAAAAAATATATATTTGACTTGGATTGCACGAAAAAGACAACCGTTAAAATTATAACGATCGATATAACAACAACTACATTGACTATTACAATAATGATTACAAGCAATACCAATTTTAAAATCACTACAAGCATTCATGTGCAGAATAACATTGATCATAGTGTGATTGGGATATACGGAATTCATTACAGAGCTCTCATCACCACTGCTTTTATTTGTTGACCGAAACATGCAATTAGTTGTCAATGCTATCATGAAAAGGAGAATATTAATGAAATTTGTCATGATTATCGTCTTCAATCGTTGATAGTAAGCCATTTTAAGATCATTGATGATATGTTGATAAGTAATAAATCTTTGAATGAAAACTATTTTGCAGTCATATTGCTGTCAGTTTATTTTCGTGGGTCATCATCTGTTATGCCTCACATATTCTCTTTCCTATGTCTATGACTAATCAAGCAAACTGGAAGGGAAGAAGCGAGAAAAAACCTACTGCTACTCTTGTGGGAGCGTAATGGTATGTTATATAGAAGAAGACTAGGTGCAATTGTAATATTCTTTGCATCTTCACATTATACACAATGATTATTTCGAAGATATGGGGCAAACAAGAGTGAGATAACTGAAATCAAATTCTTTTTTTTTGAATATGCTGGTTTCTTTATTAGAAACAGAGGTTTAACAGTTGATTTTTTAAAATTTTCTATCAAATTAAAATAAAAAGATTAATGTAACTAGAAATTTCACAAAAATGAAAACAATCGGAAAAATCAAAAGCATCACTTTAGTAATGCTTATTGATAGACCCTCATTCTTTTAGTGTAAGAATCGTCTTCTTTTAACAACCAGATGATACCTACTGATTTAAATTATAAGAAAAATCCTTAAAATCAAGTCACAGAACATTGAAAATGAGACCCTTTTGAATAAGTGATTGTTTGGTTTAAAATTGATGAAAAACAGAAAAGTCAGTTCTGCCCCGTTGAGTATTTTTCTGTTTCTCTTTCTTTCGTTTATTATGGGTGGGTGCTTGTGTATTTTTTCTTCTTGCTCACATCGAAACTGTCGAGAAAAGTAACTCTGACTATTTGGTAGTTGCAGAAAAAAAAGAATAATACGGCAAAAGAAAAAAGATTGACCAAAAAAAAGGTACATTGACATACTATATGCAGAGAATAAAAAAAAGTATTAGAACGTCTATGTTTTTGTGTATTTTCGTTGTATGCACTAGCAAGAGCAAATATTCTTTTTTTTCTTACAAATAGGTAGACTCTTCTTCCTTCTGTATAATTTACAGAAGTTAGAGTTTTCAACTGTGATATCGAGTTGTGTGGGTTTTTATCATCGTCATCATGTTGTTCCTATTCAGAAAAATACAAGTCTTTTTCTTGCAAAACATGGCGCATACGTTTCCTCTATGGATTTCCTGCTTCAATGGACATCCCGAGATAAAGCGAAGTTCTATCTTTTTTTTATAATTTTCATTATACACAATACCAACTTTTACTAAAGAACAATCATCTTTCTGAAGTCTGCCAAAGTACAATGTCGATTGAAGCTCTCTACGAAATATCAGTCAAACTTAGCAACCAAGCACGTTATTGAAAAGCCCATTAGAAGCTATATACACTCATATGATTTAAAACAATTCATGCATTGACTCTGAAGAGAATACAGATGCATTTGGCTTCTGCAGCATTGCTATCCTCAGTCTTTTAAACTCCTCCATAGCTGTTTTCGTCGGAAAAAGCGCAACAGATCCTGTTTGTGTGAAGCACAACATTCTACAAAGAGGGTGCACTGACGACAATCAACTAGCTTTATGATGAATTATGATCGAAAAGCGTGAGAATCAGCGATAAAAGTCATATATTTTCCTCATTCAGCTCTGCTTCTACACGACGAAAAAAAATACAGCGCTTTCGTTCTTTCGTTCGGTTTTTATCGTCAACTTATATGACTAAAGCGAGCAGAAAGGTAAATCGTCGCCCCATGATGTTTTTCTGTTTATAGATTGTGTTTCTTCATTAACATCGAGTAAACAAAAACTAACGACATGTGCGATCAAGATGCTTGGCCTCATTTGATAGGAAAGCCAGTGGATATTGCCGTGGAAGAAATCAAACGAGACAATCCAAGTAAGATGATTGCTGAATTCCACCATCAGCTTTTTCTTGTCTAAAACAGTTATGTGATCGTAGACGAAAGAAAACGTCTTGATTTTAAATTTTAAATTAATGTTTAACTATTTATCTGCATTTTACTTGTTTTAGACTTACATATCGTTAAATTGCCGGAAGGTTCACCTGTAACACACGACTTACAATTCAATCGTGTACGTGTCTTCTTCGACAAAAATGGTAATGTTTCAAATGAGCCACAAACTGGTTGAGCATCATCAGTATTGCCATAAAAAAACACGGGAACATTGATTTTTTAAAATAGGTTACCTAGAGATTATAAGACACTTTTTTGACACATTGCAGTCAACTGATACCACAATATCTCACGCAATCTATTAAAAAACTATTGAGCATAATCAAAAACTAATATCCAGTCAAGACCATGACCATTTGAAAGAATTACTATGACTTCTCTATATTTTCTAACTGTGTCTGGCTATCAAATGTTGCGTAACGTCTAGGAGTTTGAATAGCATTGAGATTAAAGAACATCAATGCACGAATTTTGTTGATAGAGTTAACTCGGTATGAAAAGTAATATAATGCAAAGAACCAAGTCGACATCAAGCATGAAACCTGATAAGCCTCATAGGTTTTTTTAAAATTCGACTTATTGTATGTGACGACCATTTATCAATTGCGTATTGCATTTCATAACTACCATTTTGATGCAAAACATTTAAGAGTTCTTTTTTTGATCTGCCAGCAACTTTGAATAATGCTTGAACACTATCTGATTGAGGCCTTCTGCGTCATTGTTGAGAGAAATACAATACTGTGTGACTAAAGAACCATCGATAAAGGAGCCCATTGCTCTAGAGAAGTTCATGAATAAATGCCAATTCGTGTGTATATGCTTAAATATTACATTTAATGATTATTTATTTCAAAAAATGATCGACCGCGACTATAACATCAGCCATATGCTTTATCACAATTCGAAATTCATGCTTGATCTTAATCAATTGTCAATAAGCTGAGAAGGAAAATGCGGAAGTATTTCTTTAAAAAAGCACTCACCTTAAGAAAATATGCGAAATTTGTTTTGCGAATTGATAGTGTCACATGGCACAATCAAGTCACTAATGATATTAAGCCACCAAGAAGATTATGACGTAAAGAATTTATCATACAATTGTTCAATAGCCATAATATTATTCTTTCAAAAAAAGACTCTTAGAGCTTAACTAATCCTGATTGCTTTGAAAAGGGTAACATTGACTTCTATATGACAAAGAAAAGTTTCGTTTTATTCATCATGATCAAAAATCTAATTATCTATTGATAGATATGGATTGATTGGAACTTTAAAAAATACCCAAAAAGGGATTGTTTGGGTGAAAAACTGGAAGCGATATTTTTCGCAATTCGAATAATTTTCAATATACTTTGACTATTGACTGATTTTTCGGTTCAAAGAAGGTATTTTAACTCTTTTCAGTATTAGACAAATCTTAAGGAGACCCCGCCCCCTTTCCCGACCCCAAATTTTCAGCTTCTTCGTTTTTCATTTTTTATGTTGGGTATATCGACGTATATGCTCTCTATATGACAAACATATTTTAAGAAGGCTGAATCACCTCTTTATAGGTAAAAAATTTGGAAAAGAAACTCAATTTTCTGCTGAAAAAGTCAAAAAAGAATCTTTCTTTACGTTTTTCTCAAAATCAATTTTTGAGAAAAAAAATGAAATTTTCTCCCGCACGGTATGTCCGATCGGACTCAATTTTTTTTTATGAATACTTCCATCAAATTGGGTTGCATATTTTTTTTTCTTCAAAATGTTGTTCCCACAAAATTTGGCACCCTTGAAAAAATAGTACCGTTGAAAAAACACGCATCCCAATTCGATCCTAGTTTTTATAAAAAAAAATTTCAGCTCGAAAAAATGGAGTATAAACTTTTTGCAGGAGGAGACTTTCAACCATTTCTGGCCTTTGCAACCCGCATACCTGCCCGAAGAAAGTATTGGGAAATTTTGAGTCTATAACAACTTTTGCTCGACTCATCGAGATCTATTTGCCCTAAAAGTTTCATCATTTTTTGCCGAACCTTTCGCGAGAAACTCCGAAAATGGAAGGGAGGTCCCCCGAAGCTTAAAAAAGTATTCAGATTTCTGACACCTTTGAGAATAGTATCTTTTCCCAAACAGAGTACAAAGGACTAAGAATTAAACCATGTAGACTCTGAGAGTAAAGCTCGTGCTCTATTATTCTACATGAACAACTTTATTGTAACAGTTTCACCGTTGGAAAAAAAGTATGCATGCTTTCTCAGCTAAGGGTTTTCCAAAAAGACGTGTTTAGTATAGTCAATGCGCACAACTCAACGAAACTTTCATAGAATGTTTATCTCTGTCTGACACGTATACTCACTTAACATAAAAATGCATAAATGCTTCTAGGCATTGCATTCAATGTTTAATTGTAAATGGCAATACAATAGTGCAATAAAAATAAGAATAGTCGTTAAATTTTATTTCATTAATATTTTATATTAAAATTCGACCTTTCGATCATCTAAGTGATCATTATCAGGTAGTAAATCACGAACTACTGTAGTACGGTATTGAAAATTAAATTATTTCTTGTGGTATTTCGGACTTCACTTATTATTTGGTTGTGTGTACAATTGTATGTACTTGTTCGTGTGTTATTTCTTGATAATGATCACTTAGATGATCGAAACGTCGAATTTTAATATAAAATATTGATGAAATAAAATTTATCCGCTACTTTTCTTTTATTGCGCTTTTAGGCTTATATACAGATTCTCTAAAAAACTTTGGTTCTTAAAGCTTTTTCACATGCATCTCTCATATAAGCACTTTGGGAAAAAAATATGGACATCTTCAAAATCACCATGAAAAACTACATTAAATGATGTGTCACTTCTTAATTTTCAAAATAACAATTTTGCTGATAAAAATCTAACATAACAGTCTACCTCTGGTATTTTCTATCGAAGGTAATTTTTTTAACAAATTTCACCGTTTCCCATCAATCTGTGTTTTGAGCATTGAAAGCTAGTATTTCTTCGAAAAAGATTGCGCTTCTGACAGAAAATGCTCGATGTCAACGTGCTTTTCAGAAATTGCCCATAGTGACCCACTCTCATAGCTCACATTGCAAGGATACATCAAACATGAACTAGCTTTTGTTACTTTAGACGATCTTGATGAAATTCTATTGAGCGAACATCAGTAACATGTTGGCAAACTTGTTGAGGACTTCAGCATTATTTAAGCACAAATACCAAACAACTTCTCTGTACTTGATGATGACACAACTGCGTCCAGAATTAAAACGAGAAAACCTAAGACGACTGATGGAAACTTAGCAAGCAACAAAGATGAAAATACGGCTTTGCTTTTATTTTATTATGTAAACGTTTTTCTATATTAGATTCGGAGGTTTTTGATCATTATTCAGTTATTATCAATCATAAACCGTATTCATAATAGAATTCTTTCATCTATCATAATAGTCATAAACCATGACATCATTATATAATACGTACATCATGAACTGATAGCATCATTAATAAATAATTTTCTATAAAGTGTATTCAATATTAAATTTAAAAATAAAATAAATTCAAGCTTTACTTCTGCTTTATAGTCATGTTACACAAATTGTTCATAATTATGATTCATTGCTATTATTATTATAGAATAAAGAATGATATGGTGAATATGTATTATGATTGATAATGACTAGGTCATGGTCGAAAATTCCTAAATCTAATCTAGAAAAACGTTTACACACTAAAATAATAGCGAAACTGTATTTTATTCTTTTCTTCTTGTTCAAATTTTGACTCTAATCTCAAATACACATGCATTCATATAATTCACTTGTATTCTCATATTACAAGCTTAAAGTTTGATGTTTTATAGGCGTTAAAAAGAAGATGATGTCTTTTCTTGACAAATATTACATTTTTATAATTCAAAAACCTAACTTCAACGAATGGATTTTATGACATAGCTTATAAATGCCTCATTAAATGGTAAGATTTGTTTGTCAAGGAAAATGAAGATCTTTACCCTGAATGCTAGAACTTATTTTTTCAAAATGTACAGTATTTTGAAATATCTTTCAAGAATACAGAGCTTTGTTTTAATAACAAAATTTTCATTTCTGTTTGAATATTCGAACAAGTCAGAAGATAAGCATATATCTGACATTCATCATTACTATGTGACAAGATTGGATTACTGTAAAGAGCAAATGAGAGGAAAAATACCTTGTCATCATTAACAACTAATAAATATATGCACAACGACAATAGTTGATTTTATTAATTAATATATAGACAGAGAAATACGATATATTAGAAAATAATATGTTATCATATTTAAAGATTTTTTGGTCCTCGTTGAACTGGAACTGGCGTTACTGGATCATCAAATGGTTTTCGTTGTTCTCGATTATTATTTGGTCCATATTGCATGTCTGTTAATGGACGAGGTTTTTGTTGTGGAGGGTTTGCTTTTGGTGGTGCTCTATAAATTACTAAATCTAAACTTTGTGCACTACGAATTGTTGATTGATTTAAAGCAAGACATCGTCCAATTAGACTAATAAGAATAAATACACCAATAAAAACAAATGCAATAATTGACGCTGTTGGAACAAAATCATATCTTGCCTCTGATGGTACAGTCATATCGATAATAGTAAAATATATTTCCTTTTTTCTTTAGACTTTATAATCAGTTTTTTTTCTCTATTTACATCACACATTGCAAATAATATCTGGTTTTGCTCAACTGTCATGCATATGATGGATCATTCCAATATAAAGAATATTGTGTGAGATTTTATCAGAGATAGAAAAGAGAAACCGTGTGCTTTTCCTTTAATTGCACTCAAACTAGATGAATATTAAGAAGTATAATAAGAAAAAAAAACTAGTGGATTTACATGAATAAAAATTGAATAATTATATTGCAGTATTGCATACGGACAATCTTCAAAACAGAATTCATGAGCAGATCATACAATTAAAAGAGAAAAGCAGGGTGATTTCTCCCTCCCTAAATTTTATCCTCGAAACTTTCTACTGTGGGTGGATAGCGTTTCTATTTTTGCAGCGCGTCAAATTGAATGTGTAAGAGTGAAGTTCTCTTTCCAACCTTTTAAAGAGATTCAGTTATTTTCTTTCAAAGAGAAACTGAATCAGGTCATATTTTCAAGAGTAAAATATTATAAAGACAAGACGAGACAAAAGTCAAAAGTATGGTTTAATCGTCAACAGATCTAAAATTCATCTCATAGATACTACAAAATAGCTACTATATATGAAATCCAGCTCAATAACTGATATCTGAATGGCTTAAATTACATTAAATTTTAATAACTTCATGTACTGAGTTTAATAAACATGAGCGAAGTTTTAGTGTATCACAGTGAATTAAAACAAAACTACGGAATAGTCACTCACGAAAAACCTTAGAAACAGTTGTAGAATTTAGTATATTAAAACCATATATTACAAAAAATGATTTAGATGATCTTGCAAAATATTTTTCGATGTATCGAGAACGGGAAAAAGCTCGCAATGTCAATATATCTATAAATAATATCAACGATGATAGGGCCAGTCCGGTCCGGTTAAGCTCTTGAAACTGACCGATTTCTCCGGTTTTTCCTATTGATTTTTTAAGGCACTAAAGCTCAATTATTGTCTGATTTTTAACGATTTCCAAGTTTTTATAATCCAGATGTAGGGGTCGTGGAA
Source organism: Rotaria sp. Silwood2 (assembly GCA_905329745.1). Taxonomy (NCBI): domain Eukaryota; kingdom Metazoa; phylum Rotifera; class Eurotatoria; order Philodinida; family Philodinidae; genus Rotaria; species Rotaria sp. Silwood2. The sequence continues at coordinate 796,871 of CAJNSZ010000017.1, read as the reverse complement.
CTTTCAACAAACAAACTTCCAGTCGCTGTCTAAATTCCAGCTTTAAATATTGAGCTAGCACACTCATCATGCGATGAGAGCCTCGGATCATGCTGAATGAATTTGTTATGCTCACGAAAAGTTAGCTAAATATTAAGATTTAATTTCAGTCTAAACTAAATTTTTTTCACCTGGAAATGTCGAGCACACTTTTCTAGAGTATTTTTAACCAATCCTCATAAAATTCCAATTGGTAGGTGTTTTCAGTTCATGCTTACATTACAAAATATCAGGAAAATGTCGTTTTGTTGTGAAAATCTTGCAAAAAACTATACGGTTATGTGAGAAATCCCTGCAACTCATATTCTATGAAACCGTGCGGTAACATGTGCTGCATTCATTCATTGTAATGACCTTCACTAGCAACTAAATGTTGCTAACGATCATGCAAACTATTTATGCAATGAGAAACATTGTATAAATGCAACACACGTTATCGTACGGTTTCATAGAATATGATTTGCACGCTCTTTCCGGACAGCCGTATAGCATCATGTAATTGCAAAAATATTTAGATATTACGAAACCTTAAAATAGAAAGTCTCATATAAAACTGATATGTTTTAGTTCACTTTATCTTTCTTTTAGCAAAAAAGTATCCTTTCACGAATTGAGATGTCTCTCAGCTGTGTTAAATAATTATTTCAAATCAAAATTGATTAAACTTATCAATCATAAAGAAAAATATGATTATTGAAAAAAATTTAGCCAAAACATAGTATACGTGTTGTTCAATATTAATGGCTGTGAGTTACTAAATGAAACATCGTGAAAGAAATCTTCGTTTGTTCTTGATGTTAGTACATATGAGATGTGAAAAACTAAAACAAAAGTTTTTATTATTAGAAACTCCAATGGTTAAATGAGTTTTACATTATATGTCTTCGTACAACTGAAGCTTTAGACTGATTCTCGAAACATCTAATTGCTTAATTGATATAGTGAGCGCACCAATTTTTCACTGATTAACTCAACAATTGGAACCGGTTAGTTAGCAACCGGTCTGGTCCGGTCGACAAAAAATCCAATCAAATTTCAAATATGTAGTAGGCAACACGCTACACAAGTATTAGAAAGAGCATTACTTTAAAAACTATTGATGTAAACAGTTTCTGTGTATAGTCAAAATATATTTGTTCCCATTAATCTGAAATTTTTTTACGAATTTACTGAGATGAGAAACAGCGACGAAGGTAAAAATGTTTATGATGAATAAAGAGAGTATGAAAGATGACAGCTGAAAATATATTTTTCTGAGAAAATCTGATGGATAAATGGTTTCTCTATAGTATTGGAAGATGTTCTCTCTTAACTTTTCTCCATTCTAAGCAGAATTAAATGAAAACTATATTCCTAAGTAAAAATGAACATTCTAAAACATGATTTGCACAAGTTTTTGTTTTTATTTTAGCTTATTTGCTACTATATACTTGTAATATTTTTCCTAACAAAACGCATTATAAATGATTTAGATCATCTGTGACAATTATCTTTCAGTGAGTCAGTTGATTCGACGATTTTATTCAAAATAATGTACGAAAGAAGAATGTTAACGTTCGTATTAACATAGCTTTGTTGTTGACATGAGAATGGTACAAATCTTTTCGCTTTCGAAAGCCAAGAGAGAATTTACGTTTTACAACTATCAATTTTTTACTGTTCACTTTGGAATTTGAAACTTGTTAGTAATTTCTCGATAGAACCATAATCTATGTCTTAAAAAGGAACATAACGAAACATCAAGATAGTAGCAAATAGTGATACATTACGTATAAAGTTAAACCACTCATTAAGTTCAGACTCTGCAAAATGTCCATAGACAAAACGGAATTCAACTAATCATTCATTTTATTAAATTTTTATTTCCATGAAAAAAAAATTTCATATCGATACAAAATGTTTTATCTGACGAATATTTTAATGTATAAACCAAACAAGAAAAACAAAAAAAGATTAAAAGAAGTAATGAAATCTTTTTGTTTTCATTGATTATGTTGCTTTCAATGGACGACAAACGATTAAAGCGCGTGGTTCTAAATTGGATTCAAGCATTATTTATTTGTTTAAATTTAATATCGATATCATACATAACTTAAATCAACATTTTATTGATGAATTCAATCGATTGCACGTATAAAAATCTCTGTTTGATGGAACGAAAATGCAAAACTTCTATGTTGATAAGTTGATTGCATTGCCCAGGCAACAGACAAACTTATTCATAATAGAAGCAACTCTTCTTTACACTGATTTTCTCGTTAGAACAAGATTGCATTAGATTACTCATATTTTAACGAATAACTTAATTACAAGAAATACTTTTTGATGAAATTCTAAACTATAGACGTTGAAACTTAGTGAATCTAGAATAAGGTCAACATTTTTTGTAAAATACGCACTGGGAAGTTTACAATCGGATGGAAGAATGATCTTTTTTTTAATACTGTCTACATGAAATATGGTTAATGTGTCTTTTTTTCAAATCATATTTTGCAGTATATAACACTAATGTAGATGAAAAAAGACATCGCAGCTTTTATCAAAACACAAGTATTTAAAGAAACACGGCGATGTTTGTCGCTGTTGAATTTTGATTTTCGAATGAAGTAATTTTGATCTGCTTGCTCGAAAAGAGAATAATGCCAAAACAGCAGTTTTCACAAAACTAATAAATTGTATTGTAACTTTATGCACTGTACTGAAAATGTTTAATGCGCATGTACGCTTAGTCGCTGAGAATGGAACAAATTTTTGACAGAAACTTCTAGTTGATCTAACCCCGAACTTTATTATAGTTCTTCTTCAGTTGGTTCGAAGGAACACTACATCAATGTCATTACTGATGTATGATCCATAATTTAATCATACAAAACTTATTATTTCCTCAAATATGATTCCTAAAACTGTTCTAATGAACAAATCGTACTATTTGCCACTGCAAATGAGCGAAAAATTTGGTGTTTAAACGAAACTTTCGATGTACTAGAAAATCTATCAATCAGACGAAACGAGAAACAAGTGCTCGAATCTATCCTAATCTATGAAGCCTGAATCTAGGATAGAGGTCAAATAGGTTCTAGTTCAAAGTTCAGTTTCAACAGCTGAGCTGTTCGAAAAGTTTTGTTCTATTTTCAGAATGACGTTTCAGTAACAAAGCAAATATATATTTATACCTGCCAGTGTCTTTCTCACAACTCGAGCAAAACTTGTTTAGTCAGATCAGAGAATATTTTCAACAGATCCTCATGGTTGACCTAGAACTGAACTTGTCGATCTCTGATCTAGAAAAGGTTCTACGATTATCCAAGTCGTGTGACTTCATCACCTATGCTCTAAGCTTTTGAACAACTCAATCAAACCGATTTGTAGTTTCATCATTAAGACTGCAGATTTCTTGATTAAATCTCACCTTTGTCGATTTTAATTTACTTATTCATTAAAACTCTTGAATGAAATTTAATAAATTTACTTCAATTAACATATAGGAATTCCTAATCTTCATTAATTAAACTTATACGACGATTGATCAATGATAGTTCTCTTGATTAAAAAACTTGTCATTGTGACCCCATGATGGGCCTCAGTGTGGAACTATCCAACTCCGACTGTTATTAATGTATGATATATTGTCAGAGAAGTTTTTACAACATGCCAAATTAATGAATCAATCGAAATTATAACAATTTTTATAGTTGATACGTTCACTCTGAAATTTTATTATTTCAAACATTATTTCAATTTAGAATAATTTATTAGATTCATTTAACATTGTTACACTGAAAAAACTTCTTTATATTGTCAAATACATCTTCAATAGATAACTTCTTCTCTTTCAATGATAATTCATATATGATTGATGCTATACAAAACGACAAGTATCATTTTATTTGTTGTTTCGTCAGTTTAATCATCATATTAGTGTGCTACACGCAGTTATTTAGCCGTTCAGCCAATTTTCGAATATACCATTCTTTTTCTCGGGGAATTTTGACATATACTGTTGAGTTTGACCTCAACGTAGAATTCAATTAGTTCATACATTTCTATGTTCCTCCTATTCTGACTTTGCTAGATCAATAATACCACCGCCCTATTGATTGACACCTAGAATAAGATCCCTACAGCCAGTGCTTGTTCAAGTGGCAAAATAACGTGTAGATATGCATAAATATCATCTTCATATATATCACCATAGAATATTTCTTTCACAGGCATGATGGTTTTGTATACGAACGATTCTAAAGAAAATTTATTTCTTAATAAGATAAGAAAAATGTAAAGATATTATGAGAAAGTTTTTATTTTTTTGCACAAAAAAATGCAAGATCAAAAACAAGAAAAAAATGTAAAAAAAATTGAGATTTAAACATTCTCATATTTTTTTCTTTTAAAGAAAAGTACATGAGTGTTTTGATGGTTTTGTTGATTTAGGTGATAAAACAGCCCGAATAGCATCATCAAAAACCTTTAAAAATATCAATAGACAACGAAGAAGTTTTTCATAAATTTGAGGCACACACCTGTTTAAGGCCTTTTTGTGTTAATGCTGAACATTCAACATATTTAAAAGCTCGTATTTTTTTACATAAACGTTGTCCTTGTTCACGTTTAATTGGTTGAATATTCTGTTTATGTAATTGATTAACATATTCTCGATCTTCACGTAAATCAATTTTTGTTCCTAAATAAAAATTTAGAAAAAAAAAATTTTTTTCTTAAACAATAAAAACAAATTCTAACCACATAAAATAACTGACTTATCCGGACAGTGATGTCGAATTTCTGGCATCCATTTATTTGTTATATTTGTAAATGATGTTGGACTAATTACACTAAAACACACTAGAAATACATCAGTTTGTGGATATGATAATGGTCGAAGTCGATCATAATCTTCTTGACCAGCTGTATCCCATAAACCTAATGAGACTTTAACATTATCAACAATTATATTCGATGTATAATTATCAAAACTATAACAAAAAACAATACAATAGAAATAATTAGTATGAATTGATGGAATTTACACTGTTGGAATATATTCTTCAGGAAATGCATTACTTGTAAATGATATTAACATACAAGTTTTACCAACAGTACCATCTCCAACAATAACTAATTTGATTGGTACACTTTGATGAAGATTTAATTTATTTGCCATCACAATAGTGGTTACTGTCTTTGTTGCTCTACGCTCTAATGCCAATAGCAATATTTGAAGAAATAAAATATCGATTATAGCTAATGGCAAGGTCGTTTTGTATTCGATTATAACCAAAAAAACTTTTTCTCTTTTCGTAATTGACAAGTTCAGATATATGGATAAAATTACCACCAATGAAATATCAAGTATGTTCAAAAAAACAATGGACTATATAAAAGATTCAAAGAGGTTTTATAGACTATTTTTGATTAGTTGAAACTTATCCATTGATATTAATTTTAGGTCATCTGAGTTAATCAGCTGCTTAAAATAATAATTAATCTTCCTTTCTTTTTCGTAAGTATTCGATTGCTCGGTTTACATAGAAGTTTGTTTTTTTGTATAATAAAATATTTGTTTATTTTCTAAAATAATTCTATATTGTATTCAAGGATTTAAAAGTATTCTTTTTATGTAAAACGGATAGAAAGAAAATCTACATCCTATTTTAATTGAATTTCATATTTTATTATTCAAATTAAGTTTAAGAATGTTTAAAAAAAGAAGCAGCCTTTTCATATAAGAGTTCATTGAATCTATAAGGTTACAACAAGTCTTTATAAATTTGATTAAACAAAGTTTGCGATATCGACCGTACATATTAAAGCATTGATAATCTATGAATTTTATGTTTATTCAAAGTTTGAGATCGTGTTTATTGTCATAGTTTCTGTACATTATTGACTTTATTAAAGACAAACGAATTGATCGAAGCATATATATATATATATGACTTCTTGTCTATAGGTATAATGTTACCGGAAAACTGAAAAGCTTTGATCGTGATTCTTCATTGGGTTTCAATCAATCAATCGGCTTTATTTTGGCTGAAAACATATGAATATTATATAGAATAAATAAGTAGTCAGAAGAGTAGTTATTTTCTTTATTAAAAAAGCATAAATATGGAAAAATAATAAATTAAGGCATCGAATAATTTAGTTTGTAAATAAAATAGATATATCATTGTCAAGCAAATTTTCACATATACCTATTTTGAAAAATAATGATTGATAAATATTTAGATTTTGTGACGCTTTCTTTTTGAATTTTAGTATTTGTTTTTATAGAATAGAATTGATTTTGATCATATAAATCAAAATTCATCATGGAAAAAATTCATCCATTGAATTGCTTAATGATTATGCAATATACATCTATTATATATTATTAAATAAAACGATAGGTTTTATTCATTTTCTTATATGTTTATCATCTTGTTTTTCAATGAAAGATAAGGAAAGACAAATGATCTTTGTTTCAATGTTATCTATTATTTATATTTTCAGAGGAGCTGATGAGCATTACGACGTTCGATTGTCGATTATAAATATGAAATTCTTTTTAAAACTGCATTCAGATTTTTTTTTGTAGGATAAGCTTGGATTTTTGTTTTAGATAATCATACGATAATTCAGTGAATTTTATGTTTAGTAAGTTAGTTTATTTTACATTTTTATAGTTAGATTGTAAATACGTAACTTAGTGTCTTCAGAGTTGTCATGGTTTATAGTCTAAGAAAAAAGAAGTTTCAATAGGAAATAAGTAGAGATATATGTTGACACGATGAAATAAAAGATTTCAACCATGACTCATTAATAAATGCTAAAATAATTTTTCGTCCGTACAGTTTGACTTTTGTGGATATTTTTGTTAATACCTAGTTTATTATTATCTTTAATGTGTTTCAATTTAAAATTTCTCGAAATTATTTTTTCATCGTTGATCTTTGTTTATAAGGAACATATGTTAACAATTTGAATGCTAATCGTTTATATCAATGCGAATGTGTACATGTCAGTTTAGTCAATTTTCTCTCAGTCTAAATAAATATTTATTATCTTCTGGAATATAAATATAACACCTTTTTTCTTGGATAACTAATAAAATGTTTAGTTAACTTTTTTTTATTTACAATTGAACATGGATTGTCTGTGTAAATTTCCCGATCATACTTCATAGGAATTGAAAAAGTATTTTGCGACATTTCAAAAAAAAAAAAAAACAATTTTTTGTATAAAACTTTTGAAAATAAAACTCGATCAATTTCTTCTTCATTGTCAAGTATTTATCATATAAGAATTTGATATTCTCCAAAAAAAAACTAATGATGCAATACGATGCAAAAATGACATTGCGTTAGGTAAAGCTCATTCATAATTTTTACGCTTTTTCACACAAAAATTTCACAATTACGTATCGTCGAATCTCGTATGTAAATTGTGTAAAACATCATGTGTCCAATAATATATTTCCGATGTAATTGTGAGTTTAATGCAAAACTTTTTTCTTTCAGATATTTTTCGTAATTGAATGAACAGTTTATAAAATGGATTATCATACAGTTGCTCATGAAGAGAATGACGTTCTTGAAGTACCTGATCAAGCTTTGTCACCATTTATGGAATTTGAAACACAAGATGATCAAAATAATAATGAAAAACGTATAGAAATAAATTTTCTTTGTTTCTTTTAATAAAAACTTATTCTTTATAGAATTACGATGGAGTCATCAAAAAGATTTAGATGATTTTTTCGTTCGAGTATATCAATATCATCAACGACATGGATTCTTTTGTATAGTTCTTTCTGAAATCTTTGCTCTTGTGTATGTGAAAAAAAATATTTTAATTTTTTTTAATTTCTTTTCTTTTATTGTTTTGTTTTATTAATAGACAATTTATATTTATTGTTTCATTTACTATTCTTATTGTTCAATGTATTGATTATCCACTTCTATTTCGTTCAACACCGGCAGCAAGAAATATAACAGATAAAATACAAATTAATCAAGTCATTCAATCACCTAAACAGTGTCTTCGAAAGTAAGTTTTTATTTTGAATAAAAATGAAATATTTATTTTAAATTCCTTAGTATGCGTTTAATAATATCGTTATGCCTAATACTTTCAATCATTTATTGGATTTATCGTTTTTCGCGTGCTATTTATAATCTTCTGTCGTATTTTAATATTCGAGCATTTTATATTCAAGCTTTAGATATAAAACCAGTAAGGAATTAAGCAATAAAATATACTATAATTACTAAATATCTATATAGATTGATCTACCAAATATGACATGGCATGAAGTACAACAACGATTAATTATTGCTCAACGAACACATCATTTATGCATACATAAATCTGATTTAACTGAATTAGATATTCATAATCGATTATTACGTTTTAAAAACTATGAAGTAGCATTAGTGAATAAAGGTATTTTACCGCCGAGGATACATTTACCTATATTGGGTGATATGTAAGTGTGAAATAAAATGAATGAAAAAAGTTTATATATTCAATTTTGTTGTAGAATTTCGTTTACAACTGGTTTTAAATTTAATCTACGTTTAATTCTATTTTGTAAGTAATTAAAATGAAAAGAAGAAAAGCAATTTAAATAGATAGAAAATAGAATCTGTAAATGTCGTGGAAAATATTTTGTTGAAGCAATAAATGACTTAGAAAGAAGATCAGTCCTATGTATCGAAAATTTCTTTCGATTTTTTCAGAAACAAACGAGTGAATTACACCGTAGATATACTTTAAAGTGTACTATTCTCGTCAGACCGGATAGAAATCAGCAATACATTGATTTACACACGGTTGTCCGAAACATTGCTCCTTCTCTGAATCTCAATTCGCTGTAGGGCAGAAATTCTTGTATGGTATCAATATTTCAGCTTGAGTAAATGAGAAATCACAATTTCGTGAACATTTAATGCTCATGAAACTGAGAATGTTTAGAGCCGAGTCTCTATCAAAATTCAGTAAGCCTACCAGCAGCTTCTAGGATTTATTTTTTTCGAGATCTTTTGAAGTTTTTCTATAAATCGTGTAATACATTCTATTATCAAACGAAAGAGGTTATGCCCATGAAGGAACCATTCGAGGGATACCTCGTGTTTAAGATAAGACTCTAATCATTGCATAGGAACTGTTGATACTAGAAGAAACCAAGAAAGATTCATCTTTTAGCGTTGCCATGTTGGAATGATGGCGGTTACGGCAGGTTTTAACCTTTGGCACGGTATTTGTAAAAAGAAACTGAGCCAACAAATTTTGACGTAAAGTTGTTTCCATAGACAGCTCTTAAATCATTCAAATCTCTTAAACATTGCGACCAATTGAGTAGTCTTATCTCGAGACATCAAATCCATAAAAAAAACTAGATTTTCCATCCCGTTGGTGGCATATCATAGTTTTTGTGAGGTTAATATCATGAGAAGAGATCATTTTTCTTGGCTGAGGTTTTTACGAGATTTTACTATCTTCAAGATCTGTCTATGAATAAAGTTTTAAGCCAAAATTCATCTGTCGTTTCTTTTTTATCGTACTATAGATAAAAAAATCCAGTGTAACGGCCATAACTCTGAAAAGACAGCACATAGAGAATAATGCTTCAAAAGTTCTTGTAGCTTTAACAGGTTCTATGTAATGACCGGTCTCTCATTTGACACGCGAAGTATTTCTTCGAGTGATTTCCTCATGAAACTGAAAGATCAGTTGAGGAGGAGGGTTGACTCATAGGCGTTATGATTCTCTTTTTGTATAGTTGCAATTGAGTATATACTATTAATAAATAAACTCGGGTAGTCGCTCTCTTATCAAATTTAATAAATTCTTTATTTTGAACAAGAAAGTTCAGATAGTTTTTGCGACTTATTAAAACAGTTGTTGTCTAAATGGATTCATAGTTTTAACTTCTTTTTTGATCAGAAATCTGTTGACATAGGTTTGATATTTCAACATTTTTTGAAAAAATTTCTACAAGTCTTTAGTTATTTTTTCCTTTCGTATTTACTATAGTGACTTTTGACTTTTTAATATCGCATTAGGGGGCCCATATGCACCATTTGATCAACGATGGCATCTACAACAAGAATATAAAGTTCATAGTCAACGTGGAGTTTTAGCTCAACAGTATGTTTTGTCTGTAGATTTCTTATCTACATGTTCAAATTGTTTAGATTATCACGTTTTATTCTTCTCTATGGTCTTGCTAATTTTCTACTCTCACCATTTATATTTATTTGGCAAGTATTAAATCTATTCTATGGTTATACTGAGGTGAAGAAAACTTTTTTCCTTTGCAGTGAAATTTGATTACTGATTTTTCTTTTTTTTTTTTGTATTTCTAGCTTGTTCGACGTGAACCAGGTCTATTAGGTAGTCGTCGTTGGAGTAATTATGGTCGACTTTATTTACGACATTTTAATGAACTCGACCATTCACTTAATCAACGATTAAACCGTGGTTATAAACCAGCAGTATCCTATATGTCTTCATTTGTTAATTACAGCATCGTTGAAACAGCAAAGTAAACTTTTTACAGTAGTCACAACAAATCTCGCTATTAGATAAAAAAATTATAAACTTCAATCCTTTTTCCTAGTATTTTGTCCACAAATAGTGCCTGATAAACCACGACCACAAACAGCAGTCCGAGATTGATAGAGCGTATTGCAAAGGATTTCAAAAAGAAACACTGATTTTCTACTATTTGAATGTGTTAATCCCCATTATCTTATTAGTAGATAAAGATTTACATGTCTATATTGTGACAAAAGTCGAATACTTCAGTCCGCTGTAATCTTGAGACTTGGAAAGTCTTTACTGCCTGGGACGGTGCCAGTATGGATCTCCTATCAATCGATGACAGCGATCGTGAAATTCTCATGGAAAAACTTGATTAGAGCAGAACACTCAGTGAAGAAAATGTAGGTCAAATTTCAACAATTTTCATCGACTCTCATGTGGAGATTAGCGAAAGATTACTTCATAGGTCAAGAAAATTCATATGGAATTTTTATTGATGATAGAGGTAGTGCTGAGGATTTGAATGAGGGATCTAAACGTCATAAGATTTTTTTACAGTGAAGTAATTATCTTTGTCTGATGAAAAAATCTATATTAATCTCCTAGTTTCTGCGCATGATCGCCGATGAAGCCCTAATTAATTCTTGTGATCATAGTGCAGTATATTCTATTTTCAGTCAAACTATGAAACAAACGGATTAAACTTTTGATACTTTATATAGTATCAAGACGTTACAACTCCTGTTTTCTTTTTTCTTTAAGAAATTTTTTATTCTCTTATTTGCTTTTTTTTGTTTTTGCTAGATTTGTTAGATTTACAGCTGGTGCTATTTTAGCTGTTTTAATTTTATTAACAATTTATGATGAAGATGTACTCAATGTTGAACATATGTTAACATTAATGACTGGCCTTGGTGTTGTGCTTGGTATTTGCCAATCATTAATACCTGATGAAGTAGAAATAAAAATTGTTCTGTTTTTGATTAATAAAGATTTGTTTTTTTTTTTCAAACAATAGAATACTGTTTTTGATCCTGAACAAATGTTACAACTTGTTCTTGCACATGTTCATTATCAACCTGAGTCATGGAAAGATCATGCACATACAGATTATGTTCAGGCTGAATTTGGACAAATGTTTCAATTAAAATATGTATATATTATTTTAAGTTATTGAATTCATAATTCTCTTTGTTTTATTATTGAAAGGTTTATTTTCTTGAAGAACTTTTAAGTCCATTTATAACACCAATTATTTTATGTTTTCAATTTCGTCGAAAATCTTTACAAATTATAGATTTTTTAAGAAATTATACAATTGATGTTCAAGGTGTTGGAGATGTTTGCAGTTTTGCTCAATTAGATGTAGGAAAAAATGGAGATTTGAAAGTAAAAAATTGATTTTAACTGATTAAAAATGAGTTTTTTTTTATTTAGTGGTTTGCACCTGTACGTGCAAAAGTTGAAAATGATGAGGGAATAATGAATGATGGAAAACTTGAACTATCATTAATGCATTTTCATCATACAAATCCTAAATGGCAAATGCCAAAACAATGTGAAGTTTATTTAGAAAAAATACAAGAACGAGGTGAGAGATAAATTTTTATTTTTTTATTTCTTTGTTTTAATTTTATATTTAATTTAGCTATGGAGAACATGCAAACATCATCAATTCTTCAACAATCACTAAATCAAATGCAAAGTTTACATATACAAAGAAGTTTTTACAGTGATCCAACATGTAAGATTTGTAGACATATCAACATGAGGCTCGAATTCTACTCAACATTTTATATAAGTATTCGAAAGATTACATATAAGAGGAATGATTTCTCTCTCTAATAAATATTTTATTATGGTTAAGTGATAGAAACATTTTTATTGATTGTTCTTAGATTTCCATCTAAAAGGTACTAGGGATTTTCTTTCAAACCTCGAAGTTAGAGTCTGTCGGGTTTGGATTCGAAAATTTTGAATTTAATGGATTTCACCTGAGTTACTAATAAATTTGTGTTTAACTATTTTCATAGTCAAAGAAATTAAGGTCAAACGAAAAGTTGCTAATGATGAATGTAAAAATTACAGAAGCGTCGAAAACTAAAAATTTGTGAATATAGGGTAAAGAAAAAAAATGCATTGTTTGAAATTCAAATAATGATTTGGAAGTCTTCCACTTAATGAATATCAAATGGATCAGAAGTCTGGTCCTATAATATATGTTTCTATGCTAATAATTAAAAGATTTATAGTACTATCTTTTTAAAGAAAACATACAGTCAAATGTATTCTTCAACATGACTAATAAATTGACCTAGAAATATCTGTCTCATCGTTCATAGTTAATGTATTAAAAAAAAAGAAATAGTAGACTCAATGTGACTTAATCGATTAATTAGCATTACAAAATCAGCATGGTTATTTTACAATTAATTAGACGTTTTACATATCAACTAAGTATAGCCAATGTCATGCATTAATGTTATGCCTTTGAAACAAACGAATTCTACTTAGATAGTAAAAGTTATAATTGAAAAACAAATTTGCTTTGAGCTTCATCTTTCTTTTATAAAAACATTAAGTTTGAATTGATTCTATAAAACGTTCAGTCCTTGGTACACTACAACTTGAACACTCTTTTACTGATCTTATTTTGAATATTCGATTTGTTTTTGTTTAAATGATTCTTTACTCAACAGAAGATTTTCATACGATTATAATTCATCAGCAATTTTAGTTATTCCCTATGTAGAATCTGTTGTTTCCAAAGACATTACTAATGCATAATATTAGTTGTACTTGGTTAATATGTCAAACATCTGATTAATTATTAAAAAAATTTATATTGATTTCATAATGCAAACTAATTAATTTAAGTGATACTTAGTCTACTATTTCTTTTTTAATATTATAAGTAATAACGTTGCGATACACGTTTCTATCTAGGCCAATTTAGAATTAACATGAAGGACACATTTAATTTTACATTTTCTCTTGCAAAAATGCAATAAATACTTTTGCTTTAATCAAACGATAAATTAACCCTAACATGAACATCCTTAGAACTATCACTTGTTGTTCACCTAAGATCCATATTGTAGACTTCAATCAATAAAATAAACATAACACATAACTTTGTTACTAGTTTATCATGGATATATGAAGACTCGAGAGAATATTTGATTACAAAAAGAAAAAAAAATGAAAAGAAGTTAATCTTTTTCATGGTCTTATCATACTTTTTTCGAGACACTTGAAATTATGCATCACTATTCAGTATTCACATATATTTTGAACTGCTCTACATAGGAAGAACAATTGTGTATGACTAACTAATTTTACCAATATAGTTTACTAAAAATCTCTACGCATATCTAAAAGGAACATGATTCGACTAAATTTTTATGGATATATCATATGACGATGAATCTCACTGTTGTTCAGACGAACCCTAGATGATCGTATTAAGCTTAAAGAATGTTTTAATTATTGTAAGTATTTAAATGATTACTTTAATGTTTAAATAAAAGGATATAGAGAATGAGAATGAAACATATTAAATTACCTAAAAATCAATTTCAATCTGTATTTTTAGCTGCATCATCAATATCTAATCGTTCAGTAGTACCAAAACCATTAAACAATTCAGATACATATACTCATTTTACTCCGCTAACACATACAACTACTAGCCTTTCAATGCAACAACTATCTCCTTCAATAGTACAAAGTAGTGTGTCCACAGCTGATTTACCTTATAGAAATATGGCACCATTTGGTGTTCTTTCAAAGTATAAAATTCATTTATTTTTCCTTTATTTGTATCGGATTCTTTTTCTCTAGAATTCATACGCAAATGTTTGGTTTATCGGATTCAAATTATTTATCTGGTACATTGCAAGGTTTACCAGCTGCTGCTCAATTGGATATGAATGTATCTTGTTTATTTATGCATGAAGTAAATATTTTATTTTTTCGATTATTTCAAAATATTATTTTTTTGCTTTTTTCATCTAGTTACGACATAAATATAAACATGGTGAATATGAAGAATTACAACATATCAATGAAGATCAAGATGATAATACAGAGTGTTAATAAATGGCAACTCTTGTTTTTTCTATTTGTGTACTAGACGTTTGCAACTTTATAGACTTTATGTTAATAGAACCAAAAAACAATATTTTATCATTCTGCCTTCCTTTAACATGGTGTATAGTTTCACATTTGTTTTGTTTATCCTAACAAAGACATTGTATTTTTTTTAAATATATTTTTTTCTTTTGAAATACAAAACGCAAGACAATATTTGAAAATTTCTTGCAAATGATTGCTTAAAATTAAGATAAAAATTTTAAGTTATTTAGATGGTTCCTGATTTATTGTTGGACGTGATTTTCTATTTATATAAACAAAAAAAGAAAGAAAACACTATTGATATATTATAAATATAAATAAATAATCTTACTTTGATTTTGCAGTAGGAAGAAGTTCAGTATAGAGTTTATCCGGAATGGCTTTTATTGTTTTTTCAAATGTTTCACTAAAGAAAACAAAGAAAATAATTAGTTGATTAAAATATGCATAATAGAAAATTTACGGTGGTAATAACATTGGTGGTGGTAGTTGTTGAACAACAAGAGCTGGACGTTTATTTAATTGATTTCTTGATTGTTGAGATTTATCTCTTGATGACATTTGGGATGATGATTTTGTTTTATTATCATCTGTTGTCGACTTAGTTTCATCAGTAGTTTTATTTATAGCATCCATATTTTCATAATCGATTATTTCATTATATGGATTACCTTAGATATACAAAAAACAAATGATATAAGATGCAATTATTGAAAATTATATATAAATGATTTACTTGGATCCGCACTAACATGAACTGTGAATCGTTGTGGTTGTGGTTTTGGTAAAGGAATTTCATCTTTTACTGTTTCTTTAATAACTTTCAATGCTTCATCCAATGTAAAATAAGTTTTATCTACTGGTTTTTCATCATTCTTTCTCATTTTCATACTTATTTCATAAGCTTTTTCAATAGATTCAATCTAATAATTTATTAAAAAGCTAAGTATTTAATATTTAACAAATTAAACAAACCTCTTCCGTTGAACCTAATTGAATTTTACTTCTATAAATTTCAGTTATACCATCAAAAATAACATTCATTTTACTCCGAATATTTTCATAACGTTGATATTCGTTTTCGTTAAATTTTTCTTCTTTTAAATTTTCATCTTTTGATAAACCATATGTTAAACATCTGTAAATTATCAATAAAAAAAACAATGTTTTTTCTTATTGTTGAAAAAGAAAAAAATTTTCTTTATATACTTAGCACAACGAATAGTAAGTTCAGTTAGTGGTGAAAGTTCAAGAATTTTCATTTGTTCATTATCCACCATACAAGCTAAAACAGATTTTGCAACACAAAATTTTTCTAATCTAATTTGTGATTTAAAATCTGGTAAATCAATAGGTAAATGTGTAAGAATTTCAATATCAATTGGAAATTCATAACGCATCATAATTTCTGGAAATGTAAATGTTCCATGATGATTTCGATATTCAGCATGTAACTCATGATCTCCAATTAATGTTGCAAAACGAATTGGTACACCAGGTGGTATTAGAAACTCATCATTATTATCTGGATCTTGTATTATAAATGCTTCTTTTGGTTCACTGATAAATACTTCATCTTTATCATTTTGAATACGTGATTGATATTTTTCTCGGCGTATAACATTAAAATAAGCATTTTTACATAAAACAATTTTTTCCCATTCATTATTTATTGTTTTAATATGTGCTGGTGTATGAGAAAGAATTTTAATGGTACGTGGTAAATTAAAACGATATAATTCAAAAGCACCTTGAAATACCCACCAACGTTTTTTTAATGTTGGATTTTTTGATAATATACGACATTCACCTTGAAACCAATCAGGAATAAGATATTTTTCTGTTGATAATTTAGATTTTTTTGTTAATAATGAAGCAATTATTAAATAACGATCAAATAATGTTTGTAAATACATCCATTGATTTCTAACAAAATCTGTATTGCATGTTTGTTCAATACGAATTATTTGTGGTAATTGATAATAATCAATAAAATTATGAAAATAATATTCACCTTTTTCCCAATTAATTTTATGTAATTCTTTTATTAAATTTGAAAGTTTGTCTTTATCATCTGATGATAATCTAATAGGAATACGTGAGGATGAAGCCATTTAAAATCAAGGAGAAGTTTTTGTATGAATGATTGCGTATATATTTCAAATACATAAAGCAATCACGCTTGGTTTATTAGCAAGGTTAACATTTAACCTTACATTTTGTCAATGTTTTGAGTCGACATCTATTTCATCAGGAAATATTAATAGAAAGAAAAGTATTGATTATATTATTAGGTAAGGTTGTCTCGAGGTCGCCAGGATTGTGGGGGATGGGTTCGACGACTCAGGATGCTTATTGAAAGATTTTTACAAAAGTTGACCGGATTTCGTGGGGAGCGGACTGAACGTATTTTGTGAACTAGTGAGCAAAGCCTTCAATAAAATTCTGGAATTTCACTGGAAGAAAAATAATTTTTTTAAAAATTGAAACATGGTCACGTTCCGCTGCTTAGGATGCTTTCCAGTATTAGGAAATAGCTCTTAACCTTGCATGTGAGACATCTATAGATTAAAAAGATTCTAACAACTAGATATGATGAACAAGAATGAGACTTTGTTGACATATTGCTTTCAATCAAGCTCATTTTTGTCGAGAAGAGTACTCAACTCATGTAAAAAAAGAAAGACGACTAAAAACCAGATTAATAAGCTTTTATAATGGCACTATTATAATCTGATTTTAATAAGATTTTTCAGTTAAAAAAATTCTTTTGATTTTAATCTTTTGAAATCTATTTTAATTGATTAAAGTTTGCTAATCGATTAAAAACGATTAGAATCAAAAGAAATTTGTTTTTTAAATCTGGAAAATCTGATTAATATCAAATTATTATAGTACCATTATAATAGATTATTAATCCAAATTCAATCGATTTTAATCTAATTTTGAGCCGTCTTGTTTACATGAGTTTTCAGAAAATTATAAAAAATAAAAAATTGAACATCTGTGAAAACTAATTATTGAAAGTAGATTTTCTTTTTTTGTGAGACAAAAGTATATGCAGCACTTGCTCATTCATCTAATAGTATGAATGAACCCAGATAAAAGAAATCTGATGTCAAATCGTAAAAGACCTTATAAGATCTTACGCATACAAGATTTTTTATACGATCTTGTCACAAGATCCGACAACGTCGTATAGATTTGTTTTTTGTAAGATTTTCTCAGATTCTGTATGCAAGATATCAGCAAAAATCTTACAAGAATCGCATGATACGAAACGTATAATGACAGCTATTATGACACCAACTTGATCAGATAAGTTTCATCATCAGGGAAATATGTATGACTCAGAGAATACGAATCTTTCATGATCATCCAAGATCACATACGAAAATC
Organism: Rotaria sp. Silwood2; assembly: GCA_905329745.1. Classification (NCBI taxonomy): domain Eukaryota; kingdom Metazoa; phylum Rotifera; class Eurotatoria; order Philodinida; family Philodinidae; genus Rotaria; species Rotaria sp. Silwood2. Next base: position 778,769 of record CAJNSZ010000017.1, on the reverse strand, counting down.
CGTCCCAAAACGCACGTCTATCGATTTCATTCGATTCACTCAAGAATCGAAACTTCTTAAGAGCAGCTGTTTTTCCACTAACACCAGACATTTATTTAACCCGCCATGCAAAGACATACACCTATATGAACAAAAGAAAAAATCAACATTTAAGTGTCCAACGATTTCCACGTAGATATATAAACCCATATAACAAAACATAGCACTAATGGAATATGAAAACAAAATTGAAATTTCAAAGGACAACATGATAGTCAGATGACCAATCCAGATACATTACTCGAGCAAACACAAGCAATTGTGACTAACCCTTTTGCGACGATGTGAGCCACCGGTGGCTCATACCATAACATACAGTCGTTAGGCGCCATAAAAATAAGACATTTTCAGAAAACTTCGTCATCAGGCAGATTTTGTGGAGTTATCTGTGCTAATCATTTTGGTAAAAAATTTCAAATTTGGCTAACAAATGACGGTGCTTAGATCAAACTATTGAAAAATCTCAAGTAGATCTGTCGTTGGAGCTATAACGTTTTACAGTATGTTTACCCTAGCACTATCGTTTATCTACCAAATAAAAATTTTTTTAACAAAATGATCAACAAAGGTAGCTTCACAAAATCTGATAGGCGAAACAAATGTTGTGAGGATCTTTACTTTTCTGGGTGAGCATCCGTGGAGGTATCCAATTATACTGCTGAAATTTTGAAACTTTTTGTGATTCTGTAGTTCGTTATCATCCTATGAACTATCAGTTATACTCCTAAATTCCGTTTTCAACGGGCTTTCATTTCATCTAAAATTCACTTTTATATCTCTTTGCGTTTGAGCTATTATGTCTCGAAAAACATTTCCAACAACCCTGCAGGATCAAATTGCCGCGAACTAAAGCGTTAAAGAAAAGTGGCTGAGCATAAGTGACGTAATCAATCGGGTCTAGACGTGACCTAGCTCCCCTCCCCACCTTCAAAACAGTTGACCACCATTAAAACGATTCCAACTTCATCGATAACCTTCTCCTAACTAGGCTACTGCTGATTTCATAAGTAGAAGAGCATTACTGATGGTACTAAGGAACTGCTGTAGGCTACAGTCATCATGCAACACACATGAATATAGAGTGAAAAAGATCCGGGTATATAGCTATAGACAGGCATGCATAGCTAAAAAACTATAGAGAGATCGGTATAGAGATGGAGGTAAAAGAATAGGTAAGATGATCTCTCCAACAGGATAAAAATAGGGAGAAATAACCGAATCGCTAAAGGTATAGTGATATACCCAATAGGATATAAGTATAGTGATATATTGATTGAGGTATAGGCTTTGTGATATACTGACTAGGGTATAGGTAGGATGATGTACCCCATATGGGTATAGGTACAGTGATGTACTCAATAGGGTATATATATGCTGATATGCGCATTAGGTGATAGGCAGGGTAATGTACCTATATGGATATAGGTATACTACGGTTGTGGGTGTGAGTGAAGTGAATGTCTTCACCCACATCCGGCAGCATCTTCTGTTTGATTGTTACAGTGCTGGCATCAGTTTAGTTGTGGTTGATTAGTGTAGATGCTTCTGTTTATAATTTCTTTTATGTTGATTGAGTGCTTTGTTGGTTTTTTCTGAACCGTGACTTCCTGCTTATGTACGTCTTCTTTAGCTTCAAAGTCATTTTTTTCTCCGGCGCATGGCGTTATTTAATTTTATGATTGATATATTAAGACACCACGATAATCTATAATATATATTTTTTGATAGATCAATAGAAATAATAGGAAATAAATTCGTCTGATCGTACAAGATCCTACCGATTGATCATACTGGATACTTACTATAATTGTTGATGTAAGAAATCTGAGACCACGGTTTTTCATACGATTTTCCGTATGATTTTGTATGATCATGTAAGATAATGTTATAAGATCGGATATGAACGGATAAGAATCTGAAGCTAATCTTAGTGTCGTATTTGTTGACCGGGGAAGGTAAAAAATAATGGAACTTACTCGTCTGAAACAAGTACAAATCTTGATTTTCGATACTGTCACAGACAAGGTAGGTTAGCTGTCTATCACATCTTATCGGAAATATTTGTTGAAGAAAAAATCAGTTTTTGAATAGAAAATGTAACTACATTTCACAATAGACGGTGCATTACTTTTAATGTTGGACGATAATAAAAGATCTTTTCTAGTTCTTTCAACTGGACATAGTCATGAGTGACAATAGATTCAGATTACACTGTTCATAGCCTTTTGTTTTGTTTAGTTTGTTTTTCTGTTTCTCTAATGAGAGAAGATTCCCAAATGACTCACGCCATTTTCAATGATGTTTTGTCCATCTGTTCGGGGCATTATCCTAAGAGAAATCTTAAGAGGGTTTCACCTAATGGAGCTTCTTTCGAAGGTGATGATCATTTCAATGATTTTTTCACTTAATACTAGACTCTGAAGATTTGAATGGAAAAAATGTTTTCTTATCATGATGTTGAATTGTTTAAAAAAAGGAACATTTCTGGCACTTTATAGATCATAAGACAATATCTGAAGAATACTCTCTCCGAAAAAATCGTTTTTCGTCACCAAAACCTTTGCAGTCTTTTGTTAAGTGAAAAAGAAAAATAGTGAAACGATCATAATCTCCGAAGGAAGCCCCATTAGACCAAATAATCTCGCTTAGAATTTTTTTCGAATAATGTCCTCAACATATGAACAAAATATCATTGCAAACGGCGTGAATCAGTTAGGAGCCTTCCCTCGTAAGTTACTGTTTGTACTATCGAATTGCTTATTATTACTATTTTTACTTTACAAGAATCATTAATTGATTCTTATTTGTTCCCTAATTCATATCTATATTGTTGGTATGAGGCAGGACTTGATATATTCTCTTCAGCGAGTTCATAAAGGTCAATCAAAACATTTTTACTTAAAAAGCGAAGCTGTTTCTAAATATTAATTATTTCTTTTTTTTTTTGTATATTCTCGATAGATACATAGGATATTAAATCAGTAAATCTTTCATATAGTTATTTCGTTTCAACATATATGATTTTCATGTTTACTTATAAACTCAGTTTTCTGCTTTCATTCAATCATGACAGTTATATTGGTAGGCAAATCTAAATACACAGACCGCGACTAACAAAATCAATGAAAATGGATGACAAGCACAGGCAGATTGAAGTGATCCATAACTGGTCATCAACAAACAGGACCCCAGGAAAATAAGTCTATTCAACTTTCTCTTATGACGGCTGAACAGGTTAATCTGTTTCAGCAAGAAAATTTCAGTTATGATTTCTCAACTGCGAAATACTGGTTATGAAGTCTATTTTCATATCTTTTGTAACATATCACAAAGAGAATCTTCTTTCATCATGAACATACATGAACACGCTATACAAACAGCGAAACACGTTTTTATCTTACAGGAAATGCACCAACAATTTTTGTAGGTATATATTTCATTGCCAAAAAACCTTTTATATAAATTATCGATTCAAATTTTGTTTGTCTTTCATGTCGAAATAAATAAATTTCAATAGATATGCAGTAAGAACTTTTTCTTATCTTTTATAAATTTTTGTACCCATTCCAAACACCGATTAACTAAAGAATGTCAATCCACATATATAGATATACAAATAAACGCGTAGGCAAATCTGAATCTTATACATATATTTCAGAAAGGAGCAGATTAATTGTAGCAATAAACAAAGACAAAGAAAATAGACAATGAACAAATGACAGAAAAAGACAAAATATTAAATTCCTTGGACAATGGCAGATAGAAGAAGAAGAGTAAACACATATATATATATATAGGTATTTCAACCAATATTGATATTGGTAGATTCATTTTATTACAGAAAGAAAAATATCAAAAGAAAATGCATCTGGATTTGTTCAAGCCACATAGCTATACATTTTCCTATTGATAGAAGAAAAAAAGACAAAAAGGTAAAATAAATAAAAAAAATTTCTTTGTATTACCTGTCATCCATTGACCTGGATAAATAATCTCGTTCAATTAAACTTTCAATTCGTTTTTTAATAAAACCAGGACTAGGCATAAATCTTGATTTAAGTTGATGAGTAACCTAAATTAAATAAATTTTTAAAGTAACGAGAAAAAGAATCTCTTAATTAAGCTTTTTATACTTCAGCAATTAATTGTGTATGTGTCATTGCTTTTCTTGTTTTCATAATACGTACAATAGCTGCATCGATAACATGCTTTCTATCATCATCAACTTTATTTCGTGTTTCTTGTCGTTCAGGATCACTTTCAACTTTTGCTGTTATTGGATTTATTTTAACACGAAATAATTTTGATGTAAAAGAATCATTTATAGAAAATTTATCACTTGATTGAATTTCTTTTGTTTTAGGTTCTTTAAGAAATATACGTTGATTACTTTTACCCAATGATAAAGGTAATAAGGCACGTTGTAAATCTTTTTCAATTATGTCAGTTTCTTGATGAATTTCCTGAAAATATTTATGCATTAAAACATTTATTATTGACAACAAAAGAAGTTTATGATAAAATGAAAATATAAAGCTTCTTTTATTTAAAACGACAGGTTTTGATTTGTGTTCTTGTGAAACATGGTCTCACAGGAATACTGAAATATATAGATAGAAATTTAGACTCACTCTCTCCTCTGCCTACCGACCGTGACAAGTACCCTGGCAACCGAGAGAGAATCAGTAGAATTCAGGACTTCATGAGACTTCAACGTATATTGAAAACTATAGCTCAAAGGCTTCAAAGAACTTCAAGAAGAAACTTGAAGATTGAAGTTCCTGCTGTTTGTTCTTGCTGGTAACTGATCATAGACCATATATGAATGATTTAGTCCATTTTCGCCGAAAAAATTTTTCGCCGAAGACGAATTTCGCCGAAAAGAAAATTTCACCGAAGGAAATTCGCCGAAAAAAAGTTCACCGATTCTATTTTCGCCGAAAGAATTCGGTCACCGAAAACAAATATAAGTTGAGCTTGATCATGTAAATAACAATTCTATTGAGACAATTAATCGATTCTATCAAGTCCGTTAAATCCTACTTGAGATGGCTTCCATGTCGGTTAAATTGACTACCAAGTCAGATGGNNAGCTCAACTTATATTTTTTCGGTGACCAAGTTCTTTCGGCGAAAATAGAATCGGTGAACTTTTTTTTCGGCGAACTTCTTTTCGGCGAATTTCTTTTCGGCGAAATTCGTCTTCGGCGAAAAATTTTTTCGGCGAAAATGGAATATACCTATATGAATAGCTTCTTGTTATCATATGTGAACTACTTCATTATTGCATTTCTAGACGATTAAGTAAAAAGATGGTGAACTGTGTCTCAGAATAGATGAAATAACATAATCTTTCTGTGATGAGCAAGAACAGCTACATCATGCTTCAAATTTTAATCCTGTATGGATTATGCTAACAGCTTTCTTATTAGAAGATGAATAAGTAATTGAAAGTCTTTGGAAAACTCAATGATCGAACTTAGTAACAATGTCTATGCATTACACATTTATTAAATTCGATCGTATCTTTGGGTTTTAACATGAAATCTTACAAGATTGTGTTCAATGTGAATTCGATGCATACTTTAGTCTGCTTGCGATGAATAAAAGGTGATCAAAATAATTTATTTTATGCAATATTCTATACATTTCAAATCATTCTATAATACTAAATCATAACACAAAATTGCTATCTGTTTTGATCCATACTATACGTTTGTTCGCACTACCTCCGGTATACAGGCAGTAGATTGTCGGTCAAAGAACAATGATTGGTATGCCGCAGTAGAATGACAGTCAGAAGATAGTCAATCATTCAAGTGTCAAACCATTGCTAGTTGATTACGGATATAGCGTACACTATATGGAATGGTTCATTGGCAGTTTTATTTTGTTCGAATGACGTGGATACGTTACTGCTGCCCAATGAAGGGTATCAGAACAAAAGATATATTTTGATCTTTTTACAAGAACAGCTGCAAAAAGATAAGACACTGTTTTTAGTAGTGAAACCGGAAAGAAATAGCACGATGAGAAGCAGGGCTCAAGTTCCTGTTTAAAGCTTAAAAGGTGTATACATTTCCATTATCATGATAGATTGTTCCATTTCAAGGGAAGGAGTGAGCTCAACGATTTTGGAAAGAATCTCAGTCTTCTCTCGCCATTGTCTATTTCAGCAATGAAGTCTTTCTCTTGGTAGATGCCATTTATACAACTTGATGAGTACCATATATACACATGCATACATTTGAAAAACTCCTAAGAGACTATTATAGAAAAATTAATCTTGACGAATTACTGATATGTATATATTTATAATAAATAAATATATTCTTAGAGTTTATACTTGTATACAATATGTGAATAGGATTAATCAACTATGAAATATTTAATAGAAAAACTCTGATAGCTTGTAACTATCTTTTAATTAAAAACCTTCAAGACGCATAATCTATTTTAGTTCTTTAACAATCATTCATATGATAAAGACTAATATCTTTCGAATGCAATAAAATTTTTTCCATGAAATTGATTTACTATTTATTGTTTACATACAAATTTCTCCAAACGAATTCATATCTTACCTCAAATGACCAAGATTCTTTCGTATTGAATAACATTAATATAACCATTTGATATGTTGATACTTGTAAAGTATGTTTACGTTCTTTAATCATTGTTGTTGTCGTTGGTCTTGATTCTCCATCACCATCATCTTCTTTTGGTTTTCCATAGAAAATTGCTGTTAAATCAGCTGAACCTAAACTTGGTTGTAATGTTAATTGTCTTCCACTATGTTTATTTAAATAAAAACGATGAAAACATTGATAAGCTTCTCGAACTGTTGCTGGTAAATTACATTGATTAGCAATTGCTTGTGTTGGCCAAAAACCTGTTGTTAACACTCTGACAGTTAAATCAATACCATTCAAATTTAACTATACAAATATAAAATATATTTATTTTAAATAATTAGAACAAAAAAGAAAGAAATTCTATGTATTACTCGTTTTTGTGAAACATATAAACGAAAATCATCAGCTGTTGTATTTGATACAGATATGTCTTTAAACATACCTTCTAATTTACATGTAAATTGACAACCACATTCTGTTTTTAATCTTGATATCATATTTTTCTCAGCATCATCTGATGCTGATTTATTTAATAATAAACGTTTAGCTAAATGTTGTTTATAATAACGTTCAAATACATCTTTTTCTTCTAAATATCGAAATAACATCATGGCTTTATCAAGCACAATTTCAACTTCTTGATCACCAAGCTAAATAGAGAAATTTTAAGAAATGAAAGACTTCTTCTTTATTGTTATAAGTAATTTTACGTACATCTTTTGCACCTTTTTTTAATTTCTCATCAATAAATAGGGATAAATATTCTGGACTACGTTGATTTAAATTAATAAAATATTCAAAATCAGAATTAATTCGTTTCTTAAATGTCTAAATTTAAAAGATATACATTTTTTTCAAAAAATAAATAATTGAAAATAAAATTCAAACCTTATCTTCGTTGAATGCATTTTTGAGAAAATGATCAAATGTATCTTTTAAATCAAGTAAATTCTAAAAGAAAAATGTGTAAAATTAAATCGTAACTGGAAAGTCGACAGGAAAGATTTTAAAAATTGATCATAATATATCAAATGTTATGTAGCGAATTTTATATATTTCCTATTGATCATAGAATATCTTAAGTAGTACTATAATGATTATTTAGTCTAATAGAATTCTCCTTAATTACATATATTTAATAATGCTTATTATTCTTTTTCTCATTACGAAAAACAAATTGTCACTTTAGTTACTTCTCTAAATCGTCTGTTTTTTTGTCAAAGTTAATCTTGAATTGTTCTGAAACAAGTTAAGTTTGTAAGAGACAGAGTGTATCCATGTGATTCAAACTGAACAAAAACTGCCGGTAAACTGTTTGGTATCATGTACGTTATACTGAGAGTCAATTGATGGTAGTTTGGTACTAAAACGATCGGCTATCTTTTAGAGAAGTGGAAGTGATACGGATTATTGATTTTTCTGTCAGTAGACCGGTCCTTACCGATGTGTCTGTGGTGAGCGTTGACTAAATCTAATACCATGATCTACATATGGAATAGCACAACAACTCATCAGTCCAGTATTGGTATGGATTTCAGATCGACCGATCTACTAATGATTGATTGGTTCAGTCTGGCCTACTCATTCGGGTACTGGACATAAAAAATCTAGATTGGTTTTATCTCTGATCTTCTGACCACCATTCTACCATGATTTACCGATAATTGTTCTCTAACTGTCATTACATCGGTGATGCTGTAAGCAAACGTGTGATATGGATAGTTGTTGAGAAAAATTTCGACAAGATGAAGACATATGAAAGTATTTATTTGTTTTCGTAGACGCGTGGAGAATCTTTAGCAGATATAAACAGGACCCAAATTTTTCTATTCTGTAAATTATTAGTCATCTTTCAACCTATTGACTTTAGTTTTAATGTTAAAAATGTCTGTTATGATTTAACTGAACCGATCAAATTTAAACTTTAAATTAATAGCTCGTTGATTTTCTATTGAGTTAATACATTTGGCTGATCGTAAAGCAGATAAAGTCCTAGAAAGATTCAATATACTTAGTTCTAATGTTTAACTAAACAATACTGAAGAACATAAGGTTTGATAGGAAAATATCAATAACCTTTCCTATATATCATGCAATACTACATATTCAAATTTTCAAAACTGCATATAAGATTTTTTTCTTAGCTTAAAACAAGCCATAAAATCTTTTACTTACTTGAACATAAGTAATTGCATTTTTTCCATCATCTGTATTTTCAGTAACAAGTGCACGTCCTTGTTCACGTAGATAATTACTCATACAATCAGCTATTGTTAAATGACCATTAGGTACACGTTCAAATAATTTGTACATAGTCGCAAGATCATCACATTTATTAAATTTGAGCATATGATAAACTCCTGAATTTTCCATTTCAACTATTGTTTTTATATGTTTTGTAATTAATTCATCTAAATTAAATAAACAAAAAAAAAAAAAAGAAATATATTCTTGTTTCTCTTTTTCTTTTTCAAACCTTCTAATACTCGAACAATTCGTTCTTCAGTTGATTTATCAAGATAATGAACAGCTCGTTCCGCTTCTTCACTTATACGTGCAGCTACTTTCCGTATATATACAGATGCACTATTTTCAGCTAATAATTTTTGACTTTCAAGCTAAATAAAAGTTAGATTTTTGTTTTTCGACAATAATTTAATAACTATAAATTCATCATACGCGATAAAATTCAGCTGATTGTTGTAAAAATGGTATTTCAAAATCTTCAGCATAAACAGAACGATTATCAATGCCTAAGCTCATCAACATCTGACAAGCATTTTTCACAGCACTCCTGAAAATAAAATAGAAAAGAATATTCTTTAATTTTATTCTATTATCAAAAGACGATGTTATTAATTTTAACAGTAATATTTGAATTACAATTTTGATTTTGTTTTTTTGATACACAAAACCGGATAGTTTTTTTTTCGTTCTTATGAATATTTCTTTTTGTAATCAACATTGCTCATCATCTCGTACTGTTCACTTGTTAACTTTCTTTTCTTGTCTCATTCTATTAACATTTATTCCGCTAAGAGACAACTTCGATTGAAAAAAAAACAAAAAAAGAAAAGAAGAAGAAGAAGAAGAAGAAGAAGAAAGCAAGAAAACGACATTTTTATTTCTTCGTTTGTCTTTTCCTTCTTTTTTCCTCGTTCCCTCTTTTCCGACAAACGATCGGAAAAAGCATAAGCTTGTTAACAACGCCAGTCGGACAACATATAAATCCTATTTCTTTAGACAACAAACACACAAAAAAAGAGAATGTTCGTCTTGCTCCATCTTTTTCTTATTATTATTATATGTTCAAAGATTATCAATGGACAATATTGTTATGCTAATGAATGTTCTGTACGTTCAACATTAACTGGTGATGTACAAAATTGGGCTTTATTAATTCAAAATTATATTCTTAAATTAGCATCAGATAGTATGCATAGAGAAAAAACTCAATCATTTTTTGATTTAGCTGAATACAAAGAAGAAACAAAATCCGGTGAACAATTACTTGATGAAATGAAAACAATACTTGATGGATTTTTTGAAAAAAAACAACGTGCTGCACATCGTATTGCTGAAGATGCACGTGATGTACATGACAAATTATATCGTACACGTGAACATGATTATTTAACACAATTAAAAATAAATTCTAGCAGTCATTTATCATGGCGTAAATCAGATGGTTCACTTGGTTTAACACAACATAAACAATTACTTCATGTAGATAATGATACATATAAAGATGCTGATATACCATTACGTTTACCACCCAATATGACATTTCATCCACATTTTAAACGTAATGTTAGTCTTCAACATAGTGTAGTCAAAATAAGTGATGAAATTCCACGAAATAATGTCGAATCAATATGGACTGTTGAATGGACACATAAACTTGAACCAATATTCGTACGAAATAGAGAATTAGATCCTGATATACGTTGGCAATATTTTGGTTCACATGTAGGTCTTATACGTTTATATCCAGGTCGTGAATGGGATCAAAATTTTGCTGGATTTTATAATGATTATGATCCACGTGTACGTCCATGGTATATAGGCACAACAAGTGGGCCTAAAGATGTTATTATTATTCTTGATTGTAGTGAATCAATGAAATCTAATGGAAAATTTGCAATAGGTACCTCGATTGCAACAGTTGTTATTAATACATTAACACGACAAGATTATGTAAATATAATATGTGCACATGAATCTCATTGGGATGATATTGGTAAATGGCATGTTTATAAAACAGAAGTATTAAGTTGTCAACAAGATACAATGGTTAAAGCAACATTAGCATTTAAACGTGATTTAAAAGAAAAATTAGCAACATTAAAACCTGGTGGTACATCTGAATTTGAAACTGCATTTGATACAGCATTTGATTTATTTCAACGAAAACCTAAAACAGGTTGTCAATCGATATTAATATTTATAACAGATGGTCAAGATACAGATGGTGAAACAGTGCGATGTGGGGCTGGACAATATACACGTAGTGGTTATGTACCAGGACCAATCTGTAAATATAATTGGACTCAATATTGGACCATGGTTAAACAACGACAACAATTTCATCCACGAGCTAGAATATTTAGTTATCTTGTTAAAGATAATGGACAAATATTTCCCGGAAAATTAGGTAATACATTGAAAACTTCTTCCGTGTTTTTTTTTTGATTCAAATAATTTTTTTGTCAATAGCATGTGAAAATGATGGTCATTTTGCTATATTAAATGATGGTGAAAATTTAATAAATAAAATGTTTAATTATTTTGATTATCTTTCTAAAGCTTCATTAAGTATTAATGGTAGTTGGACATCTCAATATATCGATCAATGGGGTTTAGGTGTTATGTTAACCTATGCTATACCAGTTACATCAAATATTGATGGTCGTTTATTAGGTGTAGCTGGTGTTGATGTAACGTTAGATGATATTGAACATGTTCTTTCAAGTAAAACATGGGGTGGCGTTTATGGATTTTTAATAAATCGTCATGATGGTGATGCAATAATACATCCTGGTCTTAAATCAACAACAATACCAATTGAAGATCCAATATCTACACATATAACACAATTAGAAATGACAAATAATCAACCAGAAGAATTTCAAACAATTATTTTAACAACTATGCTTAGAGGACAACGGGGTTCAAAACGATTATCAAATGCATATCGAGCAACAATTCGACGAGAATTTGGTATAAAAACAAAAGAAATGTTTTTTTTTTTTTTATTTCTTTCATTTATTTTAGGTATTGGAACTTATTATTGGTCTCCAATCGAAAATACAGATTATATATTTGCATTTAGTTTAGGTGAATCAGATGAAAAATTTCGTGAAGTTCGACAACCAAAAAATTTATCAATGTATGATGAAAGTTTTTTTAATTTACTTATTGAATATAATAGTACAAAAGCTCGAAAATTTTTACCAGGAAAATTTGAACATATGCAGGTAAAATTTACCTTCCACAGTGTGTATCTAGGTGGACATTGAGCTAAAAATGAAAATCACCCTTTTTCAAGGTTTAAATGACTGGATATATACTTCGAAATATAGTCTATCTAATAATATAAATAAATTTATTACAATTCTTAAAGAAACTGAAAAATCAGTTGCTGGCTTGTCTTGTAAAATGAGCGATCCAAAGTCAAAGATTTTCTAAACTGCTCTTCCATCTACTGTCTCTAATTCCTGTTAGCGCAAAGATTTCTCGGCTGCACAATGAGTTTCCAAGAACCGTCGACTTTTTCAGATTTTAGAAAAACATCTAATCAACAAAAATAATATATTCGAAATCAGCAAAATAAACTGCATCGATTGATATATAGCACAAAACAATTTCGAAGAAAAAAATTTTCTTGCAAAAATTAGGTCAAGGGTCTCCCTCAGGCATTCTTTTTGTCGAAGAAGTTTTTTCTCCTAAAATGCTTTTCTACATCATATCCAATCATTTCTGAGCATGGAAATAACATGTCCGCCTGCCATACGAAAAATATGCACACTGCTGTCTCTCCCATCCCCTCGAATAAAAACGAGGTAAAAATTATTTAATTCAAAAGGTTAAAATCAACGATCCAAAATATAATGATGTACGTGTTAGTTATTTATACTCATCAATTATGCTTGCACCACGTGTTTATTGTGATCCAAGTGAATATTTTTATAATGATGATTTAGCACAAAAAACAATCAATGCACATATTTATATAAATCAACGTGACAATAAAAGTGATGATGATAAAGGTTGTAGTCAAAAAAATGCAATATTTCATGAAAATACACGTGCTTATGTACTTATATCACAACCAATTGAAAGAGTTTGGCGTCGTCGTCCATCGGAATTAACAAAAGATATTATATGGACTTATGTTGGTATGAGAACAGGAGTTTTTCGTACATATCCAGCACATAGATCTGTACGAGATTATGATCATACAGCACGTGCTTGGTATAAACGAGCTGTTACATTTCAAGATCGTACAACAGCATCCATGCCTTATTTAGATTTAAGTGGAGGTGGAAAGGTTATCACAATAGCTCAAGCACTTTTTGAAGGTAACAAAAAAATATGACAAAAATTTTATTGAAATTTCTTTTGATACTTTCAAAATGAAAAAAGACAATAATTACTCTTGTTTAATATGAATAATATATTTTTTGTTATTTATTTGTTTAAGGTATGCCATCAATATCAAATAAAACATGTCAACAAAAAACTCAACAAAGTTCATCAACAACAAAATTTCCTGGTGGTTGTCCATGTTCAACTGGTTCGGATTGTTTATCTGGTTATTGTTATCAAAGTGTTGCTCCTGGACCTGATCCAAAACAATTACGTTGTGCAACAGAACGTATTATTGGTGTTACAGGTACAGATATAAGTTATAATTCCTTTCATTCAGAAATCATAAAACGTATGGTGGCATCGGATGGTCGTCGATCATGTGATTCAATATATCCATGTCCATCAAATCCTTTAAAAGAATGTTCAACACGTTGTTATCTTGTTGATCATTCAGGTTATTTAATTGTTGATCCTGATTTTGTTAATGTATCATCATTTCATGAGAATCTTTATACCCAAGTAACACTTGGTCATAAAGAAGGAGAAGTTATGGCAGATCTTATTTATAAACATGGTTTATTTCATCGAGCTGAAACAATTACATTTCAAGGAACGTGTCATGTTAGTAAACCATCAGCTAAAGTTACATTAAAAGGTATACCAGCAAATCCAGAAGAATTAGATAATAAATATAAAAATAAAGGACCTATACCACAATTTATGAATGAATATGGTTGTATACAAGATCAAGTACGTTATAAAATTCAATCCTCAAAATTAAAATGGTCAGATTTAATTATTGGAGAAGTTAATGGTCCATGTATGAGTGGACAATATTATGTAACACCATTAGTTAAAACAAATTTAATACTTGTTGTTATTGAAAATTATTATGCTGAACGATCAAAATTATTTTATAATTTTAATTGTAAAATACAACGAAGTATAGTTGATGCTGGAGCATTTCGTATTATAAACGGTACATGTGCACATAAAATTGAAAAAATGAGTAGTTTATATGAAGAAAGTAAATGTCCAGTATTACGAGATGTACAAATTGAATGTAAATATAATGGAATAAATAAACAACAATTATCCTTAGTTTTAGTTTTTTATGTTATTGTATTTTATAGAGTAGGTTTTTTTTTAAATAAATAAATAGTTTAATAATTTCGTTGATTTATATGATATGTTACTTTGAAGAATTATGTGAGAAGAGAAGTAGTTAACTTATCAACAATCAAAATAAATATAAATCGCATAACATCCTCATATGATAATAGACAAAAAAAAAACATTGAAATAAACTAAACTTACCTTTCAACAACCTCTCCACGTCTTTCTTTTGCTACCATATCAAGTAATGTTTGCCTTAAATGATCTCTTATAAGTGTGTATCGAACAACATTATCACGAAATAAAATTAAACCCAAATTATAAACAGGTTCAAGTTTTTGTCCACTAACATAAACTCTATCCATATACATAAGTATATCACGTATCATAACCATGGCTGTTCTATGATCATTCCACGCTGTATTAAGTGTTGCTAAAAAATTATTATTTAATGAATCAACAACATCTTGTCTGACCTTTAGTTTTTACGAAAAAAAAAAAAGTAACAAATATTAAATAAAAACTTTGTTTTATTTTTATTTTACTTTTTGTACAAGATGATCAATAACAACAGCACGTGTACCCGTATAAAGTTTTTCTCCATGTTTATGCAGCACCATTGTATATGCATTACGATAAAGTTCTTCGAAACTTAAACCACTATTATTCTTTTTTTGAATTTCTTGAATAGCTGTTTTTAATGATGTATTCCATATGCCAGTAACATAGCGATCGTCTACTGGCGACTAAAATAAAATCAAAAGTATATATTAATTTCCAATAAATAAATATAATATTAACACACAAAAAATTGACGAATACGCATTCTTTTATTTTGTTCTTCCACTTTGATTGATGTTTTACTCATAGTCTATTTGATTGCTAGAAAACAAAACAAAATTTATATTATTAAACTTTTAAGAACAAATTTAAATAACTTTTCATGTCATAATTAAACAAATCGAAATATTTTGTTAGTACTTAACTTTTTCAATCGATGAGATAAAAATTTTTCCTTATTATTATTTAAAACATAAATCGAAGTTTTGATCTGAAGAAACATTTTTTTAAAGAATTTTTTACGATAATTATATAAAATAAAAGCATGAATGTGTCATTCAAGGTATGCACACCCCCTTGCTTCAGTTTTTTCTTAGCAAAACCCTATTTTTTGTTAGAAAAAAAGATTGCAAATGGACAAAGAAGACTTAGTATCTCCACCCACTTGTTTCTCTTCGCGACATCCGGAAATAAAAATGTCATGACGAGTTCTTACTAACATTACCAATGTTTAACTTTTTATCTGACGAATGATGTTTATGAAACTATTTCACATAATCCGAATAAAATCCTACAGTAAAATCTCTCCATAATGAATAGTCTACATACCGTCCAAGTAAAATTTTTTCTCAGAATGAACCTCTCAAATATGAATATCTGCTTAGAATAAGCAGTGGCCGCTTATTTTAAGTCCTATTAGCAAAAAGAACCTTTTGTAATCTGAGCAACATGTGTTTTATCAGTAACGTGCAAAATGTAAAAAAAAAAATAATGTTATGTATATTCCATTATGATAAACAATCATAAAGCACAAAGAAAAAGGAGATGAACTAACCGTGAATATTTAAAAGAAAAGAATAACAATATTATACAACAACAACAGCACTTAGTGCAATATCAAATGGTGTCAACACGAGTTGATTTACATCTGATTAAAAAAATTCAACTAATTAGTTGCTAAAAAGAAGAAAAAGGTCACCTTGTGCAGCCGACAAATGATTGCAACTGCATACGTATAAGTTGAAGAAAAGAAAAAAAAATGAAAACCTTCCAATAATGAGCAACTCCGTAAAGTGAGCACTTTTTGTCGGTCCCGATGATGCTTGCATTAGAGAGGTTTTACTGTAAGTGTTTACTAACATTCTATAGGATCAGATCTAACAGTCAAAACTAATGCACAAATCATTGCATCATTGGATCTCACCAAGAAACCTGTTCAGAGTGCTAAATCATTTTTCGGTCGAGACGATGTTCATTTCGTGAATATTAGTGAGTAATAAAAAAAGTTTAGAATGATTTGATTTGTTGAGCCTTCATTCTCAAAACACCGAAATTCCAAAGAGTTAGCTGTGGTACCTTTTAGGTCACGTGAGAGTTTCCACTTCATATTTTGCACGAACTAAATTCTTAATGAAATTAATTGATTGTATAAATAGTATTTTCTTTTTGGAGATACACATCTATGAGCAAAATTTGCTTTTACACATGAGAAAATTTCGAACATTGAATATCTCAGGATAAAAGATGCCAGAACAGCTAAGACTTACATAATCAACTAATATCATTAAGAACTTTGTTCGTACAAAGCTTGAAGTAGAAACTTTCATGTAACCTGAGAGCAACCACAGCTAACTTAGTAAAACTTTGATAATATCTCAAGAACAAAGGTTCGAAACTCCAAATCATTCTAGACTTTTAAATCATTCATCAAATGAACATCGTCATGGCCGATAAAACGAATTGACACTTGGAGAGATTCTCTCGTCGGCAAAGTATACTATGTATTTTTTACAGATAAAATGACACAAATGAGACAGCATTGTCTGTCAGATAGATGTAAGACAACATTTTATAAAAATCTTGTTCATTTTATTGGTAGACAGCAAGCAATCGTTGTATACTTCAAATATCATTTCATTATAGTCGATTGAGACTGACGTAATGCTCGAAGCGAAAAGTCGTAAAGTGCTGTCACTAGCGATTCACAAATATACATCTAAAAATACTTCAAAAGAGGAAAAAACTGATCGACTTTCATAGATGTCATAGTTTGTTCGCTTCAGGGGCATCATGCTCGAGCGGAGGTAACCCTATCTCAATCTCGAAAAAATATTATTTTCTCCAGCAGAGCATACTATTATTGTTTTTCCTTAACTCCTCCCTACACAATCTTAATAATCTCCGAGCACCCATGTTTTGTTTAGAAGACTGACGTCTGTCAGTATCTTGAACAATAATTAATTAGAAATTTTTTATCAACGAATGACGTAAACGATTTCTTACATAAGATTAGTTGTAATGTCATCAGCACTACTTAGTAACCTTTACTTCCTTTCTTTTGATGGTCTATGGAGATCGATTTTTGCTTTTGCAGGTTTACTCAATCTATTTAAACAATCTGATTTATCGATTGATAACATATAATGCATGTTATCTGTACCAAAAGATTGTCATAGTCCTAAAGAGTTTACATCCACATGGTATTTTCCTTGATCTGACGATAATAACAAAAAGTATAACAGAAACTATTGAAAAATTCTGCCAACTGTTGACTTATTTACATCGACATAGTTTGATTAATTTCTTTTCACAGAAAGTTAGAAAAGGTTTCACTTATATAAACATATTAAATTAAATGAAAGATTTATATTTTAAATTTTTTAAGAGCTTCAACAGAAAAAACACAAACTCAAACACAGAGCATTTTTATATTCACTCACTAAAAGCTAACCTTTCAATTGCTATATATATTATTTGAAAAGTGTTATACGAATATAATCAAGACTGGAAATTGCAGAAAACTTTGAGTATTTTGCTATAGACGAAAAAATCGTGATATTTTTGTGTTAAATATCGAAATTATATTGCAGATTTTCTTTTGAACTTATATAATTTATAAGAACACATTTCTTTATTACTTACTCTATTGATACGGAACCATGCACTTTGCACAGTCTAAAAATCAATAACAATAAATATATGATGCAATTATAAATTTTTCTGATATACTTACCAGATCGATATATATAGTTTTTTTTAAATATTATTAAAATACTAATTATATCATTTGTCTACATGAAAAATAAATAAATATATTCATAAATTATTCGGCGCTCAAATATAAGTTTCAGATTGTTGTTTTTCAATGTCGCACGACTCTGCTGACAGTAAGAAATCTTCATAATAGAATATTAACCAATGAATATTTTAAATCGTAAAAAATTTAAAATTTATCATCTATTAATTCATTAACCGATCTTTCAAGTAAAAAAGCAGTTTTTCTGAAAAAATAAAATACAGATTCTTTTTCTATAGATGTCTCTAGTGTACATGATCAATTCGATTGATTGCTTTTTTTAAACCAATAATATATTCAATCTTTTGTTCATATTGACAAAAATTTGAGATTTTATTTTTGTAAGGAAAATGTCAACGATTAGATTTTTCAATAAATGTATATCACGATTTAGTGAATGAATAGAATTTTTTTTAGTATTACAAATGGTTAAGATTGATTAAAAACAACGGTAAGAAAAACGTTTTGACAGAAGAGACATCTTTGTCAATATACTGAAGCCTCTTGCATATTCTTACTAAAATTAAAATACAAGTGAATGACTTGACGTTTGCAGTTATGCAACATTCATCGTTAAGGCTTCTTTTTCATCAGAAAATAGACAGTTTTTAAGATCCGTTAATAAACTTCATAAACTAAATACCTGAAATATAAGTTAAATAAAACAACGAATCAGTCAAGACTAACACAATGCATTAAGTTGAATCTTCTTGAATGAGATCTTGAGAAAAATCATATCATGAAATCAAATGAATACATATTAAATTATTTCACCCGAGCAAATCCTTCATTTAAGTCTCTTGTAGTCGATGTTTAGAGTTGATTTGAATTCATGTATGTAAAAAAAAAAAATGAAAGAAACTTAATTACAATCAAGAATGTCTCTAGCAGAGGTACGAAAGCAAGTGGGAGACAGCTGGCCTCATAAGCCTCGAGGGTTGCAGTTTTGTTGACTCAAGAACTGTTATTTTTTCTTTGAGATTTTTTACTTCCTGTCTGATGAATCTCTTTATTCAAAGAAAACGGATAACGTCACTAAAGTCACGTATACCCCCTCGAGTCTCTGAAAGGCAAATGCGACTTAAAGGACATCATTATCAAAAGCATTTCTGCTGTTTTAAAGCGTGTCCATATTAATTAACTGATAAAGGCAAAAGTTTTGCATTAATTTTATTTTTTAAGAATCTCAATATCGAACCATTAGACAGAAGAAAACTTTTTTTATAAAACACAGTTTAAGATTTCTTATAAAAACGTCGTTTACGAAATATTTTAATATCATATATATGTGTTACATTGATTATCTTAGAAAAAGAAAAACTTGTTCATGTCATAAAAATCAATATGAAGCTTCGATTGATCTCATGAGATTTGAAAATTCACTTGTTGCATCGATTAATAGTTCTTTATCAAATAGAATATAAACATCCTTTTTTTTTTGATGCGATCTAAAAATAAAAATCGTCGAATTAATATCAAACTTGAAATTAGCAGTTTTGCACTTTAACGGATGAAAATATTTTATCACTGTTAAGTAAATTCAATTTTCTTTTTCCAAAGGTACAAGTAATAGAGTTTTTTGAATAAACTATCTGTTCATATATTGAGATTCGAAATTCTTTTTTTATTAGAAAAATATCTTGTAAAAAAAAATTTTGTAGGAAAACTTCATTGGATACTTCTCTGCAATGCCGCTACGTTAGAATATAGAAAAACACAATTAATGTGAAGGTTTTCCTTCTACGTCATTCGTTTCTACATGCAGATTTTCCATTCTTAGATTGTAGAAAATTAAAAAATTGAAAAAGTTTTTATTTAAGCGTAAATACTGAAGTAATATCAATTGATATTATTCAGTCAAAAAGATTGTTTAATATATATATATATTTACTAATCTTGAAATATCATCATTTGATCTCAATTAGCTATTATTTCTTATTATTTAATTTATTGACTTTAACACACTATTTATTGTCCTTAGTGAAACTGTCATATGCGTATTTATTTTAGACATAACGCCATGTTTATTAATAATCAATTGTAGTAAAAAATTTCTTCACTTATTCTTTTTTTTATAGAATTCGAATATATATGTATTTCTTTTTTTCTTTCGTTTATTGTTATATAATATACTTCGTAATAAAAGGAGTGTCATGGTCGGTTGATTAATAAATGAATAGGTCGTCTTATTGAGTATATCAATGCTAATTATTTTACATAGTTGCGGTATTTTTTCATTGTCAAATGTATTGTTCTATTTGACTAGAGTGATGCTAATTATTAACAATCACTTATACATTTTAGTTTTAACTTGATATATTTCACATAAAAAATCAATAGATGTAGATTATACATTAGTTCAAGTTATTGTTAATGTGCTGTTCATACCGTCAAGCAGTAGCTCAAGCACAACCTGTCGTAACAAAAATGAGCGAGAAATAAAAAAAAAGGAAAGAATAATGGCGGAAGAGCGCAAGTGGGTGTTTAGACGAAGAAGAAAAAAAAAAAAGAAAACTGTCTGTCGTCACAGAAAAATCATATAAGTAAAAAAAAGATAAGAAAAAGAAAAGAGAGGAGAGATGATAAGTTCAGGACCTATCGTTCGCATCGATCTATTCTCACGAGAAAAAACGAAGAGTCAAGTGTGTATAGTGGAAATGCGTGGTCTCACTCTCTATCCCTCAAGGTTGCTGTCGTCATCATTGGTCCTATTAAAAAGAAAGTCAATATATTTGTCTTGCATTTTCTTTTCTCATTCTATTTGCAATAAATACAGAAGAATTCTCTTCATAAATAAAAAAAATCGGTATCTTTTCAATAAGATGTGAATTTGTTTGACCATGCATGTGTTTATCACAAAGTCAAATGATATTAGTAGTAATGACAGTAGCTTTTTGCCATCATCAATTGAGTATGCATTTCTACATGCCTACCTGCCTACGTCATTTGTTCGAAACCAGTGAAGCATAATACATACGGAGAAGGTGTCTCTTTTCTCTTCTGTCCTCGCCGTCCTAGTCGTTACCGTCTTTTCTTCTTCATCGTTTTCTCGAAGAAAAAACATTACACGACGATGATAATAGTGACTATGAATAGTGAGTATTGATACGAGCGTTTTAAAAAGAAAGAAAAACAAAGATCATTGTTTTGTAATAGTGAAAAAAAACTATATGAATTAAAACATATTTTATTGACAAATTATAATATAAAAATAGGGTAACTAGTTTCTTAAGGGTTTTTTTTTGCTTTATATTCAAGTATGTCGCTTTTATTACGTGCGCTTTGACAAATAGTGGCATGCTGCCTGTTTGTTTTCTTCTCCCTGTAATGCGTCTCTTTCTTGCTTTCTTTTTCTTTTCACATACGCTCTCTACTCATTCTCGATCTCTCTTTCTCTCTTCATTCTTTTGTTGCAACGAACACACCGTGGCAGCAAAAAGTTCTACGTATTATTAACACATCACTCTTTCTTCTTCTTTTTTTTCCTGTCCGTGCCTGTATGTGTGTAAGGCGGTTTTTTTTCTTCTGTCATCAACATTGTTTGAACTACGTTGCTGCTTATTCGATGGTAAGAGACAATTTCTTTCTTGTTTATGAATGAATGAATGAATAGACAGGGAGAAAAAAAGTCCAAATGAGGACAAATAAATGTATGTATGTGTGCACATAAGTTTTTTTTTGAAACATTTATTCATAGAAAAAAAAAAAAGAAGAGAAAAGTTTTATTCTTGACACAACAGGTCAGACTGATACTAAAATATTATGTATCACTTTGTTTACATACGAATGTTGGTATTAAATTTCTTCTTTTCTGTCTCATAGTACGGATAGATAGATAGATCTTTTACAATACAATGTTCATCGTCTTGTTCCTATATAGAGTATGTATCAAATAATGTTTATACTAATTCTAATTCATGATCGATCATATTGTTTGATGATGCCTACTTGATCTACTTTTCTTGTCCACTATTTCTAACACTCGAACAAGCATATTATTGTCGTTACAGTCTAGATGAACAAGTATTGTCCTTCTTGTATTGTCACTAGAGGCGAACATTTTTTTCTGTTTGAACCATCATATATATCAACAAAGTGCTCTTGCTTGGTCAACTACACTCGCTATGTCTCTCTCTCTCTCTCTCTCTCTCTCTCTCTCTCTCTCTCTCTCTCTTTCTTGCGCTACACACCTTAGGGAGTATGTCGATATCTCATTGTCATTTCATGCTTGCATGCATTGAGAACGCAAGCGTAAGATGCACGTTCGGAAATGAACATGTTATTAAAGAAAAGAAATTTTTTTTCTTTTTTTTTTTTACTGTTGAACAGCTAGTCAGTCATTCAACACTAGACTTTTCACACCTTAATACATCCATTCATTTCAAAAAAGAAAAACTATATACAATAACGACTATGATGATGACTGTTTTACTGTGATGCAGTAGTATGCATTTTTTCTTTCTTTCTGCCTTTCGTTTTTTTTTTCTTTTCTCTCTTTGTTTCATTTGATTATTCTACAGTACTGTCAGTAGTACTGCTTCTATTACTCTAGAAAAAAAAAAAGCTTCATGATGAGAACAGAGAAGAAGAAGAAGAAAAAGAAGAAGAATGTTTTCCATCTTTTGCTCTTTCGCGTTCGGTACTGCACTATCGGTTCTTTGTCTGGGCAGAAAAAAGAAGCAACAAGAACGATAAGAGAAAAAAACTGAAGAGAAATAGAGACATCTTAGCGCGCGAGTGGGAACGAGCGTAGTAGGCCACAGTAGAGATGTTGTTTTTTACGCATCTGTTATTGTTGTTGTTATTCTTGTTCGTCTTTCACATGATGTAGACCGTCGATGCTGTTTCTTCTTCTTTACTATTCGTGTAATATGCTCGGAGCAAGAATGATGTTCAACGCACTCGTGCACACACACGCTCGTTTGTCTTCTCTCTTCTTTTTCTTTTCAGTTTGAACAGTTTGTTGGATGTAGTTGCCAATCGAGCACGATGGATGGAAGAAAACAGAAAGAGAGAGGGAATGTACTATCGGACGGCGGGTTGAACGTAAGAGAGAGAGAGAGAAAGAGCCAAGCCGTTATTTGTTCTTTTTTGACATTTTTCTCCTCCTCCCATGATGTGTATGTACGTGAACGTGTCGCGAGTGTGCGCACTTTGGCTTGTTTAACGTCAAAAACGAATAAAGAAAAAAGAGAAATCCGACAATATGTTATGTTTTAAAAAAAAAAGAAAATTGAATTTCAGATCGAATATTTAATAAATGTAGATGATCAATACGAATGAAGAACAATATAAAAAAGGCCAAATCGGCTGTATCTATTCCAATAACTGCTGCTCAACAACAATCGTCTGTTGATAATAGTCGTATGTATTATTGTTTTCTTTTTTTTTTAATTGTAAATATAAAATTTTTTTATTCATCATGATGTATATTAATTAGTTTTTAGTTAATAATGGGATGGAAAGTGGAACATTACCGCCAGCAACAATGTTATTACATACAAACGATTCTCATCAACAAATATCTTCGGATTCTCCAATGAATCAATTTTCTGATATATATTTGACAAGACAATCAATACCAACAAATAATAAAACAAATAAAAGAAAATTAGATGAACTTATTGATCCATCATCAACAGATTTTGATTCATTATCATCTTTAAAACCACAAAAAACTGAACAAATCGATTCTGAACGATCAATTAGTAGAACAGGAACACGTTAGTAAAATTAAAAAAAAAAAAGCAGAGAAATTTCAATTGATAATCTGGTCGTTTTTTTTATGTTTAGCTTTATCAAATGGTCCACCACCTTCTTTAACACCATCACGTAATGGTAATGATATTGGTCAAATATCATATGAATTTATTCCACCAAATCATAATAATTGTAGTACAACACCAAATTCATTATTACTCACACGACAAACTCCACCACCACCATCTTTACAACAGCAATCATTACTTCCACCACCACCGTCATCCTATATGTCTATGTCACCACGTAATCAATATACAATAACCAGTGATAGCCCATATTTACAAGCCAATAATCAAGTGTTTGTATTTACAACACAATTAGCTAATGAAGCAGCTGAATCTGTATTAAAAAATGAACATCCTAATATAATTGAATATCATAGATCATTACCAAGCACAGCTCAATATATATCAGTAAGTTTAAATTTTAATAAACGTAAACAATAGAATAAACAAAAAATAAATTGTCATTCCAAATGCTTGAAATGCATAAACACACACACACACACAAAGAAAAACTAAAAATGCTAAAACTCAAGGGAAATGTTTGTAATTGAGTAGACGAAAGAAGAAAAAGGATACGAGAACTATTAGAAATCCCATTGGAATCTCATATAGATATATATAGTCAATAGATTTTATTATTACTTTTTTTGTGCTTAGTCTCTCTCAAATAACAATCATAATTCATCACTCGGTGGTCCAATGCATATGAATCTACCACCCGGATGTCATTCGCCTCGTACTATGCAAATGATGATGCCTGGTCCACCACATCACAATCCTCATATGTCACTTCATAATGGGGGTGGTGGTCCACCACCAAATTGGCCTCATCCACATTTTCATCAACAACAACCACCATTCGGTCGTTTAACGCCTGGACCTGGTGGTTTACCTCCACCAAATCATCTTTTACCACCGGGTGCACTTATGATGAATGGTTCACCGCCACCACCTGGTATGCGTATGGGTGGTATGCCATCCATGCCCGGTATGATTCAACCACCATCAGATGGTATTGAAAATTTAACACCTGAACGAGCAATACATCGAAAAAATCAATTAGACAAAATACAAGAAATAAAAACAAAAATTACAGGTGGACGTGGTCGTGGTGGAAGAGCTAAAGCAAATGCAGCAGCGGCTGCTGCAGCTGCAGCTGCTAATGCTAATATGCCACCGTCAATGAATGGGGGTCCACTTGATCCTCATCAACAACAAATGATGATGATGAACAGTCCACACGGTGTTGGTCCACCACACCATATGATGGGTATCGGACCACCACCACCACATATGTTACCACCAGGTATGCGAGGACCACCTGATGGAATGATGATTGAGATGAATGGTCCACCACCACATGCATATATGAATGGACCAATGCCACCAGGTTTTCATGGACAATTTGGACCAGGTCCAGGTGATCCATATGGACAATTACCTCCACATCATCCACAAGCACAAGCTGTCAGAGATTGGAATAAAATGCAAATGGAACATCTTGAAGTTAAAGCTCAACAAATGCGTGGACAACCACCACCATATTCATCGGCATCACCATCATCATTAACACCTCCTATAGCAACAACATCAGCAGGAGGTAATTTAGGACCTAATGGTAAATTACTTTCACCTAGAATGGAACCGTCCACAGTACCACGCTTATATAAAGTTGGTCAACCAGAAAAATTCATTCCAGATTCATTGCCATCATCAGCTAATAAAAAATTATCTGGTAATGTTGGTGAAGTACAATTAACAGCATCACCAACACAAATGGATTACAATGAATTTGGTATAATCATTTTGTTTTTTTTTAATTTCATCATTGAATCATCGCTTTATTTTTTTTTTCTTCATTAGGTATGGAAGGTGAAGAATTAGTAATAACAAGACATTTAAATCGAGCTTATCGACCAGGTAATGGAACAAATGGTGGTCCATCATCATCTTCGTCGTGTAAAGACGAACCAATGACACCATTAACACGTTCAACTGCAACACCAAATAATAATTCCAATGCATTATCGTTTGGACAACAACAGCAACAACAATCATCCGGTTCAACAACACCTACACATCATTCTCAAGGTATAACACCACAAAGTGTTCCAGCTGTATCACCACGTTCATCAAAATTAACAACAAATAATAATTTATCATCACCATTAATGAATTCAAATACAAATTCAACTAAAGATGAACCATTAGATATGAATAATGATCCTAAAACTCCAACATCAAATATGGCACCACCATTAAGTAGTATGTTACAAATGACAAATAGTCTACAATCAACAAATTCTCCATATAATTCATCAAATAATCAAACATCAAAACAATCATTAAATAATCCTAATTTAGGACATTTATCAAAACCAATTGATCATATGAATTTACCACCACAACATATACAGTTTCAAGTAAGTTTCTTTTCTTGAAATAATTTAATATTTATTGTTTTTTTTTCTTCCTTTAGAATATGAATCCCCATCATCGCATGTTTGGTCCACCAGACACAATGCCTCCACAATTTAGTCCACATCATCCTGGTAACTTACCACCACCACATCCGCATATGTATAAAATGATGACTCAACATCATCCAATGGATCCAAATGGAATGATGATTCCACATCCCGGTGGTCCATCACGTTCATCAAAAGGTTTACCACCACCATCTATATCTGATCCAATGCAACAACATCTTCATCAATTACCTCCGCCACATTATGTTAAAATGCATCATATGGATCCATTACTCGGTCCACCACCACCTGGTCATCAACAACAACATATGCGTTTTTCACCTATGATGGATGATAATTTTGGTATGGGACCACCACATCATCATCCTCAAATGCATCCACATATGCATCCTCCTCATCATCAAATGCATTTAACTGATGGTCGACCGCCACCACCACAATCAATTAATAATACATATGTGTCAGCAACAATGTCTATTCAACAATTAAATATTCAAAACTTAGGTCCCGGTGGACCACCAGGTGATTTACAAGCAGGTACAATACATTATCATGCATCATCAGATTCTCAACAACAACAACAATTTTCACAAAATGATTCACAATTTTCCTCACAATTTAATGATTTTCAAGCACCACCATCAAATCTGAGTTCTGACGGTGTACAACCACCACCTTATTGGTGATCTTCATCAAACATTAAAAAAAATGAAAATCAAACAAATTCAAAATAATGTATCTCACGTTGTTTGTGAGCACATTTTCCTCGTCTTTATTATTTATCTCGTATTTTCTAATTTCAGCGTGTACAAACAAAAGAATCTCTCTTTCTCTTTTTTGTTCTCTTCGGATTCGACTAATTGTATTTTTTCTTTCTTTTTTTCTTTCTTTCTTTTTTTTTCTGTTGTTATTATTGATGTTGTTCTCTATTTTTTTTTGCTGGTACATTACATTCACACACAGACATACACATGCACACGATATCCTGTTCTTACTTGTCATATATGTGTGCTATCAATCATGAAAAGAGAGAAAAAACTATCGTCTGTTGCCTTCGTATTCTGTTTCAAAAAAAGGGAAAAAACAAAGCCAAGTTTTCTTTTTTTTTCTTTTTCGTTTTTTTTTTATGTGTGTGATATGAACAATAAATAATAGAATTTATACAACAATGCGATGACAAAAAACTCAAATCAAATGTCTATATGTCATTTTTAGATTTTATTCATTATTCTTTTGTTGTATATAATGACGACAAATGAACCAGGTACCAGTGAATACAGATCTTTCTAATAGTCCAAATTAGCGACTATTACAAAGACACACGAGAAAAAAAAGAAGCAATTGTTGAACATATGTCAACAAAAATAGATCTGAATATCTACTAATATTCAAATAGACTAAAGTATTATGATGTTATTGTCCTTGCATAGAAACAAATAAAACAAATATCTATCGATGTTTAGATTCACAATCATAAAAATCAAAATATTTTTTTTTGTTTTTTTTTTTCTTTTGCAATCTGTGATCGTAAAGATCCTGACAGTACAAAGTGAGAAAAGGAGAAAAAAAAATAATAATAATAAAAGAAATAAAAATAAAAGACATAAGCAGAGGGAGTAGAAGAACGCGGGTTTAACGCAATTTTTTGTTTTGTTTTTCATCATATGTCACTGTTTATTATATTTGATGTTTGAAAATGAAGTCATATGACATTTTCAATGGCACATGTTTACATTAGAATCTAATGTTCTCAATAGATTGTTATGTTAATACTTTGAGAACATCGGTATAATTATCGTGTTAAGTGGAAACACGACATGTTTTATCATTATTTCACATAATGTTCTTGAGAAAAAAAGAAACTTCTCTAACACGAAGCTTTTAATAGATCCATTTAATGAATATAAAGAAATTATCAAGACAATATTCATATTATCTGTTAAGTTGTCATCGATTGCATTTATCTCAATGATAATTACTTATATATCACACAATAGAGTTAAAAGCAATAAATCGCTTTTCTTTGAAAACAAAAATAGAAACAAAACAAAAAGAGAATTTCATCATTGATTATTCACACATTTCGTCTTTCTTTAACTTAATCTACTTTTCTTGAACTATATTTATTTATATATATATATAGAAGAATTTTTAATTTATTTGAAGATTCAATTTTCATGACTTTATCATATGAAACAAGAATGACTACTGAAACAGAATTAATCTTTTCACCTGAGCGTACATCAAATAGTTCATGTCGTGCATTTTCTAGTAAAAAAGTAAGAAAAATATTTCTTTCCGTTTATTATTATTATTATTATTGTATTTTAAGGCAAGTCGTCGACGAATAGCAATAAATCATCCACCCAAACCTGTTTCGTGTCGTGTTTATAGATATTTTACACCAGCTGCTAATCGAATAGCAAATGCTGTTTCAGTTAGTTCGAATACATTTGGTGTTGGTAAGTTTTCATTTTCATATTGAACTTATTGTTTATTTTTTTTTTTAATACTTTTAGCTATGGAAAGTCCATATTATACAAAATCAATTTCATCTACTTATTGGGATCAATGTTTTGAACATCTTGAATGTCTTGGTCGTGGTTCATTTGCTGAAGTAAGACATGATTTTAAATAGAAGTGTACAAGAGATTTGATGAAATCATTTTTTTTAAATTAAAATAAATAGAAAAAAATTATTAGAATAAACATGTAAAACATGAAATAACAATGGCTATTAATAGAAAGATATGTTTAATAAATAAATATTAATTTCATAGTCTATGTACTCGATAGTGTGTTCGATTTGTCAAAATAATATTAAATCAATATTATTCTAAAGGTTTTTAGTTTGACGTTAAATTTATGAGTTTCTCGTCTAGTAATTTATCAAAATTTAACTTTCTAATCTATTTATGTCATGATCTGTAATTAATCGTTATTAACGTGAGAATATTCTCAGGTATCAGTCTGCTTTTCAGTCGGAATTTAGCACGTCTTATAGAATTATACTTACCATAAAAAGAGTTCGTATTTTTACGATCTAAGATATGAAGCAAGAACATATTTTCAAATTTCGACCTGAAACTTTGCTTACATAAACACATCAATGAGACTAGTTTTTATGATCATTTATAGGATGTTTTGTTTTTTGAAAGCTTCATATCTTAGAGAGACTTATTGCAAAGATTCTAAAATGTTCTACTGTAATTGAAGTCTTTAGTGGGTAAGATTTCAGGTCGAAGTTTAATGAAAACGC
This sequence comes from Rotaria sp. Silwood2, assembly GCA_905329745.1. Taxonomy (NCBI): domain Eukaryota; kingdom Metazoa; phylum Rotifera; class Eurotatoria; order Philodinida; family Philodinidae; genus Rotaria; species Rotaria sp. Silwood2. The sequence continues at coordinate 749,017 of CAJNSZ010000017.1, read as the reverse complement.
TTGATCTCTTCAGAAATAGGTCATAAATAGCAACTTTTTTAAAGATAATTGTAGTTCACTAAACTCTACAAGATGCATTAGATTCAGATTGTAAAGCGAAATAAATTTTATCGAATATTCTATCGTCAGATGTGAGGAAGAAGGTATTCAAAACCTTTGCTATGTATAATTATCTTGAAACTTCTTTCTCAAACAACTGATTTCGTTGTTTTTTAAGTGTAAAAAGTCAGCGATATACACATAGTGAGGTTCATGAATCAGTAAAAGTATTGACAGGCAACTTGTGCCGAGAATTTTGACGAAGATATGTGTCTGTATGACTGTGAAAATAATACTAATAATATTAAAGTCATTTTTGGATGTTTATTACAACTACTTACTGATTCGTAACTATCAAATATGATTGAACTCCTGTGATTTTTGCATTGAGATCTGTCTTGTACTTTGTTACCCAAAACATTTCAACAAAGGAAATGTTTAAACTCATTTCGATTGATTATACATATACAAAAAATTCGTAGTCAATTATCTATCAAAATATTTATTAATCACACTTTCAATTAACTTTTGTCTTACATATTTCCAATTAATAATAAAGAAATTTCTTAAAAGAATCTAACACAAAATTAATCATAGATTTCTTTGTTTTGCAGGTTTATAAAGTTCGTCATAAAGAAGATAATCAATTATATGCAATCAAACGTTCATTAACTAAATTTCGTGGCAAATCCGATCGGTAGGATTTCTAGAAAAAAAAAAAAAAAGAAAAATCTTTTCAAATTTAATTTTAGTGATGAAAAATTAAAAGAAGTTCGTTTTCATGAAACACTAGCTACACATAGAAATATTCTTAAAATAATACATGCATGGGAAGAACGTGAACGTTTATATATTCAAACAGAACTTTGTGAAAGCAAGTATGTAAAACAAACAAATAATGTTAAATTTAAAAAACAAAAATGAATTCTTCTTTTATTTTTAAAGTTTACTTGACTACTCAGCAGAACATCAAATAACTCAACCAATGATTTGGCATTTTCTTTATCAAATAAGTCATGTATGAATAAAATAAGAATAAAAACAATAATCAAATAATTCTTTTTTTTTTTGTAGGCTCTTGATTTTCTTCATTCATTAGATTATGTTCATATGGACGTAAGTTTGAAAACCTGCTTCATCTTCAATTTTCTAAAACAAGATCTAAAAGTAGTTTTGAAATATAGAGGTACAAATTTACACATTCTTCTTCCCCACAGATCGTGACAGACATTGTTCATATATGATCACAGATCGTATATCAATAATGGTTTGTTATTGATATATCAAATACTTCCTTATTGCATTTATGAGCAATTAATTAAAACGATAATGAAGAAATATGTCTCAAAATAGATAAGAAAAAGCAATCTTCCTGTAAATAGTAACAGCAGCGATATCATGTCTCACATTTTAATCTCGCAGGAATTGCACTAATAACTTTTCTTTTTTCAATTTAAGGTTAAACCAGAAAATATTTTAATTACACATGATGGAATTCTTAAACTTTGTGATTTTGGTATTGTACATGATTTACGAAGTGTAATGGAGCAAGAAATTCAAATTAGTTCAATGTTTTGATTGTTTCTTTTTTTTTTTTTTTTTTCTTTGAAGTCATCAACGTTAGCACAAGATGGTGATGCACGTTATCTTGCATTTGAAGTTCTATCGGGTACAATATCAACAGCTGCGGATGTATTTAGTTTAGGTTTAGCAGCATTTGAATTAGTTAGTGATTTTGATTTACCTGTAAATGGTGACCTTTGGACAGATATTCGAGAATTAAAATTACCATCAGAAATAACATCAATATTAACTGATCTTGAATTAAAAGAACTTCTTTTTCGAATGATTCATTCAAATTATAAACAACGACCAACAGCGAAAGATGTACTTAATAGTCCTATAGTTCGAGAAGTAAGAATAAAAGAATTTATTTATTTGTTTGTTTTATTGAAATGATTATTATAATTATTAATTTAGATTTGTCATGTGATTTCACCATTTGCATTTAATCAACAAAAACATGAACAGGTTTGAATGAAAGAAAATTTTTAATAGACATTTATTTTAATATTCTAATAGACGATTTCATTAACCAATAGTACTAATTCTCCAGTTAGTCATGGTTGTCGTACACCGATTAAAAATCCAAAACGACCACCTAATTATGCTGGTTATCATGAAGAACATTCAGATGGTTTGAATAAAATGTTTTTCTTTATTAACAAAATCTGTTTTGTTTTTTTATTCTTTATAGAAGAAATAAGACAAATTTCTATTCATCATCATTCTCAATTGTAAGTGTTGAGATAATCGTTTACTTTTTCTTGAGAGACAAGACAGAATGTATTGAATATTTTCAAACCTTTAAGATTATTACACAAAGTAGAAAAGTATATCCCAAAAGTGGATATATCACAGCTCTGGTTTATATCGAACTTTTGTTTAGTATAATTTAAAATGATATTAAGTGATTTTGTGCGAGAGAAGAACTTTATGAGAAAGAATTTTTCAAGTTTTCCTTCTAGACTCACAATAGAATATGGTTAGATGTTTAAATCATATTTGCTTACCATACATCGATTCAAGTTTTGACTAGTTGAATGAGTAGATCTATAGTGTTCTTCTTCTAAATTTATCTCTACTGACACTTGTGTCATGACTACTAATTATTTTTAATGCTTTGTCTACATCAGACTCATTATAATGAGATTAGTACATACCTATTTTGACTCTTTCTTCTTACTATAAGTGGATATTAATAACGTGTGAAAAGACAAGTAAAGAATGAGTTCATTCTATTTCTGCTTTGTTAAATGTTTAATAAAATTGCATAGGTCGAACAAATTTTCAAAAGTTAAACATTTCAAAACAGTAAACAACGAGGTTTATTATTGAGTGATGATTTTGAATGTAATCTAAAAATCATCAAATCCATTAAAATAGACAAAATCTTCAATTTATATTCTAATAAAACAGATATTATCTAAGAATAAAGACTTACAATCGAATTTTAATCGTTATCAGCTTTTTCATGCTTCATTAAGATTATTAAAATAGGTAGAATATCTTAATATATAATCGCATTTAATTTAATCCTGATTATTCGCTGTCTCTTTCATTTTTATATCAGAGTAATTATCATCATTTTGAATGATATTTCAGTTTGAAAATACAATTACATTTCTTTGTGATTGAAACAACAAGGACAAGAAAATATACGAACGAATCAATATTTAACTTTATATATGTATGTCTTTAGAACACCACCGCCACCACCACCGGTTCCTACTGATCCAGTACGTATTCGTCTTTTTCCTGATGATTCAGATGAAGATACCAATAATAAACATATTTATTCGTAAGATCTTATTCCTTTGTTATTTTATAAAATAATTTTTCTTCATTTAGTCGAAAATCTCCAATTAAATTAAAATTTGACAGCAGTGGTGCCGAAGATTAAATAAATAATGAAATAGAATTTTTTTTTCTATTTTTCCGGTGTTTACTTTCATACTGATTTGATCCACATATGTCAGATTAAAACAATCACACAGTCATATATTTGTGAATCCTATTCTTTTTTTTTGTTGTTATTGTTGTATTATTACTGTTTATGAAAAAAATGAAAATATAAATTAACAAGACAAATGTCTCTGATATACTTCGATTATTTCATATCATAATTATGACTTATGTGTAAGTTTACCTGCTTCTATTTTTTATTATTCTGTATAGGTTGTACTGAAACTATAGTAGTTCTTTATTTATTTGTGCTCTTACTAATAATATTTTGTATGTTCCATTAATTCTCTTTTTTTTTTTATTATCTCGAAAAAGTGTGTTTGTGTTAAAGTATTATTAAGCTTTTATATATGACACATGAAGTCAGAAAAAGATTTTAATTTTAGATGATGTAATAGATGATGGTTGTTTACAAATCGAGATGAATAAAACTTGAAAATTTTATTTATCAACAAAAATAATTATTTGTTCTTAAGTTGAAATTCGTATATGCATGAAACTAAGTGCACCATTTTCTTTTGAAATTTCTTGTTTTATTCAAGGTAGAAATTACAAATAAACCGCTTCTTTTTATCCTAATCGTCTCTTATCTAGATGCTGAACTTGTACGTAAAAGTTCGATATTTTTCAAAGAAATTCTTCAAAGCAATTAGTCGTTGAATTAGCCTCAATGGTCATCAATATAAAAATAGTAATAGTAGACAAAAGAGAAAAGAATCTTGGATTGCATTATAATTGCACCAACATACTTAGTAAATTCAGAACAAAAATAGTTGCACTTTCAGTACAAAAACAAAAAAGAAAACAAACGGTGTATTATAAGTATGTGAAGTTGTTGTCATTTCCTTCAAATTTTTAAACGTCATTCATAAAATCCTAAAAATAGTAATCAGTTTGAATTTGTTTATTGTAACTCATCAATACGCTGATGCATATCCATTACACAATAGCATAACGAAAAAACTCATCAGTGCAGCATCCTTCGAGGTCAAATTGTATAATTCAAATATCTTCTTCAGCAACATTATACTAGATAGTATAAAACATGCCGAGGCAACAATATCTAATAGATGATAATTACTTTTTAGCGAATAGTCAATTATCAGAAAAGCACTCTATTTTATTTCTGTTTTAAATAGAATATTTTTAATTTTTTTTATCGGTGCTTTATATTACATTTGTCTTATTGCTACTAACTCTAAAATTATGATATGTTTTTACAATTTTATTTTCATCAAGTTGTTATTATTTCTATTCAATTTATTCTTCACTTATCTGCTAGCTTAACGTGCTATAACTATCCGTTTGAGAAAACCTAAAGCGGATTTTAACATTTTACCTTGTATCTCAATAAACATAGAAAGTCTTTTGAATGATCATTGTATGTTAAATCGATGAGATACTAGCCATCATAATAAGTATATGTACTATACAATCGTTTTTTTCTGAAAAAAAATCAGAAGCAACGTTATTTAACATATTCGAAAACATATTGCAGCTTATGAAAATTCAAGGAAAGCTATAAAATATTTCAACAGAGTCTAAACTTTGTACTACAGTCGCTCAGTGTTGTTTTTGTTGCTGAGGAAGTATAAGAAGATGATTTATGCGCTTCGGTTGTTATGATAGCATTTATATTTGATAGTATATGACTAGATTATTAGGACCTGTGTAGAAGCAATCACGAAGACATCGATTTAAACTTCGATCCACTACTTTTTTTCGAAAAGCATACATGAGTTCAATCAAAATACAGTAAATCATTTTAAAGCAAGTTAATAATAATAAAAAATTAATAAAAACGAAACAAATAAAATTTCGATTGACTCGTAAGAATAATCAAACTTGTAATTATGTTTTTTAATATAAATGCTATTTGTAATGCATTAGTTAATTCTACTGAAAAAAAAACCTTGTTCTATTGATGCTAAAAAATCTTAAATTGAAAACACTCGTACCAATATTAGCTAAGATCTTATTACGGTGGCTTTAAAAATGTATCCGAGGCAGAATCCTACTTCCACACTCATAATCAAGATATCATTCCACTTTTTTTTACTTTTCCGAAGTTTGCCTTAACATGAACGTTGTTTCAATTTTATCTGTATTTTTCTGTTCTACGTTTTTTTCAATACATTCTTTGCACTGAGCCAACACCTCCACATATAATACAATATACTTAATCTCTAATTCGAGATTGAACGTATTGAAACTGATCAATTCGAAAATAGCCTACATCAATGTCGTTTCAATGTCAATTTCAGGTTGGATGCGTCAAAAGTAAGATACTAGATTCGTGTAGACGAATCTGAAACTGGATACTAACATATATGTTCGGATCTTCCTTCTAGGATAAGATTAAATAACTGTCAGTAAAATTTTGTGAAAAAGTTCAAAATTGTATCTGTACAAATCAAAGAAGCGATTTTAGTACAGTCTTTAGTTTGTGTCTGAAACAGCTTTAATTCAACATTTATCGTAGAACACGGAATGAGATATTATGATAAGTGAAATCGTAGCTATAAGTTTTCACACGATTAAAGACTAATACTAAATCAAATCAAATTCGATTTATCCATATATTATTGATCTAATGCTATCTGTACAGTTTTATTTTTTCGTTGGTCAATAAAACATCAAAATAAGCTCATTAAAAAAAACAAACTTGAGCTGAACAAATACATATATGCACAAAACAAAAAACAAATATTCCAACGATGAATTACATTCGAATTTTGATATAGAAGTATAATAATCTATTTTGTTTTTCTTTTTCGATTGAATTAATCAGTTTCTTCTGATGGTATTACTTTTGGTGTTTCATTCATTCGTTCAGCAAGACATTCTCGAAAAAATCGCCGTTGATAATTAAATACATCACTATATAATACTGGATCTAATTCAAAATAATAATCAGCATCTGGATAAACCTTTTTAAAAAGAATAAAAAAGAAAACAATAACTAGTCAATTTTTAAATATTATTTAAGATTCTTACTTTGAAATCAAAGTGAATACCACTATCAATTAAAGATTTAGATAGCATGGCTGAATGTTTAAAAGGTACAACTTCTAAAAAAAAGACGAAGATAATTTTATTTTATCCAATTTTTAATCTTTTACCATCTGCTGTTCCATGAACAATAGCTAAACTTTTATTTCGAATGTTTAATCGGTGAGACTTTTAAAACAAGAATAAAAGTGAAAATTTTAATTTTTTAATTTTTTATCTACTCACAGACTTCACATTAACTTTTAATCCATTAATACGTTCACTAAAAATTGCATCTATAAAATAAATAAAATTATTATCAATAAATAAAGAAAGAAATAAATAAAACTTACGATAATGAGATAAATCACTAACAGGTGATTGAAGAAATGCACATGAATATAGCTCGTTCTCATCATTATTTTCTTCGAGTAATTTTAATGCTATAACAGCAACGGGACCCTAAAGAAGATTAATTTAATGAATGCATTATTATTAATGAATTTTGGCTTTCATAATAACAAAAAAAAAGTTGAATCTCTTTCATGGATAGATCATCACGGACACAAAGATTTGACATGATTCTTAAATACTAAAAATTCTTCATTAGACTATATTAAATGTTCAATTCTAATGTCAAAATTATGGATAACTGATTACGATAAAACGAATTGAGTTAGACTGTTAAGATAAGTAGAAACCTAACAAGCTACAGAGTGATGGGAGAAGCCAGAGAAGGAAAGCTCCCCTCAGGATATTTGAGCTCCTCATAATCCAAAATCCTAGCTCCGCCACTGCTGACGCAGCACTTTTTTTAAATAGATTTTTTTTCAATTTGTCTAAGTATCTGATTAGATTAGTTACTAATAAATAGGATAAGATCTTATCTTCTTGATAATGAGTTTTCCAGTTAAGAAGATTCATTTGAAAATTTTTTTTTCAAAAAAAGTTTTGATTGAATACATTCGACTCATGCCCATGCTGAAATTAAAAAGCAATGGGTGTAATTTTGATAACTGGACAAGAGAAACAGCTAACGATTTCCAGAAATCTAATGAGGAGAACACCGAACTTCTTTTTATTTGATAATATATACGAGAAAATTACTTAAAAGTCTATCATCTTCGCAAAACATTAAAAAAATGCATGAAATTGGTGCTTCGTTTCGATGTAATTTTGATTTTGACGCGTGCTTTAGATCTATAGTTCATGGCACAATTTACGTAATTATCATCTCATATCTTAGTACTGAGCAAACAAAATCGTCTATCTCTTCGGTTTAAATAATAGAACATTTTGTTAGTATTTTATCAAAATTGCTTTCAAACTGATCACTGTTTTCATGCATATTTTTAATGTTTTGAGAAGATGATGGATTGTAAACTAATTTTGTCTTATATAGCATCAGACAGCAAGATGTTCGGAGTTTTTCTCATTGCATTTCTGAAAACTAAAGGTTGCTAATATTGCTATTGCCGAGCTATTGAGCTTACATTAACTCCTCTCTAAATCTAGCGAGAACATTAGATCAGGATTTCTACTAATTAATATATCATTATTTTTGTACAATGTGTCTCCAATCAGAATTTCCAAATTCGCTTCTGTTCATTTTCTATCAGCCTTTTAGTGAACTAAAAATTAAAACAAGTCTCTGACGTCAACCAAACTAACTTAAAGCTTATAAAAATAGATGGATTATATTTTCAACAACAGTATGAAAGAAGTTTCAAGTTTTCTGACAACGAATCATGTTTTAATAAAGATGATAAATATGTTTAGATATCGGGTCATTTTTATATACATCCAGAAAACATCGAAAACGAAAAAGAAACATGTAAATTTTGTCTTAATTGCTATTATACGCATCATGATTAACATGAAAGCTTTTTAATAGTTTGTTGAGATCAATAGAAGGATGAAAATCTTTCTAAAAAACTGAGAGATTTTTAAACAATTAGGAAAATTTTGCCAGTCAGACATGAACTTTTTTTAATAAGCCTTTAAAATCTGAGTATTTTCCAAGAAAACTACATGTAGTCGGAAAGAAAAGACTTCGATGGATCTTTCTATGACAAAATATCAATTGTTTTTAGTTTTTCATGCAACATGATCTAAAAGGAGTTTTCAAGTATAAAGGTAAAAATTTAAGTTGATCTGCCTCTTCCCGTGCGTCACCACCTGTGACAGACGTGATTGATGTATGATTTATGATCATATATCAATAACATCTCGTTATAATAAATGAAATACTTTCTTATAGTTTTTTTGCAAGATTACACAAAAATGATGATGAAGAAATATATCCGATAGTAGGCAGAATAAAAAAATCTCCTTATGAGTAGCAACAACAGTTATATCATGTTTCAAATTTTAATCCTTTAGCGATTGTAGTGACAATTTTTATTCGAAAAAGTGAATTTTTTCAGGAGAAAAGCATAACTAAGTCTAAAGAAGCTCATAAGCCAGTATAAAAAGCGTTCAATTAAACGATTAACCTTCCTGGTTAGTATTGAAATAAATACTACTGTCCATAATAAAAGCTCAAAACAAATGGGTCCGTCAGAAGTCTTTTCATCGTATTTACGTCCGGTAGTACAATATCTTCAATATATTTTATTCATTTGAAAACTAATTATTTATTAAATGAAAGAAAAAATTTATGACTATACATATTCTATTTACAATTTTTCAAATCTGTATACAAAATGCAGCTAAATGTCTCTTAAGAATATAAACGATTAGTCATGTATACTGACTAAAGTGTGATACGATCATTTAATTGCACAAAAGAAAAATGGATTTTTCTTATGTCTAATTGTAAACACTTACTCGTGCTTTCAGTCCAAATCTTGCATTACTGAATCTTCCATTAAATCTTTCTTCATTCGATTTAAAGTATCTGCATAAATTTAAATAGAAATAAAAAAATTTCTTTCTATATTATCTTTCATTTTTCTTACTGTACAAGTTTAATATAATCTTCATGTTGTTGTTCAAACCAATCTTGAAAACTACTTTTTAAATAACTTTCATCTTGTCCCGTACTACCATGTGAATCGAATATAACAATACTGATATTATCATGTATAACTTGAATAAATCTAAATAGAATGAAGAAAGGGGTATTTTTATAGTTAAAATTTACATAAAATAAAAATACTCTGTTAATGGTGCAACATATTTTTTATTTACACGTTGATCAGATAGTCGATCATTTCTATAATTTAAAATCAATAAGAAGTCTAGTAATTAACATCAACGTCTTACATTATTACAATAACAGGATAAGATACAATGGTTGCATTTGGATTATAGGTCGACGGTAAGATAATCATTCCATTGCCAACTATTGATATACAATATGAAATACGTTTAATTTATACAAAGGTTTATGCATATGAAAAAAGAAAATTTACACTATTGGTAAGGATTCTACTAATGAAAGAACTCTTGCATTTTCAGATTGGGTTTAAATTACACTGATGGGTTGGATCCTATGACACAGATAAACCTTGCAAAAGGTTTTTGTCACATTACAGTTCGATTTTTCGAGATGTGACTGCAACAATATTTTAATAACTAATAAGAGAACCATTCGAATTAATCCATGGCTTTTCAGCGCATGTAGAGAGGATTTAAGGATACCTTCCATCCTTTTTGACTGTTTCTGGTTCTTCAAAATGATACAAACGATCAGGCTGAAACTTTTACTACCGATAGAGCATAAAAAATAACGAGATACATGCTCAAGAGAAAAAATTTTGAAGCGAATTTTTGTGATTTTGCATAGAGCCACATCCTAGTTGCTTACGATTTCCATTTATTTTTGTTCAATCGGGCTACATTTTTTACCACTGATACTTGGAAGTATTCATCAAAGATAAAATCAGTTTCTTTTGTTTTTGACTTTCGTACTTAGATTTATAGGGCCCTGAAAGCCAAAACCCTGGTTTTGGTACCTATTATTTACCTATTTCTCTCATAAAAGAAGAAAGTAAGATATTTGGAAAAGTTTAAAATTACCTCTGAGATATAGTCTGAAGCGTCTCAAAAGAGAATAATTTCAATTCAATCGGATATTTTTTGATGAAAGTCGTATTATACCAGAATGTGGTCCTAGGAAAAACCAGATTTCTTTCGAAAAAAGTGCGAAAGTTCTCTTGAAAATTGTTTTGTTCGAATACATATCTCTTTGTTTTTGATGTTCTATCTGCAGTGAAAATTTAGACTAGATCGATCGTACCGTCTTTGAGAGCTAGAAACGGTTAACAAGTGGGCGGGATACCCTTAAATTGGTAGGCATACTCTACAGAGTTGCGATAGTTTTGATTATACGATGAAATATTGAGTTAAAGATTTGACTTGAAAATATTATCTATGATCAGGACCCATGATGCTGAGAATAGTCTAAATGTTTCAGTCAAAATGATTGCTTTCTTATTGAGTTATTCAATATTCAATAACGAATTGTATTTAAAAAATGATCAGAACACTTGAAAATTTTGAACGTTAACTATTTCCTAAAAAGAAAATCAACGTTTTGGCTAAAAGTTTTAGAATATTTTCAGGATCATGAGACCTACTCGTAGATAAAACTTGAAATTTAAAACTCTTCCATATTCTCTGCCAATATTCTGTCCTATAAAAAAAATGTAGTAAAACTATCGTACCTTTGAAAAGAAAATCTATAGACTCGAATCGTTTTGAGATTATTCTAGTCTAGAATGCCAATAATATCAGCTAAAAACATGATGAATCAATTCGAATAATTCTTTCGTAAATAGATAATTATTTGCTTTTTTCGGTCAAATCAATATCTTGAAAGAAAAAATTTATCATTATCATATGACTTGAACAGAACTTACTAGTGTCAATTATAGACCAACTTATATTATCTGTTTCTCTGAAATTATACGGTAATAGCATTCAGTCTCATACAAAGTCTGCTGACATCATAAACCCAACCCATCAGTTCAGTATGATCTCACGCGAAAATTTTCTCAGTAGATGGTGGTACAATTTCTGTCGGATCTAATATGTTACAGGAATTCCTGAAAAGAATGATACACTGGACGTCAAGAAGGCTCTTTTTCTGGTTAATATATTGGATCCGAAATGTGTCAGTGTCCGTCATGGATCAAATTTTTGACGACCTAATCCAAGTCGAATTCTGGTATCGATCATTTTTCTCTCTCTATTGAGAAAATCGATTTCTCAATCCTTGGTTTCCTCCTTTCCTTTTCATAGTTAGGAACAACGAATATATTCTTGACTTTCTTACGTTCTTGGTATTCGACAGTCGAGACAACATAATTATATGATAGCATGTTTTTTCTTGTTTATCGTTATTTTCTTATGCATGCAACCTACCTGCTTTATATTACCATTGAACAGGCAGGTTACTCGCTATGCATCATTGTTCGATGTCAATAAAGAAAAATCGGTGAAATAATTAGAAGAGAAAATCGTGCGATACATAATGCCCTATTTTACTAAGTTTTTCTATGCTCTCTTATAGAACTTTGAAATAAAAAAAAATGACATTCAAAATGCCTTTTGTATCTGCAACATATTCCGAATGTGGATCCAATCTGAAATTCAAAAGTTCTTCTTAACCCAATTCAACCTGACCCGAATCAGACACACTTGATATGTTTAGTTTTTATAGAAAAGTCCATTGAAAAGAAAAGTTATAATCAACAACCTCTTTCATATTCTGTAGACATTTGTGATTTTTCGAAAAATAATCTTTCTATTAATTTAATTAAAAAATGTAAAGTACAATAGAAAATCCTATCTGTTTTGTTCTAGACAAAAATTTATTATTTTTACCTGTATTTTTATCATTTAAAGGTACTGAAAAATATTCCATATAAGGCATTAATCGTTTATTTGCCCATTCTCGATATGGTCCATTATCATTAATAAGTGCTTTAAGAATAACAAATTTCGATTAAAACAAAACAAAAAAAAAAGAACAAGTCCATTTTTTTTACCAAGTTTCTCATTTCGATTATATAATGTTGAATAAGGAATTGATGGTCCTAAACATTCAAGTATATAATAAGCTCCATTACCAAGACTAAATTGAGCATTAGCATAACCACATGATTCATTACATGATAGACATTCAATTTCAGATTTTGAATTTGAATAAGTCCATCTATTTTTATACGAAACTAAATTTTTAAAAATAAAATAAAAACAACAAATTGATTTCTACCGAAAAAGTTGTTTTTCTAACGAATCATAAAGACGTGATCCAGTAAAATAAACTTGACCCAAATTATCAACGTGAATTATTTCATCTGCATTTATTTCTCCTGGTGATTTTGCATTTATTTGTGGATACTAAAAAAATTAATAATAATAAAATGGATTACTGTGTTCTATTGATATGAATTAATTATACTGTTTGATTAAATTGTATTCGTACAACACGTGGAAAAGCTTTTTGCATCGATTTACCAATATTTAATGGATCAAAACGTATTATATAGGCATATATATCACCGTATGATGAAAAATATGGTTTAAGAAAACGTGATAATAAAAAAGATTTTCTTGTTTCTTCAATAAATTTTGATTGTAACATTATTTTATCATTAGAAATTTCATATAATTGAATAATACTTGAATTTTGTTTACGATTACCATACACAATAGATAAACATGTATCACCACACCAAACAACATGATACACATACACATCGGATTTTTTTCTAAATAATTGAAATAAATATTTAGAAAATACATTTTTTCATCATCATTTTACGTAATCTTCGAGAAATGCAATCAGGAAGTTAATTTATTTATTAGAGCGAAACATTATTGATATACGATCTATAATTGTACATTAATGTCTGTAGGGACGTGGACGAGAAGATGTTGCTAAGGTGTCTATCACAATCTTTGACGAAGAGATGGGACATTGCTAAGGCATCTGTCACGACCAACGACGGTTTCTCATTAGTGTCTGTCGCAGTATGTGATAATCTATGCTTAGCGTTTGTCGTAGTCTGTGACAGTCTTTCACGGTCAGTGATCATCTATGCTTAGCAACTGTTATGGTTTCTGAGGAGGTGGATGAATCTAAACTTTTACTCATATACTTAAACATTCATTTTAGATTATGTTTCACAGACGGAAGAAAAAATTGATTTCTCTGATCTTAGATAATTTCTATCACTGGAAATCAATTTTTATCTTTTCATCACGAATCAATAAGAATCAATAGACATACTTAGAAATGAAGAAAGATCACGAGAAATCATTAGCATTCATGACTTGGCTTTTTTATTTTATTACTGGAGATCTTCTATGATTTCTTGTAGCTTTCGATAGTTTATAATCACGTGCAGTCATAATTCATGTTCTTAAAATTTTATAATGATTTTTGGTAATTTCTATGCTTGATATCAATTTATTCTCGCTTAGTTTCATAAAAAGAAATTTTAGAAGTTGTTCTTACAATTTTCCATATTCGATAGGTCGTGGTACAGAAATAATTTTTCTTGATTTAATATTAAAGATATAAACATCAAGTAATGGAAGTGGATCATTACATTTTGGATATGGTACAGAATATTGATCATCATTTTCCAATGTTAAATCATATTTTAAATAATGATTTTTTGGTAATTTTGCTAGATTTATTTTAATAAACGCTAAATAATTATCATTTGGTGACCAAAATAAAAGAATATTTCGATTGAAAATTTCATCTAAGAAGAAAAATATATAAAAGAATGCTTTTAATAACGATTATTTCTATTTCTGAATGCAGCTCAAGAATAAAACTGTCTTTAAAGTCGAATCCTTTTCGAAATAACTCATAATAAAATTAGAATGTTTTACACTTGATGACAAGTTACTATTAAAAATCTTCTTAAATTCTACATTTTAATAAAATGACGTTAAGTATAAGATGAAATTGTTTTTTAAATCATGTGTTTATTAGTCTTTAACTTAAATCATTGGTTTTTCCTTATGCAGTTATTTCTCGATACTACTTTGATTTATTCAAGTGGAAAAATTGATTCACTAGTAGAATGTTTATTTTATGCGCATAATTTATGAAAATTAAACGAAAAGAAAAAAGAAATTCTTTTTTTTCCCGTAGTTCTTTTGATTGATCACGAATTCGGTATAAAAAAGTATTACAAGATTCTAAAACTAAATTTCCGCAATCTTACATTCATAAATCCATTCGACAAGACCATTATGAATAATATCTCGATCTCCATCTGATGTTACTTTGTAACTTGTTTTCTGGTTTATATCATACACATACACATCAAAGTTATGGATAAAAGCCTAAAAAAGACTTTTCTCATTTTTTGATCTTATTTAGGTACAAGAAAACAAATCGCTCACAAACAAATGATCTGAATGAGAATATAAAACAGCTGATAACGATATTTTTTGATCATTAGAAAATGTTATTGGTGCGATTATTTTCGATTTTTCATAAAGTTCATACTGATATTCAGTATAATACGGACGAGTCTAATTCAAAAAAAAAAAGAAAAACAATAATACAAAAATTGTACAGAATTAAAGTTAATGTTTAATTTCTTCTTTACTTTTTCTTTTCTAACTGGTACAAGGATATATCTTGCCGATGGTGAAACAATTCCATGACCAATATTTTCTTGTTGTATAATATCTCTTCTGAATAATAATTGTTCTTTCAGTGTGTCACAATTATAAATCCATATTGAATCATTTGTATCCAAATATGAAAAGTATTTATTAGATATCCATGTACCATTCCAACTATTTTATAAAGTAAAATACAATAAAATGATAATAAAAAAAGTTAATAACTAACGATTTTGGTATTTTTATATTAAATATGTCTTGTTCACTAATTGGAAGAAGTTCATCATGAGATGTTATTCGTTCTTAAGTGAAATAATTTGAAAATACGTATTAAAATTAAAGAAATATTTCTCTTACGAATGCTTGTAAGAAGAATTGCTGCAGCAATAAATAGACAAATAATCGTAATAACAATAAATGCAATGGCTAAACCTTTCCAATTTTGTTTTTTACTTGTACCACCTACTAACTCCTATAAAAGAAAGCCTATCAATGTATTCATTTTTTGTCAATCGAAAAAAAAAAATTAGTTTTTTCTTTTAATTCTAATTTTAGTAAAACATCTCACCACACAAAAAGAACAAAATCCTAGGAAACTCTTTTCTTCTTCATCTTCATCCTGTGCTGAATGTGGTTGTTGTTGTTGTTGTTGTTGTGATGAAAACATCGATTGTTTTATTATAGGAAAATTAATAATAAAATAAATTGATTATGTTTCTGATATTTATAGAAATCATTTGACAATAGAAAAAAAAAGAGAATCTCAAAATCTGTTTTTTGTTTTTTCTTTTACTAAGATAAGAAATAATTTTTCTGCTTATTTCTATTTAGGATCTCATTATGATGATATCATTAATGAAGTGTTGAATGACATCAGAAATAAATCAACTTCCGCTTGGCATACACTAGTTCCTTGATCTATATTAAACGAACGACAATTCTAACAGTTACCATCATCACCAAATCTTTATTAGATATAAAATAAATAAACCATCTAATATATAAACAAGAGTAAGTTCACAAGAAAAAAATTCTATAGAATTATAACTCACTCTATCATAAATTTTTCTAGTCATTTATTGATAAAAGGTAGTGAATAATCAAATGTTTTTTTCAAAACTAAATTATACATCTTCTTAGTCGTTGTTATCGATATGGAACAATCATGATGAATATAATTGAAAAGGCAACAACTGAAATGTATAATAGCAACGATAAAACCATCTATCTTATCTTAGACAAGTATAACACTGTCTATTTTTTTCTCTCATTTCTGAGATTCTCTTTCCTTTCTTCGATCTAGTTTTCGCTTTCTTAATTAGACCAATATACGTAGCTATATGGAGATTGTTTTTGCACTATAATGTTACATTAATGATAGTGAGAACAACTAATAATTATTAAAAGCGAACTAAATTCCCCACTTATCTTGAAGAGTAGTTAATTGTCAGTTGGTGATGATTGTTAACCATGGAATCAGAAAAAGATAGCTTATGAGAAATAATGTCAAGAAAGACACATCTTTTTCTATTGGCATACCGCACACATTGTGTCACCTCATTTGTTAGTTGATCGATGTTTCTTACATTCAGTAGAGATTCACATTCTTTCTTTCTGACATCTTTTTGCCTTTCCTACTCTTGGATTTCTTATGTCCAATATCTTAATTAATATCAATAAATTGTCGATTTATTAGAACTGACATCAATAACTGCTTTATATTTTGTCGAAAGCACAAGTATCATAATGATGAATATTAAAAAAATACTAAAGTCTACTGGCAATAAAAGAAAAATCCAATAAATGTTAGATTTATTGTATAAATACTTGAAAAATAGAATGAATCTGTTAAATATCGAAAACCAGAATAGACTTTTCATTAATATATGGTTTTAATAAATGATGGTTAAATGAAATGAAAATAAGACATGATTCCACCACGATTCAACTAATTACCGTACATAGAAGAGAAAATATAGTTATTGAATAACTGCCAAAGATGTTTTTAAAACAAGATTTAAATTCAATCTGAATTAATATTAGAAAACAAAAATCAATTAAATTTTATTACTTCTACTTTTCTTTGAAAGCCATGTACAGATACGCTAAATATGTTATTCAATAAATTTACCTGTGTACATCTTATTAAATTATGTTGATTATAATAATAAAACGTAGGGATCATTATGTAGGTTTTCTTTTCAAAAGATCGATATAATTGAAATATTTCAATTTTAAAAGTTTTTTTTTCCCTCTTAATATATGACTAAAAAATTCTTTTAATTGACATAGACATTTATAGATGTAAGTTGTATCTATCTACTTTTTTAATAAATGACAAGCACTTAAAAAAGAGACAGAATATTCAATTCATTTACTCACGTTCATAATGCATAAGCGCAATGAAGAAGCGTGTAAACAACTCGGCATTCTTACTTAAAAATCATTTTTTTATCAAAATAGTTTATGAAATTTTTATAAAAGTTGCCGACGAAGTCATGAAAATAAAAGGAAAATGTTATCGATGCTTATATATTTGCATCAAATAATTGTAGTTTCTTAGAGAAAAAAAGAACAGAAAAAAAAGGGTATGACATATTGTTGAAAGCATATTATTGTACTAATATTTGAATCATTAAAATAATTTACTTTAGGTTTATAAATGCAGACACAAACATTTCTTGATCAATAATCCATTGCGTAGCTTACTTTTTTTTGCTTCTATTTTACCTTAATTTATAAGTGAATAATTAATGAAATATTTTCTTCTATGTTCGATTCTATTGTGAACGGAAACATATTTTGCCTTAATACGTTCACCTATAAATTGTCTTAATTCTACCAGTTTCATTCGAATACTGTCTGAATACAAGGGTTAGATTGCACTGCTTCAATTTAAATTACCTTGAACAATATGTGTGTACTAGCAATATGAAGTAATTTCGACTCCTCATTATCTATCACGCACAACAATACAGCATATATTATAAGTACCTGTTTTCGTCGGAGGTCTGAACCGACTTCAGGTGGGTGAGGTGAATCAGAGTTAATTGTAGAGTATTTGACTAAGTTTTACGTCAAATCTTGTGTAGTGGTTTTTTTTTCATAAATAAAAAAAGAAAACTTTGCCATATCGGAAACATGCCAATAGTAGTCATCTGTCACGCATTTTTTTTCTGCTCTAAAATTGCAAGTAGAATAATCTTACAAATTACGGCACTGTCTTGAATATTTAATAAGATTATTTGTTTATTCTGAAATAATATTCTTTAAAAAAGAAAACAAAGAAAAATCAATTGATTTCAGATTGTTTTTTTTTTCGTTTAGGAAACAATAATTTCAAAATTAAAATTTAAACTACAGTGCAGCTCAATAGAATTTACCCCCTTTGTATTCTTCTTTTTTCTCAACCATAGTTTGGTCTTTTCTTTCGAAGTCACCTACCAAAAGAAAGAGCAGAATCTGCTGCATCTTTTGGTATATGAAACTTATAGATGAGATCGAAAGAGAGCAGAGAAAAACACATCGAGGAAAAAAAGTAGNCCACCTTCTGTGACGGTCTGTTATGAACTACGTCGCTATCTACGCCCCATGGTGTTTTTGTAAAATGACTAGGTAGATCGTAGTGTGTTCACGACTCGTCTTTTCTTTTGCTGGACAATTGGCTGTGGAATAGACGCTCAGATGTGGTCTTGAATTTGTTTGTAGCGAAAAATTCTATCTGTTCTGAAATTAGATGGAATTGCCTTTTTCTTTGTGACTCATTCAGAGAGCGTGGCAAAGCCGATATTTTTCAACTGAATACGGTTTTCTGTTCGACAACGAGCAAGTAGATTGTGTACGTATATGCCTTTTGGTGAATAGTATTTGGTGTTTTCAAATAGGCAGTTCGTGTACAGGGTCGGTTCTTATCGAAACCATGCTGAGCATTGAAATATTATCGTATTGTTTAGATGTTGTAAACTTCATCGTATTCTGCTAGATCGATGGTATTGCCATCATTTACGCTTTTATCAATCAAAGCTGGTCAAGTTAAGATACTAATAAAATTTTTCCGAAGTAAGGCCAAATTTATCCTGACTTGGACTCGAGACATTTTTTATTTGGCTTACCCTGCTCTGACCTGAACATAACTTTTGTTCATGCTGGTATTATTATCATTTCGATGTTTCTGTCTCAAGATTTGAAGTTATGAGGCTCATGATTCATTGTATGAGCTCTATCATTATTTGCTGGCTTCGTGCGTATAATTTTGTATTAGGGAATTATGTTCAAGTGTTACTGAGATGTGAATGTTACAAGTTGATGCAATAACATCAACATTATATTGGGTTAAAGCGATGAGGATAATTTGAAAGAGTGTAGACATTAATAGAAGTACAAGGAATACCAACGAAGAAACATTCGCAACTGCCGGACGCCGTTTGAGCCCATATTTTTCTATGAGTAGGACTCGGTAAGATTAAGAAAACCCTAAAAGAATTCGGGTCCATGGTGTACCTGGACGGAAATCTGATTGCTCCATTGATGTAAAGAAATGGATCTATTACTTGTTTTTCACTTTTTCCTTCACTCTAAGACACCAAAATTTGAATTTTTCTCATGAATTTTCAATTTGATACTGCCAGACTAGTGTCGTAGTAACAAATGAAATGTCTATGTAAAAAATTCAAATCTTCGTTTCTTAGAGTGAAGAGAAAAAAAATGAAAAACGAGTAATAGATCGATTTTCTTACACCTATGGAGTAATCAGATCGCCGTCCAGGTACGTCATGGCCCGAATCCTTTTAGGCATTTCTTAGTCTCACCTATAGTACACAGAGGTGACCAGAAGTACAAAAATAATGCTTTTTTTGTTTGAGATTTCGTCGCATAAACGAAAATAGTATTGACTTATAGGACATGCTTTCCTCATTGTTAAGCTTTAAAAAAGTCGATGTAGATAATGAAAATTTTATAATAACTTTAAATTGGAATCATTGCGTAATACTTGGAGCGACAATATGTAGTTTGCAACGGGATACCGGGAAATATTGGACGATACTAATATAGTTGTTGTTAGTTTTGTTCTAATAATGCCAACATGTGGATTTTCTTCATTCAATGATGATAGCTATGGAAAAGCTGATTATTTCGTTGAATTGAAGTTGTCGACGTTTTTTGTGATATAAAATGAGGGTGTTGAGACAGGCTGCTCAGCAAATATGAGACTGCAACAGTCAAATTTTGGGTTTTCAACAGTATCGAGATTCAAGCTGTTCTTCAATAATAATAATAATGAGGCTTCATGTAGAAAACTCTAAAAGCTTCAGAAAAACCAACAGTTTCCTAGTTTATTCTAGATATACAAGTTTATCGGATATGAGGCTAAAGACAAGTATTGTCATGTTGCGTGTGACATTTTTTCTGCCATTCCATATTATCAATATTAATAGAAATGAGAAAAAAAAGTGAGAGAAATAGCGAATTATAAACAAATTGAGTTAGGAAGAACTGTTGTATATAGTCCTGGGGATAAATAAATAAAATCAGAAAAAATATTAAATAGAATTATATCGTACGTTACAGAGACGAAACACAATATAGCAAAGAAAAGTCTTTTGTATCTCAGTATTTGGAGTGATCAAAGTCATTGCGGTCTAACTCAAGCAAAAAAAGACGATGCTATCAACTTAATTTAATTCTCGAATTGATTCGTCGTTTTTTTATTGAGTTCAATTGTTCTGCTTCAATCGAGATCTTCATTATATTTAGTCATGTCACTCAACTGTCATTTCGAGTATGCAATGTCAACTCGAATGAATTTGCGTCTCTACGATAAAATGGGATATTTCACTATTTTTAGCATAATGATATCTCATTGAAACAAGTTACAAAATAAAAAACTGAGAGAATATTTTAGTATTCATGTAATCATGAAACCCGTTTTAGATATGTCTAAACCAGTTTCTATTGCAAATGATGACGTTTTAATGCAATTTATGTTTCAATCTACTCAAATATATTGTTGTTGATAAATTTTTCAAAACACGTTTAAAATCGACTAAATCAATTCAAACGAATTTCTTGGTATAAACGCATCCGATTAAATCCACATCATCTGTAAAAATTCTTTCGGAGATAAGCTCTTTCAACTTTGTCTTTGATTGCATTCATAACTGTGTTGTTCTTGACTTTCAGTTACTCGTTGAAACGCAGTTCATCAGTCGTCGTTATATCGTTAAGATGCATGTGGATGTATTTCTTGCTTTCGATTCATGTACATGCTTCCTATCAAAGGTTAATCGACTGAGATGAAAATAAATTTATGCACAATCGCGAATTTCACTAAATGAATCTTCGCTCAGAAACAATATTTTCATTCTCTAATGTATTATGTAGAAAAGACAGCTAAACTTGTTATATTCTTGACACTCTAATTACTTCTTTACATTATGGATTACTTTAAAATATATTTTATTAAGTACCCATGAAAAAAATAATTGATAAAAAAAGGTGAAGAATGTGTTTTTCAAGTAATGGAACGCGTTCTGAAGACTCGTTTTGCATTCTTTTGAAACGCTTTTTCTCTCAACAGAACTAATTTTTCTGAAATGAAAAATAAAACACGCTCGTGTGGATGCAGCTATTCTCGTCAAACTTCGCCCACATCCTGAGATGCTCTTTAGTCAGCATATTCTCTGTTTAACGTTTCACAAAGTCACATTATGCATTCGATTGTACAGAGATAAGAAGAATCAGGATTCTAATTCTTCATCATATATGTGACGAAATAAAATAACAGCTATTCGGAATAACATCATTTAAAATTCTCTCGAAGAATATTCTTACTTGACCAATACTTTAAATTTTCCGTTCCGACATTTCCTACCATTAAGTTTGTGGATATTATAAGGTGTATTATTGATTTGTTAACCAGATAAATGTACATAGAAAATGTAAAGTACTACACAGCTAAGAATATGCTTTCGAGAAATATTAAATAACTGTTTTTTTTATTTTCTCACATTTATGGTGAAAAGTTAGAATCTTGAAAATTTTTATCACTGCTCAATTGAATGCATAACGTGATTTCATGGAAGGTTAAACAGAGAATATGCTGACTAAAGGCCATCTCTATACAACTAGAACAAAAAAAAAAATGAAAGTACTTATATCCTAGAAATATTATTACTAGATACCATGTGTAGCCTACTAGACTAATTCATGAGTCCACATTAAGGAAAAATTAGTTGATAATAAAACGATTTCAAACTCATATAAAACTGAAGATTTCATATGTCTAACTAATTTATATCGGATAAGGAATATTTCTCTCTACCTTATGGATGAACAACTCATTGAAAATAAAGAGTGTACACTTTAATACTATTTGAATATCTCTTTTTCTTTATAAGTGAATATGAGATAAAAACAAAAATAGACTGATACTAGACAAGTATTCATTCGTCTAGCGCTATGATTGACTATTTCATGAAAGAAAAAAAATCATATATATGGAATATGAGATATCTATCTAATGTCAAAAAATGAGTACTTAACGAAAAACGAATGCATATATATATATATATATAATAAAGAGAGTCTATCCTCTACTGCCACAGAGTTTTTACTAGTAGACGAAAGATATCACTGTATCAAGAAATATATACCTGATAGGAGGAAAAATTTAATACATATATTTGAATAAGAGATATGCTTTTTTCTATTCCTATTAGTTGACTATCAAAAAACAAAGAATTACATTTTGTAAACAATCGATATCTATCTGCTATCGTCACCAACTAGCTGCATAAAAATGCATATGATTTCTAAATAATACTTTGTTTCTCTATCCTTACATATTGTGACTGACTAGAACAATGAAAAAAACAACATATGTATTGAAAAATATTTCTCTGCCCTCAAAAATAGCATATTAAATCGAGAAAAATGAACTTATATTAAAACAGTATGTTTTGATATACAATGCGCATTTTTTGTTTGAAATAACTTTTTAACCATTTTTCGGCATTAATATGGCGAAATTGGAGAGTAAGCTGAATAAAAAAGTAGAAAAAAATCAGCAAAGACATGACTTTTTGTATATTTTTTGAACTAACCGAAAAAAGACGTATAAAAATCAACTAAAAGTCATTATTTTTGTTGGCAAAGAAGCGTCAAAACTCGATATATCTGTCTGATTGGATAACGAACTGCTATTACGCTACTCAGCGCATTTTATTACATAGTTTTCTATTTATAGTTAATAACAAGAAAGTGAAAATTGATATTTTTCCGTCTTAAGAATTATGTCGTTATAATCGAGTTTTGAAATAACTAACATATAGAGGTTTTAATTTATATTTACTTCATGCGTAGATTAAATTATAGACAATTTAATAAGTTATAAATTTGAATATTTTTGCGTTTTCGTAATTTATTAATAAATATTAAATAAAATTATTGTATGTGTTTTTTAGAACGTAATCTAGGATATATTTTCTATTTTTCCAATTAAGAAGTGCGGATAATTCAAATATAAAATTAATAAAATTATTGACGATTTACATTTAAATTTCTGTTATTTCATTTACGCTTAAATTAAGTTGACAGCAAATATCTATTGACATCTTTACTCTATCTTTGCGTACACTGCCGTTGATGTGCAGCTTTCACTAATTCAGAACAATATATTCAGTTCAATGATCCACTATCCTATGTATAGGATCGTCCTATTAAAAACACTGGTCTCAAGGACACTCAACAGATGCATCTTTTTTACTTTTGAACTTAGGCGATGGCTATACGGTGCAAGTTAATACTAAATTATGAAATTTGATTGCCTGAAAAAGTAATTCTGATCAATTGCAAAGAATAGCCCAGCATCATCTTTATATTTTCGACAGAGCCGTAATTTTAAAAAATTATTGCAGCCACCTGACTAGATTTCGAGAAACTCACGATAAACGATAAAAAGCAACGACATCTGGGCTGCTTTTTCAGCATTTTCTTTAGTGATGAATATACATTTATTCGGCTACCGAACCTCACTGAGAGTCATCGAACTTGTAATTTTATTTGTTTCTTCTGCTGATATGCTTGTTTATGAGATATTTTTATCGTAATATAAATAAAGGCCTACATGTGTGTCATAAGAGATCCATGTATAGCAGCTTGGATTTTCATGCACTTTTTATTATTATAATTAAAAATGTTCCTTTTTTCGATTTAGAAAGGTTGAAAATATGTACTTCATCAATAAAAAATGTTTTTCTATAACTAAACATCGCTTCTTCTTTGGATGCATTCGAACACGTTCTGAATGTGCAGGAATGCATTCCCCTTTACAATAAACGGGTTTCTCTTTATTAAAAACGAATTCAAGTGCCTCCTTCTATTTTGTGAAACATGTCCTTATCCAATAAACTACGCTCCATTTTTTCAAGAACGAGTTCTTGGCCGTGTTTTTGTCATCACTATTTTTTCATAGTTAGTTGCTTTTGTGAAACATAAGAAAAAATGTTTATATACGTGAAAACTTCTGAACTCCGATATCGGTCCTTTATTATTACAAGAATATGTATTTAGCCTATAAAATATAATTATGTCGACAGATATCTAATTTTGAAATGTATATAACTCTCAATCACAAGCAATTTGAGAGGAGAAGGGCGAATAAGACTTCAAAAGCCTTTTTTCTTTGAATCAGAGTCGAAATCGCCGGTATCGATTGTGATTCTAATTTGAATTCGCTCACATCCATTGGTTAAAAATTAATTGTCAATTATGCCTGTAGGAGATTGGTTTGAACATATTTTATGTTAAACAAATCTAGAGATGTTTTCTATGATTGTTTATCAAATCATTGTTTATAAATATTTCCAGATGACTACTGTAACCTTTTGTTGAGAGTTAAAGAAAGAAATGTATCACCTTATACAGAAGCTATTTTTGATTTCGAAATTTTTGCGTGTATTGAAATCAGAATTGCCAACATGAACTTTCGACGCTAAAAGTTGTCCACCACTAATCTATATGTTCATGACTCCTTATTATTTGAACTGAAACGTAAAAGCTTTTGAATTTCAGAACATGAATTTATTCTTTGTATAGCGACTCGAATGAAATGTTGTTATCGAACGATGGTTGTGTTAGTTGACAAATGCAAGAACAAGATACCGACATTCAAATGTGGTTTACTAATTTATCATTGAATAAAAATTAATAAAAATATTTTTTTCCATTTGAATTAACTTGCACAATTCTAGAATTAAGTGATAGAAAAAAAAATGATATCGGCTTCATTTAATATGAACATTCAATAGAGGTATTTTCTCTTTAATCGAACGATACCGTTAAATATATAATTATAAATGTTAGAATATATATATTTCCCTTTTTGCTGCAACATGAAGTCATGGAGGATAAAAAAAAATGCACGACCTCAATTTATAAGTACGGCTTCAATCGCTTTCAATAAGCTTCTATAATTAGATAGTGTAACATTGCGTGGATTCAATCCTAGATGCATATTTTTGCCCTTCTTTTAAAGTTTCGTCAAAAACTTGGGAATCTATTGGTTTTGTATTTTACGCTGATTACTAGTTGTCCTTGATACACAGAAAAATAGAAAATCGATTTTCAAAAGATCTAGAATCCACAGCATTCCTTTTCAAGTTTGAATTCATTATCTCCTTTTTTTAGTCAGCATAATACCAGTTTCAACAAGAAAAAGCGCAAAAATATTTACCTTGATAACAAGTAGAATCCTGCAGGTCAAACCGGATTCAAGTCAATATGAAAAAAAAACGAATGTCTCAAATTTTTTAAGTCCACATATCAGAACATGTATGACATTTTAGTTTCTTATTTCTATCACATCTCTGTATGTTTAAATGAATAATACAAAGTAAAAACACTGAAACAAAAATACTACAATATGCCTTGAAAGCTTTTTATTGTTATGTCCTTTATCAAGCTGTTACACTCTAATGCATCTTAAGTTCATTGTCTCATTTAAATTAGTCTTTTGTGTACATTAGTCAGAGTGAGAATGAAGACGACAGTGCACTTAAACTGTAGTTATATCTCAAATTCATGTTTTTCATACTTCTACAACAGTCAATCATTTAAGCTGCGGTTTTCTCCGAAACGTATAACAGCAAGTATAATGTACTTGTATAACGTTTCAGCTTGAACCAGAGTCTAAAATTTGTTGTCAGTAGAAAACGAGAAAAATCGTATGTTTCTATTTGGCTGAAAAATATTCGTATAATTCATAGGAAATAAATATAAATAAACACAATTCGTCAGTGTGTATTTCATCTATTTCATGGTAATAACATCTGAAAACGATGTATTTCACAATATATTGCATGTTCTTTGTTAGAAATATGTTCAACATTGAAAATAGTGACATTCGTAAACCACAAAAACGTTTAAGTCGAAAAGTATACAATAAAATATCATAAGCGTGGTGTGAATAATTTTGAGCCAAACTGAAACATATGATTTTCTTTCTTACCTACAACAGATGTTTAACTTTGGATCAAGGTGAAACTTTATAAAAGTAGACTATATTTTGAAGAAAATCGCAGTCCAAATGGTCGAGTCATAGCGGAGATATAACACTTGCATTATTTCCTTCGAGTGTATAAAGAATTTTAAATGCCTCAGTATATCGGAGAGTAGCTAATTCGTCTCATAATAATTAACTTGAATAATTCTTTGTTTTTTGACAAAATGATATCTTTCTCAATACACACGTAGAACGGGGTTCAGGACACGAATAAGTTTGTCTTACAGGAGTCTGGTGACAAGCCATTTTTAGTAATTATAAAAACATTAAACTTTTACTACCTTAAACTAAGTACATCCTTAATTTTATTTTGAATATAAATTTCAAAGTACATATCTTGGTCTATAGATGAATGGAAAAGTTAGGCTTTCAGTATTTTCCATTCGAACACAACGGAGCTTAATATTTGTGCAGATATTTATGCATCGTAGGTTAATATCAAAAATGCATTTTCTACTTGCATTGATAAATGAATTTGAATATGCTTGTCTTTGCAAGATAATAAAATGTCCAAAGTCTACTAATAAATTGATCATATAGTAGTTTTCCCTCACACAACTCTTTTAGCATGTAAATAATATAATTAAGCATTAGGTTTATTTTCTAAAATATAAAATATTCGGACAAAACTATTCACTCTATCTATTTCAAATGAAATCAGCTCTAAAAAAACTCACACGTGATTATAATTTCGCATAAAAAAAGTTAAAATATTTTAAAAACTGAATTGTGTGACTTTTTATCGACTTTTATCCTCCTGAAAAATGGGTTGATGTCAAAAAAATCATATATACACCTCCATGCAGTTTTTTATGCTCTATCTGAATGTCAATTCAAAGCAGCATGTATATCAGGTTTCTCAAAGCTCTCTACAAAACTGACCCCAGAATTTTAGAGAATATAAGGTTTTCGACAACCTCAATGTGTTTACCATATCTGAAAACATCTAGCCTTGCGTCGACCGTTTCAATTGATATTCGCAATGTTCTAATAGACTGACCAGAAAGCCAATTTTTTCTCTAGGCTGAAGCAATTAATATTTGACATGATAGACTCTGATAAAAATTATGAAACATTGTCGGAATAGCTTTTAAGACATGTGGAACATGATGGCATACCCAAAAACTCAGATTTTCTAAAAATTCAGAGTCGATTTTTCAGAGGGTCTTTGAAAACATTATGTACATCTTTTTTGGCTGGTTTGAATTGATATTCAGATAGATCATGATAAACTTCGTCGATCTGTATGAGTGGCTTTGTAACATCAAGGCACTTTTCAGTAATTTAGTAAAACTTCCGATCAAAAATTAGACCACTGATTTTCAAGAACATTTTGAAGTTTTTTTCGATATTATAATGACGTATCAGTATTTTTCCAGTTGAGTTGAATTGGAATGGGTAGAACAAATGATCTTGCTTACATTGATACATTTTAAAGGATAAAAAGTTAATGCTTTTGTTTGGTTTTGTGTGAAAAAAAACGTAGTACATATACAAAAAACTACTTTATGACCAATTTATTAGTAATATGCACTTTTTGTCATGAAAGCTCAACTTGCTGTTTGATTTTAAACATGAAATTCGTTATCAACATGAAAAAGGACGCCTAGTTGATATACTTTTGAAGAAATTTGAAAAATATATTCATGTCGATCTCTCTATGACAAGACTGTTTTTATATAGTGGCGAGTTGGACATATATATATTTTCTGCCAACGTACAAAGTAACAAAACAAAACAATTACATAGAACACAATGAAATAAAGTGAAAGACATTGTGTTCTGGTCATTCTGGGGCACTTTAAACACCACAAGAAGCTTTATTGCAAGATGAGAACTTTACGCCCACAAGAAAGAAAATATATACATAAAGCAATAAGCAGACTAAATAAAGAATGCCTAAGAAGAAATCTGCAATATTTTATTATGATCTTTAAGAATAATAGTGTCACTAACACGAATGTAACGTAAGTAAGACAAAGAATTCCAACGACCTAGCGTTTGTATTAAATGATCAGGAACACCAGCCGCCGCTGCAGATGTAGCTGCTCCTGCTCGTAGACTATGTCCACTATAAGCAGAAGCTGCATAGCCTAATTGAAGCAATACATGTCTTAAATTGAAGATAAAAGCATGACGAGTAAATGCTTGACCGTTGGGTAAAAGAAAGAAAGGAGAATCATGATAATTGCTATTGCAAAGAATAGTACAACAGTGTAAAGCGTGAACTGCACAATTAATAGATTCGTTTCTAAACAAACGAATATTCGCTTCTTTGCGTTCTATATCAGTCTTTGATGATTTTAAATGAATAATAATACAGTTTATATCATATTTAACATCAGCATTCGTGACATGTAAACGTAAAGAAAATTTATCAGGAAATAATTCATCAGATCTGAAGAAATCCCAAAACTCAGTAGTAAGTCCTACTTGCATTAATGTATCGAGATAAGGATTAAATATACCGCGTCGTAATGCACCAATTAATTTGTTGAGAATATCGATGGTAACAGGTTTGCATTGTTTGGTGAACAATGAATCTAAACGTCGTGTCCCTCTAAGAATCATCTAAATTTGTGGTATTTTATAACCGTGCATGTCTAAAAATGGATCAGAAAAGTCATCATGTAAACGATAAAGACGAATAGCACCTAAGTAGGAGCGTATTGTAGAACATCGAATGTTACAAATACCATGACAAAATACTGTGAAATGTAAAATAAGATTATGAGGTAAATCAGAAGAATGCATGTTAAAACAGTACATAACTGCAAAACGAGTAAAAAGCTTATAACCAGAAGAATATGATGTTTTCGAAGTTGAAGAAATAGTATTATTAAGTAAATCAGTTACAACACTATCGATTTAGTCGGTGGAAAGGTTAAGTCTTTCATTGAAGGAACATCTTTTGAGTATTGATCGGCGGTTGGTAATAGTCGATGAAAGCGATTTATCTGTAAACGAGAGAGAGAATCTGCTAAATTATTGTCATATGTAGAAATATAAACAGCTCGTAATAAAAATTGATGTTGAATGGCAAGTAAAGTTAAGCTACGAGTAAACGCTGTAATAAGAGAACTTTTCAATCGACCTTTATTAATTGTGTTAACTGTAGCCTGATTATCACATAAAAGACAAATTCGCTTCCTCTTCCATTGAGAACCCCATAAAACTGCGGCAACAACGATAGGAATAATCTCGAAAAATGCTGTTGATTTTTCGCTTTCTGGAAGATTAAGCATTTGCTCAGATCACCGATGAGCAAACCACTCATTCCCAAAATCAGCACCACACCCTATAGTTGTGCTAGCATTCGTTGAGAAAACTGAATCAGTATTGGTGGAAATATTAGGATCAAGAAAGAAAAACGTTCCGTTCCATTCACTCAAATGTCGATATCACATTGTTAATTCGAGCTGGGCTTGCTGATTAGTGGTAATATGTGATTCTAGAGATCGAACATAAATGGTAAAGTTGAATAAATAATGAACAAATGTTCTGCCTGTGATAATAATCCTGGATGCAAATGATATGCGACCCAGGATAACTAGTAATTCACGTTTTCTACATTTACATCGATTAAGTTAAGATCTATAATCATCTCCATGATACGTAATACTTTTTCTTGAGGTAACCTCGCCTTCATTAGATTTCAATCAAGAGTAATACCTAAATATTCCATTTCTTGAACGGGACCGAGCGTTTTATTTACTGGTAAAGGAATTTTAAGTCAATTGAAAAGAAAACTAATCATAGCACATGTTCGTTCTCCACCATCATCAGGATTGTCTACTACAAAAAATTCATCCAACAAATGTAACATGTTTTTAATACCATAATTATGTTCAGCAATCCAAACAATGGCATCACTTAACATGTCAAATAATTTAGATGAACTACGAGAACCCTATGGTAAGCATACAAAGAAATAATAATAGTTATTCCATTTAATGCCGTAGAAAGACCATAGAGATGGTTTAATCGAAAGCAATTTAAAAGCATCTTGGACATCAGCTTTATTCATCGAAGCACCCTTTCATAATTTCTGAATACTTTTAATAGCATCATCAACAGTACCATATAGTAGAGAATAAGTATCTTTGTCGATCAGAGAATTAATGTTTGGTTGGTCTTTGTCATCATGAGGAGCAGATAAATCAACAATTAAATGTTTGTTCCTTTTTTGAATATTTTGATTCAACCAAACCAATAGGATTTATTCGATAATTAAAAGATGGAGAGTAGTAAGACCGATTAAGAAACTTTTGTTAAGTTCTTCTGCCACTAAACAAGTAACATTTTCTGGGTCACAGCGTGCTGATCATAAATTGGGGCATTCTAAAGATTTGTTCTGTATGTTGGAGATATCAGTATCAAAACCTTCACGCAAGCCTGATAACAAGAATGAAGTAAATTTCTTATGAAGATGGTCAGCTAATTCTTGCTCCAATCGACAAATATCAATTGGCGTAGTTGCTACTAATGGAATGCCCTTAGAGCAACCGCTAACTATAAATAAAGGAGAATTAGATCAATTATAGTATACATTATTCAGCAACTCATACTATAAATATGTTGATTCGATTTAAATGAAAAAAAAAATACTCTATTAGAGAATCCTTGACCGTTAGCACTTATTTCTACATTTATTATATTATTCGTAGTAGTGGAATTATGTAAACTTCTTTTTTATTATTATTATTATGAAGAGCAGCAATACAGTTTATATATAATATCAGTTTATTTGATATTACACCAGTTTTTTGGGGTTTGTACCTCGACAATGAGAACATAAATGAAGAAAACGACAATTCGGTTGAATACATTTTTCGAAACCGGCTGCATGATAAAATTTACAAATAGGGCCCAAACCTTGCTTAATATCATCATTATCTAAACCTTGAAGAAAAGAAACTTTCGATGATGTTGTAGATGTAAAACGATCGTGATTTTCCGATAACATTTTTTCAATTAAATCATTCCGATTGAGTATTTTTTTACAAAAAGATATAGTGTTCTGGACTTCGACATAAATCACAAACAATTGGTCGTATCCAGAGAAGACATTAAGATAAATATCATGATCTCTTTTGAACCAATCGATCAGAATGTTGCGTGTTTGCAATAGAGTTTCAGCTTTTTGAGCAAATAAACGGTGGTGATGATAGAAAAAGGGATGACAGAATCGAGAAGATAAACGTATTACATCACATAAATAAGCTGTTAGTTCACGACGTCGTTGAGGAAAAGCTTCACAGATGATATTTAAATAACGTGTAAAAGCTAATATATATTCAAGAATAGTAAGATTTTTATCTAAGCGAGGGTCATCCTTTTATTTAAGATAAACATTTTTGTCCTCATCATCATCACCATTACGACTATATTTTTTGTTGTCTCGAGGAAGAAGAAGATGGACCAAATTAACATGATAACCTTCAATAATAGCTTTTCGTAAACCTTTCAGAACAGTTTCAAGATCACTATCGCCTCGTATAGATAGTCCACTACTTCCGAAATGTAATGTTCTCCTCAGCCATTGGAGCCGAAAACAATGTAAACGGCTCACCAGAATTGCTGTTAACATTATTTGTTGGTTCACCATGATGGAAAAATCCATTTTATATTTTTTTGTGAACGAACAATGTTATGACCTCTTTTCTCGTCTTGTGTATTGGATGGAGTCATTTTGTTATAATTAATATTAACATCATGAATTTTTTCTGTGTCATTATCAGAAGAATCATCGGCTGATGCAGCATATCGATTATGTTTAACTTCAGTCGTTATTGATCCAATTAGAACTTGATTTTTGTTTTTCTTTTGTTCTTCGATAACATTAGCTTCATATAAAGAGACATAACGTATCATTTTTTATTCTAGTTGGAATTAATATGCCTAATTCAGCTAATGATTCAATAAGATGTTTACGAGATATCTTTGCAATTTGACTATTGTTTGCTGTTTTGGATGCATTTGATTTTGTATGTTTTTGTTTTACAACAGCATTACTAGATGATCGCTTTGTGTATTTAGATTTTTCCTTGGATTGCACAATGGTATTGGGCCGTGGTATTTGTAAACTATTGAAAAGTTTAACTTGAATAAATATTGAAGATTTAACAAATTAAACAGAATAATATCAATAGCTTTTCACTGAATGAGAGCACGAGAAGATGATAATGAAATAACAACTTAGCTACACATGATAATAAACTTCAAGCAGAAACGAGCGCTATATTCAAAAAAAAACAAAAAGAAGAAGATAAATCGAGCCTATATGAATCTTCTTTAACGTCTCGTTACCTCGCCATTAAAGAATTATTATTGGAGACTTTAAGAAATACCACAGGAATCAATAAGGTCATATTGAAATAGCACGAAACTAAGAGGTGAGAAAGGCTTCCGACAGTTCTGTCATTTTTTTCCAATAGAAAACAGCGTGACCAAAAATGATCTTATTAGAACATGTTCTTTCAATGAGCAGGATGAAAATTAGAAACAACATGTTAAGCAACTGAAAAAAACCAACTTCATTTGTTTTCAATATTCAAAATTCATTTTCTTGAGTAATGCTCTGCCTGTTTGAAATGTCAAGTCTGTTTCGTTTAGTGAAAAAGTATTGAAAGATATATTTATAATGTCTCATTGAGATATTTTTATCTTTTAAAATGACGTTTATATCCCTACTATTTCTATTCAATCTTTTCTAATAAGAGTTTTTCAATTGAATAGTCATTCGATTTTTACTATTTAATACATAATTTCATGTTCGATTGATTTTGAGTTTAAGATTTATAAAATTATTATATATTAATAAAGAATATTTCTATGTGTTCTGATTAAAAATTAATATATATGTGCTGACGTAAGCACTTGCTCTATCGTGGTTAATAGATGTGTACTTCTGTTCCTCTCTCATATTCTCTCTCTCTGTGATACCTTCCTCTTCACTTGATTGATTCGTGCTGAATCGGAACGGAACTATAAAAGAATAAACAGATTGAAATAAAGTCAGTGGAAAGACACGATATCACACGTTGATTGTTACAGATATGAATTAGAAGAAAAAAGACTATAACCCACATATTCACATCCATATCCCACTCCATTTTAGCCATTCTAACCTTTCGATGTTGAATAAATTGAAATCAATTTACAGAAAATCAAATATTCTCTTCAATTAAATTTCAGCTCGAAGTTTATTTTTCTCATTCAATAACACATTATCTTAACTATAAAGAAATGAAGTTTGTATTTGAAATTATTTTGTATAATTACTGACTATATGTATTCATGATCGTCAATATCAATTATATTGGTTAAAAAAACAAAGATAACTAAATACAAAAACCTTAGGTGCAATGCATGTCTATATATTACACACGTGCATACATTTCCATCTTTTTCTCTTAGATTTCGTTGATGGTAACTGTTACGTACGTCCAGTTTATTAATACGTGAGTAATGTAGAAAAAATAACAGAAACAGTATCTAGGAGGGAAATGAACTAGGGGGAAACCTATAAGAACACCTGGGAAAAGGATATGATGAGATGGAAAATACCTAAACTACATCAAGAGAATAAAAGAAAAGGAAAGAAGAAAATACATATAAATATATCGTATCGTACATGTCATCTTTGAACGATAGCAGAACAGAAGAAAGAGAAAAGGAAAATACCATATATAATCAGATCACACTATAACAACATTAGTAGGAAAAATCATTACGTCAAGTCTTATTTTGTGTAGTCGATGGTAGGTTTTTTCCTACTGGAAAAAATGATATTTTCCTATGTGACAATGAGAACTCTATAAATTTTCGAATTCACGTATGCATTTTGATTTCAACAAATCTTCTTTGGCAAATTAAAAATTAAGTATGTTAAGCTTGTCTCACATCTAGGTGGCTATCTTCCTTAAATTTTTCATCATACTAACTATGTTCTAAGCATGAGATTATTGAAAGATTAAATAGTTTTTCAAAGTACTTTCTTTTTATGGCATAATTTCATTTGTTGATGCAATAGACTTTCTTTTACAATTGCACACTTCAAAAGCGTTGCTTCTTTTTGTTTTTTCTTTTATATTATTCGATATTTCAAAGAAAAAATGCGGAAACTTCGAATTTAAATCCGAGAGTCATATGTACTTCAAAAAGTGAATCAGACGAATTAGCCATCCTAGAATGTGTAAACATCAAAATTATACTGGGGAACCTACCCTCTAAACTGTTGATTTCTATTGGGTATTGCCAAACCAATAGAACTTGGGACTGAATACAGCTCAAATTTGAACTCTTCCCTATAGCTTCCCTGTGAAAAGATCTACCCATCCCCACTTTCGTAAAAGACTTTTCCTATCATAGTCAACTAAAA
>CAJNSZ010000017.1:553597-713845 GCA_905329745.1 Rotaria sp. Silwood2 | reverse complement strand
TGAAAGCATTAGAAACTTCTTTCAAATTTTTTCCCGTACTCCCCCTCAGGAAAGGGCCGTAAACCGAAAGATAGTATTTGATTGATCTGTTCATATTTTTGGCATATTGGAGGCATCAATACTCTATTGCAACGGTTCTTTCATCCTTAGCACTTCGGAAACTACTGTCGGGGGTAAAGGGTTAAAAACCAAACAAATGGCGTATTTTACTTGTTCTTTTTACAGTTCTTGGTGATACTTTTAACTTTTTAAGGAGGAAATACTTAGAAAAAGTGGCGCTATTAAAATTACTGCCTTAATTTGAACTAATTGTTTAAGGAAACCTCCTTCCTTTCCGGGATTTCGAGGTCTCGATGAGTAGAGCAAAAGTTATCTAGATTTCGAATTCCCAAATACTTGCTTCTAGAAAATATCTGATTCGTAAGACTGAAAATTGGCGCGTTTTCTCAGCCCTAATACGTCCGACAAAGCTGAAAATTTTTTTCACAGTTACTAGACACTATTTAGAGTGCCTCCTGTGTTTTTTCTTCTTTTATTTATCTTTCTTCCATTCGAATAAGAGGATCAAAATACCGAGCGTCCCTCCAAAAGTATATGTTTTTTTTGTAAAATCTGTCAAAAATCAATGACGCAGTGTTTTTCGAAACATAAAGGTAGGTGTCTCAAACAGTGTCCCACACCCAGGTCGATCGTTCCGGTCACTGGATACTGCAGGAACCGACAGGAAAGATGCGGGAAACTCGCCGTATCCTGCAGGAAAACACCGTAAATCACCGGAACATGGAAGCAGTATTCCGGTCGGAAACTTTTTGGATTTTTTTCCGGTGATTTCCGACCGGTTCCTGTCGGAAAGAACAGGAATTGGCTGGAATCCATCGGAAAACAGTCCGAAAATTTTCCACCCGGAAGACTGCTTCCATGTTCCGTTGACTTCCGGTATTTTCCTGCGGGAACCGACCCGTACTTCTCGATCTGGGTATCTTTTAAAAAGAAGTTTCAATTCGATCGAACGTACTGTATGGAAGGGATGAGCGTGGTTCTGTATTTTTTCTCACATAAAAATAGATTTCAAGAAAAACAAATTTTCTTGTATATAACTAAAACGATCGAAAAGTGACTGTGTTCAGCGATCTATGACTCATGCTCTGGGCATTTTTAGAAATTATCATTAGAAGAATTTTACATACAAAGCATAATTGTAGTTCAAGTTTTTTGAGAGTCGAGTTTAATAAAAGTACTAAGTAACAACGAAGAGCTCTGGTATATGTATCATTTAACAAAGGACACTTCGAAGTTAAATCAAAAATCAACAAAAAAATATTGATTCATATAACGAATTTTGTTTTTCGCAAATAAAATTTTCATTTGTTGTTGTTTTATTTTTAATAGTTTTCAATCAAAACCAGGTACAATCATCAATTGTTGTCTATCATTAAATGAACAAACTCGTACTCATACATGTGATGAAATAGCATCATTCATCGATGTTCTCTATTGTCAAATCGAACAATTAATAATAAAAACTCAACCAACAGCATATCATATATTTGATAATGAAACAATAATTATAACATTATTAAATGAAAATAATGATGAACAATTAAATGTTGATAATAGTTGTCGTTTAGCTATTGAATTATTTCGTTTTATTCAACATGTTAATAATATAACACAATGGAATTTAAAATTAATTATCGGTATTGATTATAATCAAATAAATATATATTCATCAAAATATATTGAAGGTTTACCATATGATTATTCTCGATGGTTACGTGAAGAATGTCTTATTAATAATCATATACATGTATCATCAAGAATTTATAATATTTTAAAAGAAAATCAATTTTATAAATTTTCATCAATAACAAATCATTCAACATATTTACTTTCAAATGAAACTATGTATGAATCATATAATAATAATATATCAATGAATATATCGGATATGATTGATCAATTAACACGTATTCAAGTTGATTATCATGTTAAAAAACATTTAAATACAAAAACATTAACACATTCATTACGTAAACAAAGTTTATTTGAATTAACATCGAAATATATATATTGGTTTAGTTTAAATTTTAAAGAAAACTATTTAACAAAAGATTTTCAATTAATACATCGTACAAATCGTCTAAATTGTTTTATTTATATATTTATATTAATAATTTTAATTGGATCATTATTACAATCATATGTAATTGATTATTTAAATATATATTATTTAATATTATATCCATTAATTATTATTGGACTTATTTTATTTATAATTATATTTTATTCGTCAATGCATATGAATAATTCAGATAGAAATAAAAAATTTTATGCTTATTTAAATATTCTTATTTGTATTACATTAACAATATTAGTTTTTGTTGCTATACAATATCATTCAATACAAAATTTTCAATATTTATTTATTTCAAATCAGTCAATTAATAAAACACTAATAATAACAAAATTAAAAAATTCATCTACTAATCAAATTAATTCAACAATTCAGTGAGTAATAAACATAAACATTGAATCGTTTTTATAAATAAAACAAACACATATGTAAAATTATCGAAGACTCTATGCAGAGAAACAAAGTCGAGTTTATATAATCGGCGCAAGAATTCTGTTATGAGCCAGAATCGGGATCAAGTGATTGAGATCGTAGATATGCATTTTTAAAATCATATAGATGGCAGAAATCAATGAGTTAAACAAAACTCAAAAATTTGTTAGCGTAATCACTGCGAGATTAAAATATGACATATGATGTAGCTGTTATCACTAACTACGGGAAGATTGTTATATTCTATTTATTCCCAGACAACTTCTTTTTTTTTTTTACCATTTTTTTTACTTAATCCTTCAGAAATGCAACAAGACAGTAAGTCATATTATAACGAGACTTCATTGATATACAGTCTTTGATCGTATATCAACAACATGGGCTGCAAATTTCTATCTTATATACTTCAATCCTTCACTTTTAGACCGTATTTCACAACAAGTGACACAGATATGCATATACAACAAGTTCTGATTCATCTATAAAGAAATTTTATTATATTTTTGAATGATGAGCAACGGCTAGGAAGATTTAAAAAAGATACAATATTATGATATCTCATCATGTTTGTCTTAATAGTTACTAACATAAAATCATATCAACACGTGTTCATCTACCTGTCACTAAAAAGTTGTTAGAAAGAAGAAAAAAGTTCATATTGTACAGGCGACAAGTGATTGCAACTAAATATTTATAGATTATAAAAAAAAAAAAGAGACTGAAAATCTGTCAATAATGAGCACCTTCGTAAAGTGAACAGTTTTGGTCAATCCTAATGATTCCTACATTACAGAAGTTTTACTGTAATAAATTTTCTATTTTTCTAGTCAATCATTATTTCATCGTCAATATCATGAATATCTTGTATTAACACCGATATATCCACTTTATTTCTGTACTTTATTTCGTCAATGTTCATGGTTAATAAAAACATTCTTCATTATTATTTGTTCAATTTTACAATTATATATATTAGAATATATTTGGTTAACAACAAATACATATTTTTCATCTATAAATAGTTTACATCATTATACAACATCAACATTGATTATATTTCATAATTTTCTTTTGATTATTTTATCGTATATTCATGAATGGTTAGAAAAAATTGATTTTATTTGGTTTAAACAAATTGATAATGAACGTTTGATAATAATTCGACAACGAAATCAACTTATTAAACAAACATCTTTTATTTTACCATTACGTGTTATTAATTATTATTTAAATGGAAATTCAAATTTATCATTAACACAACATTATCATTATAAATATGATCAAATGGGTTTATTATATATTCGTTTTAATTTAATACATAATAAAGATGAATATTCATTAATTAATTTTATTAATAATATTGAATATTTATTAAAAAATAGTGATAAATATAATAATATCGTTATGCATAAAAAATCAACAATCAAAGAAATTATTTTTTCTATAGATTTATCTAATTCATTAAAGTCAATTCAAGAATTAATTGAATTTTTATTTCAAATCGATGAACATATAAAATCACTTCAAGTAAATCTTACTGCTTGTTTACATATTGGTTGTATCAATGAAATTTTAATACATTTTGAAAAATATCCTAAAATTGATATGTGGAGTGAACATATATCATTTATTCAATTACTTATGTCAAAAATACAAATAAATCATTGTTTAGTAACGTCGTCAGTATATCATTTATTAAATGATTTATATTTATTTCGAATAGCTGGATCGATTATAAATACACCAATGAATATTGAAAATAATACAAATATTTATTTTTTACTTGGACGTCTTATTGGAGATAATATATTTCAGGTAAGAAAATATTTTTGTCTTTTCAAAATTAATTTTCATAATGAATATAATTCATTAATTTTATATTCTTGTCTTTGTTTAAACTGAATA
The DNA here is from genome assembly GCA_905329745.1 of Rotaria sp. Silwood2. Lineage (NCBI taxonomy): Eukaryota > Metazoa > Rotifera > Eurotatoria > Philodinida > Philodinidae > Rotaria > Rotaria sp. Silwood2. The sequence goes on along the minus strand of CAJNSZ010000017.1, from coordinate 709,374 downwards.
GATAAAACTAAAAGAGTATTCTAAATAAAATTGTACCTTTAATCAAAAATTAGTTAGATAGTAATTTTTTGTTTTATTCATATTCTTCTTCTAGTATAAAATTCTCTAAGTTTATTTATTCTTGTTCTTTAACACAGGGTCGTAATGCTCTTCCATTGACAATTAATCAACCAAATAATAATACTATTCCAAAATCTTCTAGTATAGATGATTCTCAATGTTCTCAATATCAATTTAAACATAATTCTCATAACGATAAAAATCCTTCAACAACAACAACAACATCATCATCAGGTATTCTTAATGATCAACAAAGTCTTCTTAAACAATCGTCACGAAAACATAATCGTACATCAAATACAAATTCCAGTCAATCATCATATCGTCATACGCTTTTACAAGCATTAGATCCTACAGCTAATAATTTACATCAAATAAGTCCAATAAAAAAACTATCACACATGATTCATTCAAATGAAAATAATTCTTGGTCATCGAAAGACACAGCAACAAGTGCTAGTAAATATTTAATGCTTACGCAAAAACTGCTCAATAAATCAACAGGTTAAATTCCTTTTTTTTTATCATATAAACTTATTAACTATCGTAGCATTGAATACACTTCAAAGCTTGTTCTTTTTTTTATTATCAAAACTGTTCAACAGACAAATTTTAACACAAGATCTCAGTTGATAAAAGCATTGGAATAAGTCAAATGATGTCAGGTCATTCTTTAACGAATCGATACAGAAGTGATCCGTGATGGTCAGACAAATGACATAATTTTTCTGAAGCAATCCGAGACCTTTAAATGAAGATCTTAAGCATAACAAATTGTCTCTTATATAAAGTTTCTTCGAAATATGAAGCTTTCAAAAATTGCATATTGTATACGCTATCGATGAAAACAGCTCTATATTTTGAAAGTCTCATATTTCGAAGAGACTTTGTTCAAAACTTCTGGATTTTTTTTCGTGGAAGCTAGTGTAGTTGAGTTCTCTACATAGATGAAGTTTCAGATCAAAATTCAATAGTTTAGTGAGATAGGAATCTAAATCCTTTTAGAGTTTTGTATTAGAATATTATGCAGTATCAATAAGAAAAAAAAAGTACATTAAGACTAGAAGGTAACATATGAAACGGTTTCTCTATTTTCTTATACAACAATGAAATGTATTCGATTGAAAAATATCTAATCAAACTGACCGATGTTGTTTTTCTTTTATTAGACGATAATAATCGTTCTAAATCAACTCCACCATTATCAAATCGTCCTTTGTCTTCTGACCGAAAAAATTCTATAGACAATAAATTTAGCCAATTACTACATGAACAATCATCAAAAGAAATAATTAATCTTTCACGTAGTTTATCAACAACAAATGAAGAAACAAATTCATCATTTTCTGGTTGGGATGATCCAGCTTCTTCATTATTACCAATAAATAATGAAAAGCAAAAGGAATCTATTAAACAGACAACTTCTCCACCTATGATTGATTCTTATTACCCATCACATCCGTGTGATTTATCATTTACTGTTAATATGACAACAACAGCAACAGATCCTAAATTAACTTTTTCTACAGCAACTTCACAACAACAACAACAAGAGATGCCTAAATTTCGAGAAATGCCATTTAATTTAGCACATAAACTAATTGCTGAAACATCTGAAAGTGAAATATCAATTCAACATACACCTTGGACACAAAATATTGTTTATCAATCAAATGATCATCAACAAATACGTATTTCATCAAGTTATAATAATTTATCAAAGTAATTTTTACATATTAAACAAAATTAATTTCATATTTATCAATTTTTTAGATTACATTCAAAAGAAACACAATCACCATCTACATATCATCGTGATTTTTTACAACATTGGCTTGAAGATCAATTAAATCAATTTCGTGGTCAAAATAAACAAATTCCAATATTATTAACAAGAAAAATAAATCGATTTTCTACAATTCAAAATGATTCAACAGATGATGAATCAGATACAATTCAGGATAATACATATCCCATTTTAAATACGAAATCAACTAAACATTCTCATAATCATATTCGATATAAACCAATTCGAAAAACTTCAAATCTTATACGACATGAATCATTGAAACATAGAAATAAACCACTATCATTTGAAAATAATCTTTTAAAAAAACTTCCAAAACGAACGGACTCATCATCAATACCACATTCTGATTTTAGTGATATGTCATCATTACGGTTAGATAATATATCTCAAAGTATTTTATCACATATTGAATCTGATTATGATAATATGTGCACAGAAGGCTTAAATTCTAATCCAACAACAACAACTATTATAAATAATTCACAAATTATAACTGATGATGAGAGTGATGATCAAACAACTTTGGCAACAACAATAAATCGGCATTACTTTTAAATGTATATTTTCTTTTGCAGTTTCTTTTTTTGTGTTTTTGTCATGCATTGCCATGAGTTTACTTTGTCTATGATAAAATAAAGGAAAATGTATGTAATCTACGATATACTTTTTCGATCAGGTCAATGATTATAAGCTCCGAGACGGTCAAAAACTGTACTGTTTACTCTCATTTTATATAGTTTGTGGTCGTAAATCGCTGTAAATTGACTCTATGATAGGCGTAATATTACGATTATATTTTATTGTGTCGTACAGAAGAGTTGATAATGGTCTGAGAATTGAATATTCGACCGTTTACATTTAGTGTCCTGTATGTATTGCAAATCTTCACATTCAAATTTGGATCGAAGCTAATCAAAATTCGGCAGATACTCTCACAATTATCATAGCACAGTTTTCAAACCTTTTCTTTATATGAAAAAGTATAATTTTTAGTTTCTTTCATAAACAACAACAAAAAGAAGACATCATCTTAGATTCCACAAAAAAGTAAGTGATTCAGCATTTATTTGGTCTTTCTGCTTCTAAAATCTGATCAATTTTGCTAAGTATATACTTGTTTGTTGCTGATAACGCTAGAATGAAAGTCACTGTTGATGCCAATCATCATAATTGTGAACACATACATGAATGCTTTCTTCATCACGATAATACATGTTCACATTGTTGATAATTTATTTTGCTCTCCATGTGTTCAATTACTTCATCATATGGTTCCTCATCAGTTCTACATGAGTTTTCATGACAAACAAATTCTCTTAGTAAAACAAAATCGTTTTTCACTTGTATGATCTACTCTCGAGTATAATAAATTACTTAATCATAACCGATCCGGTTTTATATTTATAGCAGTTTAAAAAAGTAAAAACATTTTGAAAGTTCTAGATCTCATATATTGCCGAGTTGTAGAACACTATTTACAATACAGTGATATACGGTCGTCATACTACATCTACCAAACGGTGAAAAAAAGTCTAAAACGGTAGTTTATGACCATGCTGATTTGACTTGTGCGAGATACGTTGAAAAATGTTTAGAGAAAAGAGATCAGTTCGGTTCTGAAAAAAACACGAACCGATCAGATCTCTGTTACAGAATATATGTTCTATATCGATATACAATACCTATACATTACTTTAATTGACTTTTTGGCTGAGTTTAAACGAAACAGCAATTTCAAGTTTCAATATGAAACATTGATCGTACTCATATTTGCTTGCGCAATAAAATTTTACAACTCTTTTTTTATAAATATAATGCAAGGTGGACCATAGATAGCACTACGAGAAAAAACTGAAATACTTAGGACATACCAACACTAGTGGCAGTGATGTTTTAATAGGATAGAGTAAGCTTTAACGAACTTTCTTTCTATATAATCTGATAGAGAAAAGAATACTCTTTTTTTTTCTATGCTATTTGATCATACTTCAACTAATATCATAATAATAAACTTTTGATAAGATTTGTTGCGTTATGATATGTGCCTCGTAGTACTAGCGCCTATTTAGTGGATATTTTTTGACTGACTTTTGATAGAAACAAGATAGAGAGCTGCAGTTTTCATTACTTGAAAGAAGAGATGGAGATGCATCGAGACATATATTGCAGATTTTTTTTACATGACGTTTTTAAAGGTTTTTAATCAACTTGTTTGAAAACAAACCTACTCGTAAGGTGTTTACAGTGAATTCTCAAATATCAAGTCTGTATTGAAACCGTCGATGGAAGTACTACAAGACTGCACGAATTTTAAAATTAATCATTCAGAAGTAATAGGCACCCTAGTCAAAGTTTTGAATGATTTTTCTGGCGATTTCTATAACAGAATTTGTTGCTATTACCTTTTTGATAAGAAACCATTTTTCCACACTTGGAAAACTAATTAAACAAATATGAGACCGTACAATAGGACAATGTATAATACATGATTCGATACATCTTTATCTCCTCTTTCGAGCGATGAAAACCGCAGCTCTCTATGTTGTTTCTATCAAAAATTATTCAAAAAATATCACATAGGCAATAGTACTACTAAGCACATATCATAGCGAAACAAATCTTATCGAAAGTTTATTATTATCATATTAGTTGAAGTTTGATTAAATAGCATATAAAAAAAAAAGCATTCTTTTCTCTATCAGATTATATAGAAAGAAAGTTTGTTAAAGCTTACTATACGGTATTTAGGTGTCATTGCCACTACTTTTGGTATGCCCTAAGTATATCCAATTTTTCTCAGGCTTGAATAAGCTGATGTTTTGGTAAGTGATAGAATCTTATTTGAAATTTCTTTTGTCATACGGATAGCGTAAAAAAGTACGACTATCAAGTTATATTTTTGGCTTCATTAAAGAAATTTCAGATATTTGTCAACAACAAAAAATGCTTATGAGGCGTTTTATTGATAATTTTCGGTTGGCATCTACGAGAATAATAATAACTCAAAATGATGCATACAAAGCAATTTTTTGAAACTAAACACGTTAAATGCTGAAATTCTTACCCCTTTAAGTAAAATGCACAATCACATTCCTTTGGTCACCAACTTCCTTGAATAAAAATAGTGTTCTATATTTGAAAATTCGAAATTCTGTAACCATTGACTTTTAAACTGAATAGTGCTGAATACGCTCGATGTACATTAATAGAGCTTATTTTTGTTATTTTCTTAGATGAAAACTAAAAATTATTTATGAAATCTTGCGCATGCACTTTTCTTACTTGATAACAGGTGAAATAACTTTCATGATACCAACAATAATACTTTAGAAGAGTATTTGTTTATCTTATCGGTTTGAAAAGAATTTGACCAGTAAGAACAGTAGAACTATTTGAAAGACTGGACACAAGAGAAATAAAAATTACTGTGATTGGAATTCTTAGTTTCTGGTTTTTTCTCTATTCTCCTAAAAACTACATTGTGAGTCAAGAGATGTTGGGATTTATTCTATCATATTCAGAAATATGAGAGGAAATCACTGAAAACGTATAGTCTAGGATACTGCTTCCTTGAGATTTTTAGAAGTCACGAGAAAATGAACATAGCTAGATATTTTCAACTGTTACCAGAGATTGGCTTTTTCCATCTAAGGACTTTCAATATGAGAAAGAATGAATATCATAAAAATCATTATACTTAATATGATTTCGTGTTCTTTTATTTATTAACAATTAATAAATAAAATCAACAAGTACGAATATTTTTCAATGATAGTATGCATGGTTATTTTCCTTTGTACGCATTTACAAAGATCAAAACGAGTTCATAACGTGTTCCATATTCTGTTCTTCTTTGTTTTGCTTTTTAAACACTCAAAAATATTATTTACAGAAAAATGAAAACTTAGTATTTAAAAAGAATATTCTACAAATTTTCAATTCAAAAATAAAAAGCTGTTAGCGCAATCCCTTGCAGGATTAAAAATGTGAAACACGATAAATCTATTGTTACTAGTTAAATGGAAATCGTTTTGTTCCATTTCTTTCGATACATTTGTAGCTAACCATTTATCTAATGCTTTAGAACCACAGTTCCTCCGTCACGGTCTATGATGGGTTCTGGGCCTGTCTGTCACCATCCGTGATGGATCCCTGGCCTATCTGTCACGGTCTGTGATGGGTCCCGGGCCTGCCTGTCACGGTCCGTGATGGGTCCCGGGCCTGTCTGTCACGGTCCGTGATGGGTCCCGGGCCTGTCTGTCACGGTCTATGATGGGTCCCGGGTCTGTCTGTCACGGTCCGTGATGGGTTCCGGGCCTGTCTGTCACGGTCTGTGAGGGGGGTGGGTGCAAATTTCTACCCCTAAACACTTCAACACTCCTTTCAGATCGTGTTTCACAAAAAAAATTGTAAGTATGTCTCATTAAAACAATTGAAAGTCAACCAGTTGAAAAATTACTTGATATATTATAAACTTAGAATTATGATCAACTTCATTTATTAATTACTCTCATCAGTCTAGTCTTGTTTTTATTTGGCTAATATAATTTTTATAAAGATACAAAAACAAAATTGTGAGATACACATATAACCGACAGTAATATAAAAAAAAAGAAAAGAAATACAAATGTACAATAGAAACTAATCAGCATTCAATATTATTAACATTTATAAGAATGAATAAAACAACACGGTAAACAATGTCAATATTAGAAGTAATATGGAATGTATATTCGTTGAACTACCGTTACAACCATCACGATCTTCACAGTACTAAAAAGAAATTCAAATGAATGAAAAAAAAAAGTTTCAGATATAACTGTAGGAGAATGTTTGTTTACAGATCAAGGTAATGCTCGACTTCATTTATCATCAATTATGAATCTTTGAAAAACGATAGAAACTCTGATAGTTAAGATGGTGCAAGATTTAAAAGCTCATTGTTTTCGATAACGGTAAGTATCTAACTCCAATCCAGATAGTGATCTTAATAGTCAATGGAGACTTTTATCTTATGCATTCCGTACCAAGATTTCATATGGCAAGGGTTCTAAAAAATTGGGTTCGATCGTGTTCAAGCCTCAAAATATTTCGCCGTATCTAATTTAAAGAGCACAAAATTGTGAGTAAAATGAGGAGTCGCCACATTTTCGTGTGATCTTTTTGTAAAATATTAAAAGCATTTTTTAGCCGACTTTTTGATCGTTTTCACTTTCTCATCATTTTTGTGATATTCTTAACTTTTTAATGAACGGCTGAACAAAATGTGGTGACTTCTTATTTTGTTTAGAATGTTGTATCCTTCTTAACAAGCTCCAGCAAACTCTTTTTTGAGACCTGAAAACTCCTGTGTCCAGTTTTTCACAAAATTTGCCATATGATATCCTGGTATAGAATGTTAAAAATACATTGTTGCTAAACACTTTTCTCGCACTTGATGTTCATTTTATTGTATCAATGCATCGTACTGAAGATAAAAACTTGAATTTCTGTACTTTTCAAACTTAATGGAAAAACCTATATTTATATTCCTAATTGACTATGGTACATATGAATATTGAGACATCCAATCTTTTGATATTTGAAATATAAGATAATGAAGATTTTAATTTTCTGCTGAACGGTACTTTTATCCATTACTAAAAAGTCTTCGAATTTTAGTTTCCATCTGATTGCAATCTAGAGAAGAAACTATTATGGGCAGATAATACCGTAAACAGATATCCATCGAAAACTGTAGTTAATCATATAAGTTTCAGCTAATTTGTATCATAACTGTTATGACTACTAATACATTTACATAATATGTCTATTCAATTTTTATTCACACATACAGTCATTTGAGAAAATTAAACAGATAAAATGAGAATATTTTACTCTTTCTAAATATACGAAATCTAACCATTGTTGGAAACGCTACACATGTGATGTTCTTACATGACAATACGTCAAATTTTTTTTTCGTGAGATCAACAAGAATACTTAGTAGGAGTACTTGCTTAACTTATTCGTATGAAAAAAAAAATTCGAATAAACTAACCAAAAATCAAAACATTAGATTGAGCCAACATGGAGTCATTTCATATTTGTTTTCGTCGCAATACTATTTATGATCCGCTTTTCATAGGTTATAAAACTCTCATTCTCGATTACTACATTTGATTCTCTCCAATAACTTATCAATGGATATGAAACAGACATGTTATGCTAAGAGCTTTTTTTTATTTCGTTCAAAATCAATTTTTTCGAATATTCTTCGTTTTGATTACTATTTCATTTCGCTAACATTCTCATTTAAATAAATAAAACAAAATTTTCTTTATCTATCATAGAAGCTTGACATAAATGTTTTCAATAGACTAGAAACATTCTATTTTTTCTCAGAATCCAAATTACTTACACAAACAGCTACTTCGAGTCCAACTTCATCAACGAAATATCGACAGCCCTGAGCAACACCTAATGTTGATCGTGAAGCACATGAACGTATCACAGTCTTGAATCCTTTTGCTAAAATCAAAACTATTAGTTAACAAAAAAAAAACAACCTAAACATGAACAAATTTACTTTACCATAAAATGTATCATAACTTTCTTTAACCATTTTCATACACATATGTCCCGGTACATATGATTCTAAACTAAAACAATCGACAAGAGCATTTTTTGTTTCATCAAATTTTCCAAATGCTGGACAAAATTCATCTTCTTCACTACTACATTGATAACATTGAATACCATCAACTAGAAAAATAAAATTCATTTCAGAGAAAACTTTAAAACCTCTTTTTTTATTACCAGGTATTTGAATAATATAGATTAAAACAAAAAACAGAATGAATAGTGTATTCATCGTCATCTAAAATTTATTGGATTTTTTTCTGACTTTAAATTAACTTCTTTTTTTTAATTCTAATAGAATGAAATTAAAGAAAAATAAATTAATTTTCTTTTTCTATTATTTATATTTTATTAATGTCCTTTGTTCTAATAAATATAGAGACATAACCTTGAAATATGCTTTTTTTTTTCTGTCTTCTTTCTTTCATTTGACAGAGATTGATTGACCTATGTTCGCCATATATGATGTTAAATTTACCTTCATTTCGTTTTCTTTTTTTTAGTAGTACCTGAAAGATTATTCATTGGAGAGAGTTTTTAACAAATCATAAAATTGTCTAAATCAATATGAAGAATAATTCAAACTTAATTGATATTTTTTCAATATTTAATAAACCTAATGAAAAAAATTTTTAAAATATTTTTAGCATTATATTAATCAATATAGTTGAATTCTTTGATTGACAAGAATAGCCTTTTTTTTTTCCTTCTCTTCAATTTTCTTTTCGTAAACATAGGATGTGATGATAGAAGAGTTGTAGATTGTACAGTGTTGCTCTAAGACAGTCAATATTTGGTACAAATAGCATTTGTTCGAAGAGAACAAATTATCTTTTTTCCTTTTTGCTTTTGTATAATAGAACCGAAGGCAAATTACTGACTTCTTGGAAGAAAATAGAAAATTTTCATCGTCTCATTTCTCATATCTTTTTCTTCTCATATTCTAGTCTATTTTGAGATTTCGACATCTTGCAAGATAGGTTTCTTGATGCAAAACTCGATTGTAGTGTCTCTTAAAGCATATACCAAAAGAGTATAATTAATTTTTCCAATAAAAAACTGTGATAACAAAAAGATCAAGACAAAATAAATGCAATATAATAGATTTTACTATATATTATGAAAAGACTTTTGTTTATTATTGAATAGCTTGATTATATTTCATATTCGGATTCCCTAAGAATGATTGTGAAAGCTTTGTGGGTGAAGATTATGACATTTATTTCCATACTGAAATAAATAATTTTTATATTATGAAATCGAGAATTGATTTGTATGTCACCTAAATTTAGGTTGGTATTTAATCCAAAAAAAAAAAACAGATGTGAAATAAATTTGAAAAGAAATGTATTTATGCTTACTAATTGATAATCATATATTTAATTTATTCTCGGAAATAGAAGATGAATCGAAATGAGTAATGAAAGAGAAAATCTATTGAAACTTAAAAAAACAAAGAACGATAATGCTATTCAGGAAATGATAGAATTTAAGGATAAACTTAATAACTAATTTGTGTGTCTCGCTATCTATTCGAAACCTTAGATCTATAGATATGAACTTTGTAAAACTAGGTTTTTATAAAAATTTTGATAGACATGTAGCGATCTCTATTGAATGTGGAGTGGTTCGGTTAGTAGATCCGATTGGATAAAATCTTTACATCACCTGACTGTCAACAAGTAAGTAATAATAACGAGAATAACAAATAGCGTAGCAAAAATAGGAACAAATCATGTGAGAAGTTCTTCAATAAATCAAAAACCGTTTTTTTTTATCGTCTTTATTCATGTAAAGTAATTATGGCTAATGATATACAACAATTTGGTATAATTGAAAAACCTTTACATCTTAGGTAGGTCAATTCAAGTTTTTAGATAATATATTCAATTATTTTGTTTTTAGTTATTTACGAGATTTTCGAGTTGAACAATGCCAATTATTTCTTCAACATAAATGCACACAGTATGAAACAAATATTTCTATTTGAAATTTGAAACGAAAAAAATAAAAACGAAACAATATTTTAGACATCGACCTTTTTCATGTTTTTATTGGCATTTTCAAAATCAACGACGTCGTCGTCCTTTTCGTAGAGCAGATGGAACATTTTCTTATGATCCTGATTTTTATTGTAATGGTTATGATGAACAAAGTGGTGTTTGTCCAAATGGTGATGAGTAAGTGAAAAAAATATTATTATTCTTTGTGTTTTTTTTAAAATAAACATTTAATAGTTGTCCACTTTTACATCGAAATGCAAATGATACAGAAAAACGTTATCATTTACGATATTATAAAACAGGTTTATGTACACATGAATCTGATGCTAAAGGACATTGTCTTAAAAATGGTCCACATTGTTCATATGCTCATGGTGCCAATGATTTACGACAACCAATACTTGATAGTCGTGAAATGCAAAATAGTGATTTAGCTTTAGAAAGACTTGCCCGATTATGTATTAGTTTAGAAAATGAACGAGCTTTAAATGATGATCCCAAATGGAGTGGTAAGAAAAAATAATTCTTTCTTTTATAAAATCATATTAATGAGGAAACATCTCCAGATGTCAAATCGATCATCAATTGAGACGATATTCATTTGATTTGATGAGTATTAGTGAATGATTTGCTTTTGCAAGCGTTCCTTTTTAAGATGTCGAAATTTTACTGGTTTTTTTGTTTCTTCTTATGTCACGTGCAAAAAAGAGTTTCGAATTTCGACTTTAAACTTTTTATGAATAAAGTTCTCAATGAGACTAGTTCATTGGGTAAACTTTAGATTTTCTAGCATTTCCTATCTTGAGATATGGAATATTTGAAATTCTCTCATGCATAAAAGCAAATTTTGATTACATCTCCAGAAGGAAAATGCTAGTTGCACAATCAACTGCTCTTATGGAGAATTTTATTTATGCAAAATTTTCAAATCGAAGCTCACATGACCTGAGTAAAACTACAGCTAACCCAGTAAAATTTCGATATATGGAGAACAACGATCGGGAAAACTAAACCATTAACTATTAATCATTAAATAAACATTGTCTAGGTCGAAATGCGATTTGACATTTGGAGATAGGTGTGAATAGGAAACCTTTCATTTTTAGAATGAACTAGTCTCTTGAAAACTTTATTTATGTAAAAAATAATCGTAACTTATAAAGAAAGACCTATGAACATAAATCTTTTAAGGATATGTCTAGTTTTAAAACAGGACCGATTTAACGAGATAGGACTCATGTTAAAAGTGATTTATTATGAAACGAGCTGCTCTTGTACGAATAGTATCGATGAGAGATACTGTACGAATATTTACCTAAATGACCGATATAACTATCGTTTAGAATTTTGACAGTCATCGGTTGAAAGTTCTGTATCTTTTTTCTTATAAAATTCAACAGATTCTTAAAATGAATATATTATCGATAGAGAGGCTTTGAAACAAAAAAGTTATCAATGCAAGACTATAGAATTGAAGAAGAATTCTTAAGAGATAGTACATACTGATTTATTTATAGTGCATTAATTTAAAAAAATTCAAATAGAATATTCGAAAACAATTTGCTAGATTCATTTTGCAAGCTTTTATACTATTCATAGTGAAATTCAGATTTTTTTCCACACATAGATGGTAGAGAAATTCGTAAGGTTAAATGAATGATTAGAGCATAGACAGATATCAAATCGAAACCGTTCAAGTTTAGGTCAAAACTAAACAATTGCGTATTTCCAATGACATTAATATCTTTATTATGCCAAAGGTTCAATGGTGATGGTATACCTATCTTATGTACAGCTTTTCACGGATCTAAGCACGTACGCATGGACTAACGATGAAGATATATTCTTGGATTTTTTTGGCCAGAACGACTATTTCAAGAAAATTGCCGAATATCTATATAAATGAACTAAAGGTTTTTGGAGTTCATGAATCCGAATTTATAAGAAGTTTGTCAAAATTCTTCCAAACGAAATAGTCGAAACAAATCTAAGGTCACCGTCTTCACCGTTATTATATGCGTGCCTATCTAGGTTAGTGCTTGGTGTGACCAAGTTTTTTAGCCACAATTATTCTTTTCAGTTTGTCGTTAGTCGCGATCGCTTTTATTTTTGCACGATGTTTATTATAAGAGAAGTTACATAAAAGCAAAAACAAATAGAAATGAGAAGATTAATAACCAAGAACAAGAAAATTATGTTTTTCATTAATTCGATTCGATTCGATTCAATTAAATAGTAACATATAAGTATACTTTCGTTCAACGGTATGTGTAACAAAATGTGTGCTTTTATTATCTTTTGTACTTGTTGTGATTTTTATGTCGCATAAGAAATTAGAACTCAGGGGAATTTTAAATTTTCCTGAGTCATAAATTTCTCCTGTGATATTTACATAAAGTTATTTTGATTCAGAAAAAAATGAATAAATTAGCGCGATAAGTTAAGAATATAAAATGATTCGCGCTGTGGAAAAATTAGTGAAGTTAACACAGTATATGTGAGTATTTCGATACTTCTGACTGTCAGTGATCGAATTTCAGTCACGGTCACGGTCACGGTCACGACCGTGATAAGCGTGAGCCACTTCGAATACGAGTCTAAATTAGTGCAGCACTCAATCTAAGACCGATGATCACCGTTGCACCCCTAAGTTCGAACTTAATTAAGTTTCATAGCAAGTCGCAGACAAACAGTTTGATAACTATTAAATAGTTTTTATTGACAGAAAATAATCTCTTGAACATATATTAGACATTGTTATAACAGGCCAATAATTCATAGTGTCAAATCGCTTTTTGATCAATGCTATATTCATTTGATGAGTACTGGTCAATGGTTTGGTATTTCGGGCATTCATTCTCTAGACATGACAATTTTACTGGATTAGTCGTAGTTCTCCTCAGGTCACTTGAAAGTTTCGATTTCAAAACTTTTCACGAACAAAGTTCTTAATGAGATTAATTGATTATGCACCTAATATTTCCTTTCTTGAGATGTAAAAATATTTGCTTTTTCCCATGAGATAATTTTGAATATCTCACAGGATAGGTGATACAAAAAAAGTTATACTTTGCTCAACGGACTAATCTCATCGAGATTTTTTTTCATGGAAAGTTTGAAGTCGAAACTTGATTTTCCATGTAACCTAAGGAGAATCGTAGCTAAACTAGTAAAATAATGACATCTCGAGACATACTCGGAGAATCAAATTATTTACTAGTACTCATCAAATAAAAATCGTCTCGATCAAAAAACGATTTGACACACCTGAAAAGGTTCCCTTGTTAATCTCACATCGGGTTCTGATCGATACCGAATAAAAAACCATCACTACATTTAGTTACGAATTTCTTCTATTATTTAGATTCTCATTATGTACTTGCAAATTATAAAACTGAACCATGCAAACGTCCTCCACGTCTCTGTCGACAAGGTTATGCATGTCCTCAATATCACAATCCACGTGATCGTCGTCGTAATCCATCGATATTTAAATACAAGTAAATACGAAAAAACGAAAATTAATATCTCATGCAAAAAGAAAACTCTTCACTATAGGTCAACACCATGTCCACATGTAAAACAAAATGATGAATGGATTGATCCAACAGTATGTGAAGCTAGTGATAGTTGTAAATATTGTCATACACGTACTGAACAACAATTTCATCCAGAGGTTTTATTGAAATATTTATTTTTTGAAATTTTGATTATTTTTCTTGGTTAAGATTTATAAATCAACTAAATGTAACGATGTTTCAATAACAAGTTATTGTCCACGTGGACCATTCTGTGCTTTTGCTCATATTGAACGTATGTAAAAGAAAAACGAAATAGATTTATAAAAAAGATTCTTTGTTGCTTTCTTTCTACTTTTTAGAAGAATTAAAATCCTATCGAGATTTTGATCTTCATTATACAAGTGAATTACCATTATCATCATTTATTCCAATACCAGAAGATAAAGAAGTTTGTATTATTGATGTAAGAGAAGATCTTTTATTTTGTTTGTTTTTATTCTCGATTTTATCTTAAAGGCATTATCATCAACACGAAACATTCCAAAAAAATCATCTCAACCATCTATATATGACGTTGAATCATTTCGAGGTGTTACGATAAATACATTTGATCGACATGTACAGATATTTGATTTTCTTTTGATTAAAAAATTTGTTTCTTTCTTTTTAGTCTTCAAGAACAAATAATTCTTCTAATACATCATTTACAATGCACGAAATGCTTTCAAAATTAACTCCATCACAACATATTTATGAACCACCACGTGTATCACCATCATCATTTTTAAATGATCAATTTCTTTTATCGGCTGCTGCAATAGCTGCTAGTCATTCTTATCCACCACCATCATCTTATTTATCATCATTAGCAGAATCAAATTTACTTTCATCGATAAATGCACATTTTCATTCAATAACATCAACATCAACAAATTATTTTGATGAAAAAAAAGATAATCAACAACAACAAATTTTACCAGCAGATGTTAAAAATTTAATTGAATCATCATTAACAGCTATTGGTTTAGATCATGTTGATGATAATGATTTTGATAAAGCAGCTACAAATGAACAAAATACTAATGATTTACTTATTGATAATGATATGGATAGTTTTGAACGTTCAACAACGCCAGCTACAAATAATACATCACCAACTAATTTATTAACATCATCAACAAATCAAATAACAAGACCAATGAATATTCCAAATTCATTTTCAAATGATTATTTTTCACATTCATCATCACTGAAATCACCATTTAATGCACCAAATCAATTATTTGAAGAAGCTTTAGAATCAGTATGTTTAATTAGATTATTTTTATCAAGCAAAATATATTCAATGATTTTTTTAATTATATATCAAATGAATTATGAATATATTGAAAAGAGTTCGGGTCTATTGCTTATTTCTTCTGACATATTGCATTTTACTGTAGTTTTTAATATACTGCAGAAAAACATATTTTCGAATTTCGATTTGAAACTTTGTATAGAACTAACGTAAGCCTTGATAAGAATAGTTTATTGTGAAAGTTTCAAGTATTTTCGTTCGTACTATCATACGATACAGTTATGGTAAAAGGACATCTTTGATATCGTTTATGTACATTTGCAGATTCGAATTTTGTATTTCAGGATAACAGCGAACCAAATGGCCTGATACTTTCATCATTAACCTTTTCTTTTAAGACTTATTTTGATGCAAAGTTTCAATTCGAAACTCGAAAGCCAATTTTCCTAGTATTCCTAAGGAAGATCACAGCATTGTATTGAAAAATATTGTAAAAATGATCTAGATCAACAGGAATAAGCTATGGGTTTGAACTCTTTTCGCAGTATTCCTAACTCATTATGATCTATATGATGCACATAGTCCCAACTTAAAAGAAATTAATTGGTTGGCAAACTTTTCTTGTTAATAAGACTAGCAGAACTCTAAAAAGGTTGATCTCCAGGGGGTCTTTCACGCCAAGTTATGATTATTTTAGTAACTTCTTGACCCAGTTTTAGATATATATTGAAAAGCTAACCATCAGTATTTCAATGTAAAAATTCGCTCATAAATAGTTCGAATGATAAATAGAACATGTTGAAATTTTCAGCCGAAAAGAATGCTCCTCTGTCGAGATATTAAATTTTCAAACAATAGTCATTTGCCACAAATATGTCACAAAAATCGAATTCACTTGGAAATTCAATATCTCGAGTAGAGTCCATCTGGTTCAAAATTTTCGAATATTCGGACTAGATCTGGCGGGCTCTAGTCTGAACAAAATTTGACATCGAAATTCTGTATTTTGATTTAAGTCTGAATTGGAAATTCAGTAAAATTATCATAACTTACTTTTAAATACGTAAGCGAACGAACTTTTTTAGATTTTTGCTAGTCTCACTCAGACGTCTTTGTAGGTACAATATGAGTTCAGTCATTGGATATCAGGTTGAGTGATTCCTTCATAAGAAAAATCCTGAAAGAATTAAAACTGACAGAGTATCTATCAAAGGTTACGGCCATTTTATTGATATTCCAAGTTAGAATAAGCATGTTTAAAAAAACCAAAGAACAGAATTTCACAGTGAATTTTTTGTGCACATATTTAACTTTTACGATCAGTAAAATATTCTAAAAGTTTTAATGGAAGAGCAAGAAACGATATTTTCCAGGCAATGCTGAATTATTAGAAAACTTGTTTTTTCTACTCATTATGAGTCTTTCGAAAAGAAAACATTTTCTTTTTTTGACTGAAACTTCTTGCATTGAAATTATCTACAAGTAGAATTTCTGGTCAAAATTTTGGTTCGTCTTACACATACTTGTGTTCGTTTAAAAAATCAGTAAAATGATCATAAACGTTCGAAAGAAATCTCGTCAATCTAAATGTTCTTTGGATTTTTCTTGAAATAATATCTCCAACATATGAACAAAATCTCATTTGCAGTAGCATAGATCAATAGAGGGTCGTCCTTCATTAGCATAAATTTTGTAACATATGTATAACTGATTTTTTACTGTTGTTTCGAGTAAAACAAAAACATTCTCAACAGATGTTTTAAAATGAACTAACTGTGCTTTGCTTTAGAACATATGTTTGATTAATTCTTAATCTCATGATCAACACATGTCATTATTTGATAGAAACGTTCTCAAAACCTTTGACTCTATTTATTTAAAATATCGATTTTAAATTGAATGAAAAAATATTTTTGTTTTTTCTTTGAATTTTTCTTAATGAAAATATTCATTTTCAGCCAATCGATACACCATTTCCTGAACCATCAACATCAAGTGGTACAAGTAGTCGACCCGGTGAACTCTATAAAATGGCTGGTTTTAGTCAAGACTTACCAATATCACTTCATCATTTACAATCAACATCTCCTCAATCGATGTTTCAACGTCTTAATACAACAACAAGTACAACTTCATCATCATCATCATCTGAAATTGATTTAATGCGAAATCGTATATTACAAATGCAAGCTTTAGTTATGACTGAAAAAGAGGTTTATATCATTTGTTAATATATTATTTTATTTTGTATTTTAATATTAATAGTCATCGGAACATTGGCGTCGTGAAGCGAAAGAAAATCATCGATTAACTGTTCAACTTGAACAAGAAAAAAGTCATGCTATACAACAACGTGATGATGCTTTACATCAAATTGAGCGAATGCGTCAATTACTTGTACATAATGTGCGTTTATTACCAAGTGATCAAGATTTAATGCAATTGACACTTGATGATGTTCGATCATTACAAACGCAACTTCAACAAGAATTATCAAAACTTTCAGTTGTAAGTTTCTTTTATTTATGATATTGTAAATCGGGTAACTCGTAGTAATTGATCTATACGATGTGTACTCTGTTGCTATTATAATCGAAAAAAAGTATTAGTATTTACTCTTTTTGAATTTTTACTATACATCACAATACAATTGCTACTACAAAAAGGAGAATGATGAAGAACTGACTCACTTAAACTATGATCTTTCTCTTTATTTGCGTCAGATAGTTACAAAGTAATAATAAAATCTAATTTAACACTGAAAGTTGATTAATGAAAAGGTCTCTACTGTACTGTTAACAATTAGATGATGAGCACAGCTTTTTAAATTCTTAGGATGCACTATCTGTATTTTAAGCAAAATATCAGACTTCAAAAGTTGCAAAAAAGATTTCATTATGACATCAAATACAAAAAAATTAAACAACACAAAAATATTAATTGTTCGTATGACTATAAAATATTTTCTCATAAACACATCTTCTTCATGTCTCTCTTTTTTTATATTCCTTCTCGTCAAAAACTAAATCTTCTTTCAAGAAAACAAAATTCAACAATAATCGTCTTTTACTTTATTTTAGATTGAACAAATGAAATCAAATAATGTTCAACAGACGCCATCGGTAGATATCAGTCCGGCAAAGCCAACCGCTACTACTTCATCTCATCAACGACATGCTAAAAATCATCATGGCAAACATGTTTTAGTCCCTTCAACGTCTAAACAATAAACTTCGTTTTTCTTCTTATTTTAATTGCCATTATATATTAAATGTTAGACTTATTATATTTTCTTTCTGATAACTTTTTTTCTAACCTCTAGGCGAATCCTTCATATATGCACATTCTTAATATATATATATATTTTTCTCTTGTTGGAATGAACAGTGAAAGTGCATCATTATTTGTGTGTAGGAAAGCTTGTACATAGATAGTATTTTTTTTTGTTCTATTTGAATATAGATAGGCGTGAATATTGTTGTATAAGTAAATGCGCATGACTTTTCTTTCGTTCTTTTTAGTAGATTTGAAATTGTCAAAAAAAAAAAAAGAAGATGCTTCTGTAAAATGATAACGAAACGATAGAAGCATTATTTTTTTTTTGTTTCGTTATTTTGTATGTGAAGATATATGGATTTCATCTCGGTTATTTGTTTTATTTTTTATTTTCTGTAGGTTAATCGTTTAAAAATTGTATTTACTAATTTTAGGAAATTAATCGCTTTTATTTTACAAAAAAAGAAACTTTGTATACGTTATATATCTTTTAGACATGCGCATACGTGTACAACTATCAATCTATTTCGTGTTTTTTCTTCGATATTCTAATACTAATTTATCTTTTGATTTCGTTTCTTTTGTTTTTTTCATCTTCATGTGTCCTAATAAAATCACCATGTATCTCATTGAATTTTCTGGAACTATGGATACTTTAGAATTTATTCTATTTTTATAGACATGTCTTGTTGATACATATTGACAAGATCAATTTTGAGGTTTTAAAATTATATGGAAATGATGTCGATATGTTTTTTTTTTTTATTTTAAAACTTTGTTTATAAACAGATAAACAATGGTAATAGGTTGCTAATAGAGGATGTTTCAAAAATCTATAAAAAAAATTTTCGTGAATAACTTTTAAATAATGCAAGTGATTTATATGTATTTTTTAATAATCAGCGTAAGCAAATGTTAAGGAATTTCATTTTTTTTGACATTGTAACATATGCTTCCTGTCAATGGCATAAGCAAAATCTTTGAAACTTTTATTATAGATAGAGACTATTTATATCTACTGTTAATAACTATAAATAAATTTTTTCGATAAAAGTGATTCCTGTTTTAACAAGCTTTCAGAATATCAGATCAATTCATAACAAGCATAACTGCATCGAATAAAAAACTAAGAGTAGTGTTTGTTACAGAATTTCATCAAAAATATAGATGGTTTTTGAATGTATTATATTAGTTCGTAGATATCTAACATTTCTACGAAGATCATATGTTGAAAGAGCACTTTGTATCTGATCGATTAATGACTAATTGAAGAATCTTTTTTCTGTTGATCGATCCTTGTTTAATGATGTATACTACTACCACCTTTTAAAAAATTTTCGACTTCTTCACATTAAGAAAGATTTTTTGTGTCCAGAACACTCAATGCTGCTCAAAAGATCATTCCCTTTGAACTGTTGGAATCAGCTATCTTCACTTTGAAGTTTGAATCTTCTCCATGTGAGAGTGATCGATGGTTGATCATGCTGTAATATAATATAATATTTTTTGAAGCTTTCCTCTATGTACTCTCAACGACATATTTGTACCTACAAAAAAACGATGTTCTGGAAGATCGTCAAAAATTACAGAAGATCAACGAGATTAATGATGTTTATGGAAGTCAACCACAATTGAGTGTTCGAACGGTTGCAATAGCCTGATCCATATCACTAACAACAGCATACCAAATTATGGATGAATGTTGTTTATTGAAATGGTACAAAATGCAATTTGTCCAAGAAATTTACGAAGACGATTTACAAGACCGAGTTGAAATGATACCTATGTGAGATAGCATCGACAATCATGAGAGATCGCTTTTTTATTGAAACGATTTATTTTTTCATATAAATGATTTATCGATAAATATGAGATGAAAACCTATATGTATCAGGCATATATAAAGGTTTGATTAAATCTAAAATAAGAACGAATAGTGGAAATAAATTAACTCGAAAATAAACTTTCAACAGTATTATTTTTTTTATTTTTCGAAAAGAATAATATACTATTATTTTATTAATAAAGCAAATTAATCGTTTGCATCATATAAGACATATTGACCTAAACTTTTCTCACGGACTTTTGAAACAATCTGTAGAAATGTGAGTTAATCTGCTGATTTAACTATCGATTTATATCTCTAGTCGTGAGATACTTTAAAAAGTTTATCAGATGAGACTAATAACGATAGGCTAGTATGGGAAATTTCTAAAACTTTTGATTTATTTTTCAATCGCATTATCGATCATTTTATCATCGAACGAACACCATTCAAAGACTGAAATGTTGTTCCACATTGAATGAGTACTTAAACTTGAAGAGACACGATTATTGAAAACAAAATTATTTAGAGACATTTAGCAACAGACATACATAGTTTTTAATATAATAAATAGAATGATCGAACAATTTCGTCCCGAGTGTCGGTGTCAGTGAAAATCTGTTGTGTGATCTCAAACACCTACTTACTTTCGATGTTCCTTCAGAATACTTTAGGGCTAGCATGTCAAACGATGAATTGTCATAGCATAAATGAATAAGTCTTATGTAACGATAAATTCCTCAGGATTATACATCCGTCATAATCACTTAGGGAATTCTCTTGTATTACTCTATGCACTTCATTAAGTTTACAGAAATGCTGTAAAATGAAAAGAAATGACACTATTTTCTCCTTCGTCTAAAATATAAATAATGCTTTTAGCAATTTAGATTGATTTTTTGATAAATCTTATGTCAGGATTGATGAGTCAAGCCACTTTTCGAGTCAAGACAAGTTATATTTGCCACTTTTTTTGTTTTCTGTTTATTTTTATAATGAACGTGAACAACAAGCTTTTTATGACACAATATCTTGTTCCTAATTTTTATATAAAAAAAACAAAACAAAATAAGAATAGTCCTGGATAAAATAAAAAAGCATAAATCTTTATAAAATTCCGAAGTTTCTGGAGAACGACGGGTCAGAAAAATTTGAAATTTCTAGGGCAGGTAGATCTTGCAGAGTAAAGCGAAAGTTATTATAGACTCAAGATTCTTGGATGCTGTTTTCTATGAGATACTTGATATGCAATGGCGAAAATGGCTGCCTTTTTTCTTCGAGATTCTATGTTCGATTAATCTGAGAATTATTTTTACAGGCATTAGACACTGTTTCGGGTGAGTATCTTTTTATTTTTTGTCTTCCGAGTGAAAAAAACTAAAATCTTGAGGATACTCTAAAAGATACATGTATTTCTGAATAGAGTTTTTTTTTGTAAGAGCTACCAAAAATGAGCAGAACAACATTTTTTAAAACAAAAACAAAGAAAAGTCATCTCAAACAGTGTATAGTATATCTGAAAGCAATTAAAGCTTGATTGGATCTATCAGGTTAGAGAAACGAGAGCGTTTATCCATTTCTCTTTTCATGAAACAGTTAGTTTGAGGAAGACTCAAACAATGTGCCGTTTTCGTTAATTTGATATCTCGAATTTTTTAACGTTTAAAGTGCTGAATTATCAACTTCTGCTTTCTTAAATGAATAACTCATGTCAACTCCGCCAAATTTTCGAGTCCAAGTCATGACTTTGAACTCGTCCAACACTATCCTATGCCATGTATTATTAATCTCAAGGCAGTATATCATACGTTTTAATAAGTAATATTAAAACAAAATCTTATCATTAATAAAGATAATCATTCGAATTTGAATTTTAACGAAATAATCAATGAATAGAACATTTGACACTATTCACTATTTATCTACTTTTTTTTAAAGTTTGATATTTTATTTGAAGTAAAATAAATATTTGATACAAATATTCATTTCCCTTCTCATACATAGTTCAAATCAATACGTAGAACAAGAATCAGGTCACTCATTGTCTATTCCAAGAATGTACGCATGTGTAACTCTTGATAGAATCATTGGTTGCTTTTTCCTTTTGTTGTTGATATAATACATTGGGATAGAATGCAGAAAGAGGAAAAAAGTTCACCGCATTAACGAGAACATAAAAAAAAAGGAAGCCGCACAAAGTATCGGCTAATTTTTTTTGGTGAACTAAACTTGAACTGAAGTATGTAAATGTGTATAGAAAAGAAAAGAATGCGTGAAATGAAGCAGACGGTAAGCACTATTAAAACAGTTTAACCGGATACTCATATGTTCTCATATTATTATTATTATTATTATTATTACTGTTAATGTGATTATGATGTAAGAAGTGACAGACCTTCTTTTTATTATATACTAAATGTATATTTATCTATTTATTTATTCAATAAGAAACAGAAAAAAAAGCATATGTTAATAGTAAATGATCAACAAGTAAGAAATACCGATACTGCTCAATTATCTATTGACAATCAGTCAAATGATTGTGTCACTTTTATGCTCTATTATTAATATTAAATAAAAGCATGAATAATGTCGAGAGAAAAAAACGCTCCGTTCCTTCGCCCCTCCCCCTCCCTCTATGTAATTACCTGTTTTGAACGATAGATAGACATTGATTTCTCTAAAAGACAATTCTAAAAATGATAATTCATTTGAAGTGTTTTCAACTATTGACAGTAATTATGAAAATGACCTTTTTGATACATATGGCATAGATTATTTCATTGTAAGTTAATTGTCTATATTAGTTAATATGTAAGGCATTAGACTTCGAGTTAAACCGATATGTTTTATTCGAAATACTAGACGCTCCGATATCATCATTTGTTACCCAGTTGTGTTATGATATGGTTGTATATATTAAAATAAGACCATTATTATTAGAGCAATAGTAAGTATATCGTTCTTCTTATGTACAAATGATGCAGTGAAACATTAGACAAGTTCTAATCCTTGTCTGTTGTTGATCCATGATTTATTGATATTAAATGATAAAAAACGAATAATAAACATTTCCTAAGGGCAATGGCCTTTTTTTCTCACTATTTCTGTCCTTGGTCGTTATCCTACTAACCCGTTATTAATTTATGCAAATCGCATATTTGCTTGCTTGCTTTTATGTATGTATATGTCTTTTCTTTTTCCTAATTATCTTCGTAGAAGTCATTTTGTTATACTGATTGAATCAATCGCAGATACTATTTTATATTCGTTCATTCATTTCTATATAGATAAGCATTCTAATATTATAGATACTGTTTCATTCTTTGTTTTGTAAGTCTATGAATACAAATCAGTTGATTACGTTTCATACCAATTATTGTCACATGTGTTCGACTGTTTTAGTTGATGAATGAAATGGATAGGAAAAAAGAATATTACGTCACAATCGATATGGATCTATAGATTGTTATTTATTATGCACTAGCATCGTCACTCCTGTCGTGAATATGATGATTCCCTATGGAGAACTATTGAATTTATTTGAAGCGCATGCAATCATAAAAAAGACGAAGAAAAATTGAGCAATAGATGAAAAGGCTGATTTAGAAAGTTAGAAGAAATTTTCCTGTTTTTCTTTGCGTAATGTCTATAGCGGTATTACTGATTACGTGTAGGCATCTGAGCGTCTATCAGTTGTAGAATAATCTTTTTCTCGTTTGTTCTCTTTAGTGACGTTCAACCATCATCATCATCATCATCATCATTTTGCATTGCGTAATTAGAAGCGAAGTGTTTCATTATCTTTTTAGTTATGACTAGTATCACGACATTATTATAAGTAGAAAAATAAACAAATAAATATTATTATATTTTTTTTTAAATAGTTTTAGACAAAATAAATTCTTTATTATGTTTTATAAAACTCCATATCCATCTCTGGTTTCATTTCTTATTTTAATGATTGGATGTGTTCTTTTTTTAATGTCGACTATCTATACATTATATAAAGTTCAACATAGTGAAAAATGGTCATGCAATCAATGGTAAGTTAATAATAACAGAAAAAAAAAGAAAGAAAAAATACATATATATATGTATATATTTATTGTATTTCGATTATTAAGTTTACAACTTAGTCGACTTGTTATTGGCTGTGGTGTTGTAATAACATTTCTTTTTGGTTTATGTTCGGTCTTTTTAGCAAGTGTAATTACTGGAAAATCGAGTCAAAAACATTATTGGGGCTATAAAAAGAATATATGTGCAAGAATATTAAATGGTTTTGTAAGTTTAAAAAAAGAATTTTCTATGAATATTTATATTTTTTTATTTAGTTTTTACTTATAACATTTTTTTTAACAATTTCATGGTTTGGTATCACATGTCTTACATTTATTCCACTTTATGGTTTTCTTTATATCTATTTTGTTGTATGTAATAATCGCTATGGTACAGCTGGAGGTAGTTTTGTAAACAGTAAGTAATTAAATGCTTAAATTTGTTTGTTTTTCTTTTCATTAGTTGTATTTATATATGTTTAGTTCTTAATGAAATCAATCAACATGCACATCGATTAGATGAAAAGCCAGCAACTTTTAAGCTTTCTGATATTTGTCAACCGGTATGTATCATTAACATCTGATTTTATTTTACTGATAGGAGAAACAGTCTTGATCGTTTTTTTGTGAATAAATAATGATTGAATGTTTAAAAATAGAATCAGGAACTTAAGTGATTAGGAGCGGATTGTTTTATAAATAGAAATGTGTGACATTGTGATAAAATACTACAATTAGATTCTGTTATTGCTGTGCAATTTTCCTGCTATATGAACATCAATCAAAATAGAACAAGACATTTATTAACTGAAATAATTCTTTGATTTCATGTAAGAAGGTCAAGAGATAATTTTTCTAAATGTCGAAAGCAGCTGTGTTTTGCACAGTTATTTTTCTCGGCAGGATGACTAGTAGTAACTCTTGAGAGATTACGACATAGTTCGAGACGGAAATGATCATGAACTTTTTTTTTTGAAGATTCAAACTAAAAAATTTGCTTTCATATATCAACCAACAAAGCAGGCATATCTATTATGCTGAAAGTATGATTATCAATACATCATCTCTTATTCTTTTCTTTTAGTCTTATCGTGATTACTTCAGTTTAAGTATTGTCACAACAGCTTCATCAATATTGATTATCTTAAGTTTGGTATGATACTAGTAATATATATTATAAATCATATCTATTTTTTTTTGTAGATATTCTTAATGATCGCTCAAGGGGCCAATCATGCCCATATTCATAGTGATAGAAATCGTTATGAATTAGCACAAAATAGTGATCATGATATTGAAGATACAAAAATGTGACACAGAAACAAAAAGCGAAACTTAACTGTTTAGAACAGTCAATCAATGTTGTTCTCTTTGTATGCGTATTTTTCTTTTTATCAAAAATTAAACAAAAACATTCAGTCAAGTCAGTTATATTTATAATTGAATAAACATCGTTCATAGCACAGCTACATTATTTTTTCCTCAAATATAAATCAATGCATGTGTGTGTGTGCATTTTGTT
This sequence comes from Rotaria sp. Silwood2, assembly GCA_905329745.1. Classification (NCBI taxonomy): domain Eukaryota; kingdom Metazoa; phylum Rotifera; class Eurotatoria; order Philodinida; family Philodinidae; genus Rotaria; species Rotaria sp. Silwood2. Next base: position 683,378 of record CAJNSZ010000017.1, on the reverse strand, counting down.
TTTCAAAAAGAATCCATTATAAAAATAAAATAAAATAAATAAAACTGTGTCAGTATATAATTGTTAACGATAATGAGAACGATGTCGATTATGAGAAGAAAGTCGATATTGAGAAGAATGCCGATTATGAGAAGGATGTTGATTATGAGAATTATATCGATTATGTGTTATTCTTGATGAAGTTCTTCTATGTGGTGATCGTCCTGCTCTATGTGAAGTTCTTCTATGTGGTGATCGTCCTGCTCTATGTGAAGTTCTTTGGTGTGTAGTAACACTATGAAGTGGAATGACATTTCGCCTTCCTAATCCTATTACACTATAAGGAGAATTGTATGATTCTGGAAAACGAGCCGTCCATGCTCCTGTACGTTTGTCACGTTCAAGTATAGCAAAATTACAATAATTAACTCTCACAGCTTCATGTTCAAGATTTTCAGGGTTTCCACGTCGACTAAATACACCACGCATACCACGTGTTAATGCTTCAATTGAACCACCATGTGCTGATAATAAAACTGTTCCACCTTCATACCTATGAGTTTGAACTATTGCATCAATAAGATGACGAGATCGTTGATAAAATTGTTTCTCATTTTCACTTGGATCAACACTATCATAGATTGGTGCATAACCTGTATTTATTTTAAATCTTCTATCCATAGCTAAATATTCAGGAGGTATAAATACCAATGGTGCATCATTATACCAAGATGGACATTCAAATAGACCTTAGCGAGAAATAAGATGAAAAGTTTATGATATATAGATTATTTATTTTTATACCAGGTTCAATGTTACTAGGTACAGCTTTTCGTCCTTGACTTTCAAGAATTCTGTTTGCCGTTTGTATTGATCGATATGCAGGTGAAGAATAGCAATAATCAATTGGATAACCAAGTTCAAGTAATTTTCGACCAAGAGATGCACTTTGTTTTTCTCCAGCAATAGTTAATGGTGGATCAAATTTCCATTCACGAAAATTTGGTCGACGTGGTAAGCGTGATATTTGTGAATCATGATCACCATGTCTTCGTACTTTTCTTAACCAATTGTCTCCCAATGCCAAATCAGCACGTTCACCATGACGTGTGATTACAATTCGAAGATTATCAGGTGCTTCGTCCCCACCAAAAAGACGTCGTAACATATTATCATAAACGGACTATATGAAAGTATGCGAAAAAGTAAACGGCAATAGACTATTATCCTTTTTAAATATATAATGTATCTAAGGTCTCTAGTGTTTACTACTTACTTGCTATGCGTTATATATATGTCGACCGCCGTCAGTGCATATTTATTCGAGTAAAACATGAGACACTAAAAAAAATGAATCAAGCCGCTGATAATTATCATCTATTCGTCGTTAGAATCCAGGCATAGTTTCTCTTTCGTTTATATGTGTATTTTTTATTCATATTTAACTGATGACATTAATGCACATGAAATCAAATCAATACGCACGTGAATCAAAACAGACATAATCATTCATACTGCGTTGTGAAAATACAGTTATTGTATCGTGTTGATTTATTTTTTTATGCAAGGTTTTGAGTAATTAGCGTCTTAGATTGTCAAGGTAGTCTTAGCTTTGTAATCACATTTTCATATTGAGATACAAACTTTCTATTTGTATGGAGTGTTTCATGATTCATAGATCGCTACACAACAGTACCTAGTAATGCTTACGTAGCGCAACACAGACGTAAATACAATTAGCAAGTCGAAGGATGAACATAAAAATATTTATAGGACTCAAGGAAAACATGATTCATATATGAATTGCGTCATAATATTTACGAATATTGATATTATACATCACGTGATTATTAAAATAGATTTTAGATAAATCGATTATTATCAAAAAGTGTCTCATGTCAAAAATAGACTATTTCCATTCAATTTTTTAGTAATTCTATTATTGTTTAAGTAAAAAAACAAAATAAAATATCGACAATATAGTTTTTTGCTTTCATATCCATATCTATGAAGAAAAAAGTGTACTTGTGAATATTCTTACTGAAAAAGGCATTATTTTGGCTATTCTGAATGTTGGAATCGTAAGAGAACGAATGGTTAATACTCAACATTCTGTTATTTTTTCAGTTCGTGGATATCGCTACTCTTATACTATTAAATAATTATTATTTTGGAAGTTCTATTTTTTTTTCTAGGACAGTAACAAAATCTTCAAGATTCAATAATTGACTTTGAAAATTTTCTCCTGGTATTCTTCGATTTAAAAATGTTTTCAGTGACAACATATTTAATTTACAAAAGCTGGTTTAGTGCATTTTTTCTACATCAGTATCGAATGTCTCTTGTGAAATAATCTTCGATCTCATTGAATTTTTACGATATAGTAACTGAAATAACATGAATTGCGATCTGTTTGGTGTCGGACAAAACGATTGAATTAATATTTATTGCATTCATACACATTTTCATAATTATTGATCAGGTAACCTCGCTTTCTAGAGACAAATTAGCACATAAAATACAATGATATGATTAGGTCCCGTTTCGTCGAAAGCTTAATTGATTTTCCTGTTTCGTCGAAAATGTATTTTTCTTCCATTCCCGTTTCGTCGAAAGTGAAAAAACGACTATTCCCGTTCGTCTAAAAAAAAATTCTGATTAATCAATGAAGAATAGATTATACGTATCATTTGATGAGATTTTTTCGTCCTATTAATTACTCGTAGACAAGTTTATCAAAAAAAAAATTATTATAGAGAAGATTTAGATACATAAATAAGAAATTATTAAGAGAAGATATTAATATAGAAAAGAAAACAATCAATATTTTTTTTATTCCGATTAATTGCATAACTTTTTCAAGTTATAATGATATTATTTGTTCTCTATAACTTTTTTTTACTGGTTGCGGTGAATCTTCAATACGTCGTTTTAAATTCATTCTAAATTCTTCCACTTTACATTTCATTTCATCACCATCATGATTGTGTGATTTATTCATGCTTGGTGGACTTGAACCATATTGTATAGCACGTCCAGGACATGAACGATGTTCACATTTTCAATAAATAGCTGTGTTTAAAATGTTATCTTGTGTGTAGCAAAAAGTATCAAGTAATAATGTTGGTTTATTACGTTTACTTTCAACAATAGATAGCATCTTTTTGTGTAATAATGAATGAATATAACAAAAAAAAAATGAATTTTCCTTTTTTACTCCACATATATATACTTTTGCAAAAATTACAGATTACTAGTATAGAGATATCAATTAGTTTCTTTTTAAGGAAACAGTTTAGGTCAATCAAAGAAATTGAGATTATCACTTTGATTATACTTTTTTCATTACAATTTAATTTTTCGACGAAACGGGAATCTACCGAAAATACACCTATGAGTTTTTATTAAAAGTTGAGTTATTTTGAATGTAAAATTGCAAAAATAACTAAAAAATTCGTGAATAACAGAAACACTTGTATATGAATTCAAGCGCATGTGCAAGAATATCAAGCAATAGAGCAAGAAGTTCAAGAGCTTGAGCTCGCCGAAAGGTCTCAAGTCTTGTCTCAAGATTTATTCATAGCGCATGACTTTCTTGATCAAGATTCTCAAGTATCTCCTGCGAACACTAAAAGAAGTTCGTCTAAGACAATTACTTGAGTAAACGAAAATTCCAGTGTTCTTCGAAAAAAGACAACTAAAAACCTTCCTGATTTTAAGTAAGAATCTCCTGGTGAACTCCTGGTTTTGCAAATTGGGATTTGGCAGCCCTGAACTGTACCTATCTATATATAGTAAAACGACGAAAAGTAATAAATAATAGGTAATGAAAATTCTAACAAACTTGTCGATGACGAGCTATAAACGTTTTCAGCCTGATTGTGACAATTGTTCGTTTTCGTTGGCTTGTGCCTTTTTTTTTTTAAATTCTAATATTATGATGATATTTAAATGGAAGCAACTAGATTGTCTTTATAAAAAAGAAGCCAATGAAGTTGTGCATATCAAAATAACATTTCTATACAAAGCATTTATTGATTTAATCGTAGCTTTCAAATTACGACCACTTTGATAAATTAGTTATTAAAAAATTATATTGTGAGTTCTTTTCTTTTTTTGACAATATTAACATACAATGGTGAGAACAAATTCTGATCTGTGAACGTCCATTAATGAAGTGAAAACATTGGAAGAGCCTGTTTTATGTCGTTATAAAGAAAAACAAGTACAAAACATGACGACAAGACCAAGAAAAGGAAAAATATACAAGATAATAACAAATTTATGTTAGCGAAAAAAAAATAAACAAGATAAAAATTTTGATCCATATCAAAAAGTTTTACGAACTGTTTCTCATCATCACATCAGCATTATAAAAGATGCTAAAAACAGTCTATATGAGCAATGTGTAATGCTGGAAAAATCAATTTTATGGAATGAAACTGTTTTAATTGTGTAATCGTGCAGAATATTTTGGAATATATGAATGATAAAATTTTCACACGTATGGAACAAATCATTTTCGAGAAGTCGATATTTTTCTAAACGGGTAGATATTAATGATCGGCTAGCAAAGTTCTATGAAAAACGTTTGTTTCTTTAAGGAAAAAAAAACTCTGATAGCTTTAAAAGTTCCACTTCCTGGGTAAAACCAGATAGGTTAAATTTCGAACAGATGTAAAGTGCTCGATTGCGCAGCTCACTGGAGATTCGATCGGAAAGAAAACAAATAGATGAAGATGAATAATAATGCTATGTTATAATCGGCATTCTCTAGCGAATCTAAACAGTAACATATGAAGCAATCATAAGTCTGTTACGAGTGGATCCAAAACTATCACGTGTATATATATAGGTGATTCGTCCTAAGAGAGTCAATGATGCTTTTGGTCATATGTGGATTAATGTAAGAGGTTTATGAATATTAGTTACTTATGTTAGTCTCTAACTGACTCAACCACAACATATTTTAAGTTTTATAGTAATTCTTATTATTTCGAATGATAACAGATATTGCAATATGATTTTATATTGTGACTGATTGATCCATAAGTATTTGGTTTAATCATGTTTTATTTGGTTTGTTTTCATGTGTTATGAGAGAATAAAAAAAAACAACAGAAATAAATTTATTATTTACATTCTTTAAGTTTTAACTGAAAACGTAAATAACTTAGAAGAATAGTCTAAAAAGTTACATTTGTTCGTTACTGTTATTAGATGGAATGGAAATATCTTTTCTTTTGTTTTTCTTCTTCTTCTTCTTCTTTGTTTTCGCCTGTAATTCTGTATTGCTCGTTGAATTTTTATTATTTTGATCGAATATTTCCAATAGTACAGGATAAACTAACCAAGCGAAACTAAATAATCCATTGAATCGTGCTGATTGGTTTGTTTGTTGATTATTTGGAAATATATTTTGTTTTTTCTTTTTACTTTTTCGATATTTATTGATATGTATTTTCCACGGTTCATAAGTTATATGAAACCATGCTGATGCTTTTTTCTTGACTTCATCCGATAATGTTATTTGATCATAAAATTCAAATGTATCAAGTTGATTTTTCCATGTTAATTTTTTCGATATTTCGGACCATTTGACTTTTTCTTCTTGTGATTCATCTGCTAATGGATAGAATTCTTCCCAGAAGAGACGCAAATATCTAACAGAAGAGAAAAACGAAATTAAAGAGTGTCATATATATACTGATTAAAACAAGCAAAAAAAAGTTATTAGCACACTCTCTATGGAATTAAAATGTAAAACACAATGTAGCTGTTGTTGCTAATCACAGACAGATTGTTTTATTCTATTTATTTTGCGACACATGTCTTCACCATCTTTTTACTTAATGTTTCAGAAATGCAATAAGGAATAAATTTATACATGATAAAGAGATGTTATTAATATACGATCTTTGACAATATATCAACAACATCTGTCGAAGTCTGTGTAGGTGGGGGAGGATGGATTCGATATCTTATCCTATGTAATTCAACATTCTTTTTAGATTGCGTTCAGGACTGCTAATTAGATGGAAATGGAAAGCAGTGGGCTTTTCCTCCACCATAAAATATCTAACTTGCTGACAAGTTTTTATATCTTTGTGGTAACTTTGTACACAAAACCAGATGTTGAAACATTGTTTGTCTTTCTCGGTCAGAAAGTGAAATAACAATAGGTAGACAATGTCGTGGCAAGGTGAATAGGATTTAGAAGGAACGACCTTATTAATAGGTCGTGCGCTGTGGGCGGGGTCAGGTCACAGTGTGTTTCACCCGTCTTTCGGTCACCATTTCTAGCACTTTGACGATGAAAGCAGTTTCTGCGAAAATTTTTAGATTTTCTGCCGTAGAAAATATCGACAATTCTAAATCATGTTTTACAAAAGAAACTATACTTACTTATCTTGTATGACTCTATATGCATGTATAATTTCATTTCGTAATTCGAAAATTTTACTTTCTTTTGCATATTGTTTTGAAGTAAATTTAAGAATATAACCTGAAACAACTTCAACTTCATGTTTGATACCATATTGTCGCATGATTCTTTTTATATCTCGATCATATTCACTTTTTATAATGCGAGCATCTTTCATATATTCATCATTTCCATTAATAAAAAAATATTCATAAGGAAATGATGATGTAGCAACGGTTTCTTCTTCTTCATTAATATATAAATTACTACTGTAATGTTCAACTTTATCATAGAGTTTACCAAGAATTGTTGGTGAATGATATATTGACTTGTCCTTCTTTTCCATATAATGTGGATACTTCGTAGGACGAAGTTCACGTTTAAGACGAGGTGCATTGACTCCTTTCTTAGCAAAATCCACCGCCACACTATATAAAACAATACTTGAATTTTTCAATGAAATTAAAATAGATATTAGTAGTAAAGAATGAATAAAAAAATCAGAATGTTTTTTTAAACTATTTTCACATTAAATGCATCATTTTTGATTCAACATCATATTATTGTGATATTTGTATATTCAATAAAAATTTCCAATACTCAGAATTTGTAGATATTTAGTTACACATGGCATATGGAAATCGATATAATATCGATATTTGATTTTGAAAAAAAAAGAAAATGAACAAGAATGCGATCTAAAATTTGTAGTTTGATACTTATTTTTAAAAGATATCACATTTGAAATATCTAGAAATTTTCAAGTTTGAAAGTTTTGATGTTTTATACATTAATATTAGACGCTAATGGTATGTATATGGATCATTTCATTCATTAACAGCGTGACTTTATTAAATAAAAATGCATATATCTCTGGGCTGTGCACTTCTCTAAAGTTAATTTTAATGTTTTAAATGTGTTATGTTGAGTTACTCTAGGTAACTTGAAAAATTCAGTTCTTGAGTCTTTTATTTGGACAAGTCAACTAGTGTTTGTGACGTGACATAAAGAAAATCAAGACTTTCACTACATATAATTCCAGTTAAAAATTCTGGTAATTCAAACAGTATTTTTGAATACTAAATAATACGCTTTGTGAACAAGTCTTCAGACTAGGCAAATCTCTATGGAAAGTTTTTTTTTCTGAAAAAGCTAATGTTTTCAAGTAGTTGAATTTGTTGTTAATGGTGTGACTGAGTACGAATATAAAAACGTAAAATGCTTCTCTAACTGAAATTGAAATCTATCATGAAATTCTTAGATTTTCCTGTCATAAGATTTGAAATCGATTTCCTAATTTCGTCAGAACTCAAAGAATCCACATTTTAACGTATAGTCTTAATACAAAAAACATTTTCAGAAAAAGAAGCCTTATAAAAAATTGAATTGTAACAAACAACAATTATGTCCACTTTTGGCTAATGTTGTTCATATAAATTCCGTTTATTACGTTAATCATGAGCAAATACTTCAAATATAATTTTTTTTTCTTTTCAAGTAATGTTTAATGTTCATTATATTTGTAATTTAACGTACCTGTGCATTTTAGCTAATTCGAGACATTTTTCATTTTTGGCACCCTTTTCTAATTGATCGGCAAAAGCCAAATGACTATTGGCAATAAGACCGAGACTAAAACAAAAATCAATGACTAATATATAATCAAAACTTTCTAATTCACTTGTCAGCTGCGATATATTCGCCAAAAAAATTGCACACATCTTTAATAGTATGTTGAACTATTGTTCCTAATTGTATGTTGTAAGCTTCATCTTCTTGATCTTGATAATCAAATGGATCTTCGTTTTTTTCGAATATTAAATCTGGATGACGAGTTATCCAGAATGTATCTCCATCGAGATCCCCACCAGACATTTCCTTAGGATGAGGACGAGGTCCTTTCATAGGAAAAACAATAACATTTTTTAATCCATGCAAAGCAGGTATATCAACTGCTTGGAGTTTTCGAATGTCACCTTTCAATAATAAAAAAAAAAACCCACAAATATCATTTCATAAAACAAACTATGATAGTGGTGACCTATTGAAATACATACCCGGATGAAAACATGGATTTCTTGTAACTACTACGGGACCACGGAATATCTCTGTTGTTAAACCTTCTGTTTGTTGGTTACTATTATCTATTTGTATAAAAACTTCACCATAGTTAAGTGTTCGAGTTTCATCAATTACTCCCAATAAAGACCATGAATTTGGCACACGAATTTTTGCTTTTGTTCGTAATTCTTTAATAAGAAATGCTTTAATAACAAAAAGAAGTTGTCGAACAAATGGATCTTTTCGTTCACGTAAACGTTTTAAATATTCAATTAAAAATCTATGATATCCATTTCCACCAAATTCATTTAAACCTTTTAATGATTCACATGCTTCACGATAATTTTCTGTTAGTGCTTTTAATTGTTCTAGCATATGGTTTTGCAATGCGATAAAAGTTTCATCAGGAATCCCAAGAGATGATAAAAGAAGAATAATTTGTCTGTTAAGATAAGAAATTGAAGGATTAAGTGATGTACGTATAACATCAATGGAGCGATTTTCTTTTGCAATGAATTTATTCATCGATTCACGAAATTGGACGTCTTCATTGTGATTAGTAATCTTACCTGAGACATCCAAGCAGACCATACCTACAAGAAATTTATATATATATATATATATATAAATATGGTTGCTTTAATGTATATTTCAATAGTTTATTCAGATAAATATTACCTTTATAACCTCCACAACGAATTTGAAATGCACAAGGACAAACTTTTTCAGATAATTTCGTTTCTTTTGCTAATATTTTGGCCAATTTTAGTGTAATTATACCAATACCATCTGTGAAACAATGTTCGTATGTACGTTCACTAGTTCTTTCGAATTGTTTGAAATCGGATATTTCTCTTATTTGACAACTGTCAAGTTGAATACCTTTGATACTTGTCGAAAATGATTGTCCTAACTAGAAAAAAATTCTCATAATGTAGATTTAAATGTTTAATTTTACTTACACGGGCAGCTAATTTAGCTACAGGACGAACATTACGAAAGTTGCCCATCCATGTACGAATTGTATCAACTGTGGTACCATCATCAGCTGAAGAGAACATCCAACAGGAATGTTCACGTAATTGTGAACTTGAAAAAGCTAAAAATTCATAATGTCTATCACATACATTAACTCCATTAATCAAGATTTTCTTGATACGCTCATAGATCTTTGTCATATTATCATTGTTATTATGTAATACACGATAATCTGTGTAAAACAACAATAGAATATAAAAACTTTTTAATTGATTTTTATGAAATCAATTCTTTTACCTTCATCACGAAAAGCTACACGAAGAAATCGATTTTGATGTTGTACAAAGTAGCGTGTTACAGCACATTTTTCTTCACGATAAGGTCCTTCATATAGAACCGTCGATGGTGTTATGTATATCTTACGAATTAAAAATGGTTCCACATTTGCAGTACGTAATTCAAGTTTCGTCGCATAAATTTCCGTCGTTTTTGTTCTACAAAGTTCATATTTTTTGAGTAATTGTTCAAGGGCACAAATAAGTAGACGACTAAATGTTCCAGGATGATGTTTTGTTTGTACGAACAAATGTTTTGCCGTAGCTGATGTAATTGATATTCTCTCTGTATTTGTAGTATTGATGAATCTTCCAGTAGTACATGAACGAATATGTTGAGAAATAAATGAATTTTCGGTACTATTAGAAAGATCTTCAGTAGTAGTTGGCACTTGGTTTTCTTCTTGTTCTACTTGTTGTTCTTCGTTCTCATTATTCCAATCTTCATCTTCATTATCACACGTTGTAGCAAACCATCGAGGAGCGAATTCAACAATTTTATCTGTAAAAATATGAAGATAAAATATTATACCGTGAAATTAGATTTTTATTTTTATTTGTTTTCTTTTGAATTTACCTGTAAGAGCAATTAATGTATTAATTGTACATTTCTTTAAAATATGTTCAGCTTTTTCATCAACAATTAAATCATTAATTGTAATAATATGTTTTGATAAAAGTTTCATAATTTCAAATTTTGTTTCAAAAGGATATGATGGCCATCGATGATTAAGAAAATTATCTACTTTAACTTGATTTTCTTTTATCCATTCATCATTGGATATTAATAGGACAGATTCAAGATTTTTTCTTGCAGCTTGTATTGTTCCAATTAATTGAATTATATTGAATTCAGAAAATTCTCGTGGTGATAAATTATAACGACGTAAAATCTCAAATAATTTTATATAATCATTACGTAAATTTTGTGAAGATAATTTAAAAAGCCACGCATTAGCATGACCAATAAGGCCATAGCCAGGTAAACGATTCTCATCGAAATTGTCAACAAGTGAATTACTTTTGTTTCGTACTTCTAAAATTATTGGAGGTCGTTTAAATTCAACGAGTAAAAAAACTTCATTTTCGTTGATTAATACTGGAGTTATTTTTCTAGCTTTCAAACTAAAATATATAAGAAAGTATTTTTCAAATAAATCAAATTATTCGAAATTTTCTTTTCAATAGAACATAACGAAAAATTTATAAATTAATATTCACAATCGTTAATTGAAATCAATAGAACTTACTCTCGAAAGTTCCATTGAAATTTCACTTGAATATTAATAACAAACTGATCCGTCATCATTGGGTCTAATGCACCAATAATAGTTAATTTTTTCTTTTCAGTATCGATATTCAATCGAAAATTGTTACATTTATCAGTTATAAGACGATGAGCTATAATGCCAAATTGATCAGCATTATAAACGATGCTGTTTTCTGTTTGTATATTTTTCATCGCTGCTCCTGTAATGAGCGTACCATAATGAATATCTGTAATTTTAATATTAATGCTTGTCGCTGTATCAATGATTGCTGTCGTAGTAAGTAAAGTATTACTAGGCTGTTGAGAAGATCGATTAGTACTTTTAATATCTAACTTTTTGCCGTTAAAAACGAAAGCTGTTGGTTTTGTTTCACTTCTATATAGAACCTCAGTCGCAATTTGAATAGAATCAAATCGAGTAAAAGCATAACGAGCACCTTTCTAGAAATAATTTATAGCTTTCAGTATCAACAAGAAGTAAAATTATGTTTTTATTCCTACTCTATTCGTTTTCAGATCAACATGGCTAACACCGTAGCCCTGTTCGATGAACCACTTTTTAAGATCATACCATTTAGTGTTCGAAGGTACATTTCCAATATATAGTTGAGAAGTTGATAAAGATGTTGTTCCAGAATCATCAACTGTAGGATCAATTGCTAAACAATATTTTCCTGTATTTCCTATTTGACGAATGAGTGGTGGAGCTGTTAAATATGTCAGAATTGAATCATTGACAAATTGTGTTAATAAATTTGAATTAACTGAACGATGAGGTTCAGAATGCATAGCCAAACGGACAGAATAATTTAAAGGAATATCGACTAAAGGAACTTCGAAATGTTCAGATTTACTTTCTTCGAATATCATATCCTCTAATGATGTAAAATGATCAGTGTCGTCGAAATCACAATAATCATCATAATCATTGTCATCATCCATGTCAATCATTCGATCGTCGACAATTTCATCTGCCATAGTATCATCAGACGAATTATTTTCGAATTCTGATTCGGATGTCGACATTTTTCCAACTTTTTCAATGAATACAAAAAATTAATGAAAATTTTTCTGTATATGAATTTATTTGACAAATTCTAAACTAAAAATAACAGTTCACTATTCTGATCACTAGGGAACAAATATATTTTTTCCCAGTAACGATGACTAATAAGACACTTGAGATTTAGTTGACATTTAATCTCGTGTTACATGTATAATGCTTATCGTAATTTTCTCTTATGCATTACTTTCTAAATTTCTTTTTACTATTAAAGAAACCAGCACTTGAATATGACTCTAAACAGGGAAGAAAAAACAGTATCATAGACAGCCACATATGTCGAATGAGTCACCATTGGTGATCAAATGTTTGACAACCAAGGAATAGAAAAAATAATATGAAATAAAAAAGAAAATATTGCCGGAAAAGTTTTTTTATTCTGTTAATAAGAACAGTTTTTTGTAGAATCTTTGTAAGATATGTGAATATGACGTTATAAAGTTAAAGTTCAATTCAATGTTTAAATCCAAGATACATTCTTTTTAAGAGATAACTTAATGTTATAAATCCCATTGAAAATATTTAATAAGTCTTTCGATAAGTTCAAGCATATTCATTTTGTTTTTTCATTATGATTATTTATTTTTCATTGAAGTTTTACTTTTTGTTTTTGAGAGACATCTCTATGCAAATTCATTACTATATAATTTTGAATTCTTTTATTCATATGAAATATTTAATTACAAGATGTATATATCGGGTGTCCCAAGAGTTTTGCAACATTTTTTATTTCGTATTTATCTCGACTAGAGAAAATGATAAAATCTTGATTTTTTTTCTTAAAAAATGCCACGTGAAAAGCTCTACAGAAACTGTATAAAGAAATCTCTATTAACTAGTCCTGATGATTTTCTAGATGATTAAAAGAGAAGATATGCGTGACTTTGTTACCAGATGTTATAAATTTTTTTTAGGGAAAAAGTACTTTTGATCACCAAAAAACTTAGATACTTTTGATCACCATTTTTTCATTTCTATTTTCATGATTTCTTATTTGATGTAAATAAACGATAAAAGTGTAAATCTGTAAGTTCTGTTTTATGTGCTTAAAGTGAGTTCGATTTATTCCGTACACACTTGACACGATGTATATCAGAAAACGNATTTTAGAAAAAAATAGATCAATTTATTTTTTTTACCTTTAATTTGTTTAGCAACCCAAACATGGTCACATGTTTCAATGGTCCATGCTTCTTCAGCATCGACAACAAGAAAACTATTATCATAACCGTAAGACATATTTGCACTTGCATCAAAACAAGCTCCACCTTGACCATATTTTTCAATTAATTCACCAATTATTTTAACAGCAGATTTGGCTGTTTTAGCACGTTCCAATGCCAATCTAAAAGAAATTTCATAGGAAATATTTATTCTAATCTTCATTTTTTGATTATCTGTACAATGAAATTTATTAAATTATTGATATATGTTCAATTATCCAAGAGAGAATAGAAAGTATCTTCAAAAAATAGTTTTAGCCATTATTGAATTATGTCAAAATGAACTTGATATGTCTTTTTATCCAATACAATAGTTTCTATCTTTTATTCAATACTATACTTTTCTCCAAAGCAATCTTCTAATAGAAGTTTTCAATTCATGAGCAAAATCATTCATTAACGAGGTGATTTCGCAACATTAAAATATACACATCTTGAAATAATCAACTTTCCTAAAGCTAATTTGTATATATTACATGTATGTTAAGTTAATATAAATATCTTGAAAAAACCAGAGCTGGAGCCTGATTGTTCAAAAGAATAATTACTAAAAAACAAAACTAGCATTAGCAAAACTGCAAATTATTCTGAAGTTTTTGGGCTTTTTTTGTCGTATGATTAGGAAGATATTTGCTAATCATCTTTTAATTAAACGTCAGCTGAAAGAACCAACAGTTTTACATATGTCTCTGCTAGAAGAACTTATTCAGAAAAATAATCCTTCTAAAGAATCTAAGTCAAATATTTATATATTAGTATAAAGAACTCATTTACAATTCATCTGCATCTACTTAAGACATGCCAAGAGTAGTAATTTTGGCAGATAAAATCCCAGAGGAAGAACTTAATCAAGTTTTTGCTTCAACAAGTATTTGAGCTAGTAGCTATGCTTAATCGCGCACAATCAATTCGTTTGAAGATATTTGTTGTAGCTATTTTTTAAATAATATTTGATTAAAAAATTCATCATCTTAAAATAACGGCATTTCATGTGATGATTAGAGACCGCTTAATTGATGAAGTTTACCAATTAGATCGAGTACATGAAAAATACCTAGTACTTTATCTCTAGAATAAGGTAAATGACTTTCGGTGTCTTGAGCACTGATCAATGATCTTTGTCTTCCCATTCCATTAATAAATAGTTTTAAGGAATTGATGATAAGAAATCTCTGTTCTGTCCATATGTTATGGTACATTTGCTAGATGTGTCATACGAGAAAACGTTTTATGTAATATCCATGCATATATATTCGTTCTCTTTCTTTTGTTTGATATATATATATAATTTATAGTATTTGCCTTTTCTTTCGTTCTGTCAAGTGTTTTCCCTAGTGTGTACTTTTGTTTTGTTTCGCTTGGTTCGTTCTCTCAGTTAACAACTCTTGTTCGTTTCTTTCGTGCTTATGATTATTCTTGTTTCTTTTCTTGACCTTGAACTTAAAGTTATTGCGCAGTTAGTAATGCATGACTATATGTATGTGGGTGTAATTCTAAGGGAGTAGGAGAGAGCGATGATTATGTTTTTTTGATTGAAAAATAAATCTGATAAACAAATTTAAGTAACATCTAAACAATAACCATATACATATTATGGGACGTAATACCATATCTATCAGTTTTTTTAAAAAGACTAGTTGATTATTACTGCACCAAAATGTAACTGATGAATATTGTTTGATTGCAGTTCTTTAAATTCGAAGAATTTGAACCGATTTATGTGTGATGTATCCAAAGTTTGTCGCCTAATATCACTTCATATATTCATTGTATTTCTTTATTCAGTCATGTTCAACGAAATTTAATTGATCAAAATAATTGCTAATTACCGTATTGAATGCTGTAACCAAGATAAAGAATTTTCAAATAAAATATTATTTGAAAAATGTTTTTCAACTAATCGATTATGCGTAATTAAGTATGGCTACTAACTTAAATATTCGCTGGAACAAAAAACTTCATTAACTCTTTCTTATAGGTTTTTATCTACACACTACTTTTGGTATAACCTAAGTATTATCATGACAAATCGTTATAATAAAGCATTTCAAATGACAAACTATTAGTTATGTCAAAAAAAGAAATACTAGTCAATATCTCATTTATTGTTGAAGAAAAATCGAGAAAAACTTTTTCTCTTAAATTCTTACCACTAAAATAGAACGAATCGAAATACCATATATTCTTTCTTCTAAGAATTTCTATTGCAACTAATAAATGTTTAATCATAAATACTAACCGAACAACATCAAGACCAGTCAATGCGGGTTTTCGTGTCTCATATGGTACTTTTGAAAATACGGCTTCATTACCAATACATATGCCATGTTCATTAGCACCCATTTCTGCACCCCAACACCAAGCTGGTTTTGATAAAATACATCGATAAGTTGTTGATATCTGTGGAACTTGAATATGAGTACACTGAATTTTGAAAAACAAACAAATCGACTTCAAAGAGAATTAAACAAAACCAAATAAAAATCTTACTTGAACATAGTCCTTATTATCACTTGTATGTTCATTGGAAACAAAAATAATTTCTTGAACTTCATTTGCTGGTCGATCAGAATTTTTAGCAAATATACGAAAATTTGAATCTGTTAATGGTGGTAAAACTACAAATGTATCACATGAATAAGGAAGATTTCCATCCGACATGATTATGAATTTTTAGTAAATAATCAAGATATTACTAAAAATAAAAAAAAATAAAACAACCCAGTCTGTCTGTCTATGTGTTTATTGACAAAACAAAACACCAATCAATTTTTGACTATCAACAGATGGCATACTTATATTATCGACCTGATATAGTAATTTAATCGTGTGCAATGTCATCGTTGTTCTAAACTTACATCACTATTAGATTAGACTTATATAAATGTTGTCGAATTGATTGTATAATGTTTCTGACAAATATATGAAATTTTTTCTTACGTATTCGATCAAATACTTAAAATAATATCGTAGTAGCAATATTCTAAATCCAGTTCGATCGTTTATTTGACTGCTGGTCTTCGTCAACGTACATTTAGAATAAAAGCGATTCAGTTATTACTGTGAAAATTGAGTATGCGAACGAACTGAAATTACTTGTACCTTCAAATTAACATAATTATGTAGAATTAATTCAAACTTAAAAATCATCATGTACATTTCATAATAAAATTACGTTCAAGAATGGAGTTGGCTATTTATATTTAACATTAGTTTTGATTTGGTAATGCTCAAAAATTTAAACTATTGTCATAACCAATAATATCGAATGTTTCATGTTAAGTTAATACTGAATAAAGGATATACTATGTAAAAGCTTTTCTGATGACATATTTTCATTTCTCGAGAAAGTTCTATACAAAACAGCTGCAAACGATAATATTTATTGAGACTACTCTTGTGTCAAGAGATTCGATAAAGAGAAGAATGGGCTAATCAACAACGACAAAAACGCACGATTCAAATACTGATTACGGTGACTTCATCATTAATATTGTTTGTTCTTTTTTTTTAGTAATCTTTTCAATCTAGTTTTCTTTTTTATATTTGAACTGCTCGAAGTATCGAAAATCACAATTTCTATAGATAGATATCCCGCAAGTTATTTTCTTTCGATATCTAGTTTAATAAAACAAATTTTAATTGCTCTCTCCAATGTACACGTCTTCAATGAGTTTCTATTATTTTGCTTTCTATAATTATGTATGTAGCTCATAGACAAAAACATTGTATGATATGGATGTGACTACATTTTCTATTCTTGTTAGAGTTCTTTCAATCAGTAAGATTTATTATTTACTATTTTAAAGAAATATAATTGAAGTCAATAAAGTATCCAAATGTGAATGTTCTTAATGAAGACGATCGAAATTATGTAATCTCGAGTATTTTAGCACTTATTTGTAGACTTACCGGTATTGTTTAAGTCATATGTAAGTAAGTATATTGATCTATTGAAAATTATTTGTATCTTTAGACTTCAAATTATTTAGATGAAAAGATCGAGAGAAAGGCAATCATTTTCGATTCAGTCAATGTCATAGTCGTTTCAGCATGTATTCTTATTGCTTGACGTATACATATTTACCTTTAGTGAATCTTGAATGATGTTTCAACTGAACTTCTTTTTCTTGCCGTTCTGATATTTATCTGTTTCGAAATTTAGTTTGATTTTTTCATTCTAAGATGGCATTGAAACAGTATAACGTTGATTGATACTCCATCAATAGCACAATTTCGAGAAACATAGGATCCATCTTGTATCTGACACGTTCGTTATCTAAAGGAGCTCGCGATTGATCCTTTGATCCTGCAACGAATTATTCATATCATACATAATTATTGTTCTGATGTAATTGCAAAAAAAAACAACAATATTTGATACAAGCTGTTCATTTCAGTTTGAATTATTTCACTGATATTGACATCGATTTATCACGTTTAATGTCGTCAATATTAGCAATAATACAGCTGTACAGTTAGATTACGTTGTCTGCCAGAAAATCTTAATAGATCTACGTACTTGTTAAAAGCAAGATAATTTATATCACAAATACAAGAGATTCATTCTATCGGCAGACGCTATGTCAGATGGAAGCATCGTATAGTATATGCCGAAAATTATCTAGAAACATAGGTTGATTTTCTCATATATGTGAATAATCTTAATTAATGATCAAGTTTTTATTGTTAAAATAAATACTGTTTTCGATTATTATCAATGTTTTCTCTGTTTTGTGTTAATGTATCTTTATCGAAAAAGAAATAAAAATATCACAAACTTATATAAAACATTTTTGTTTTATATACGTATAAATAGGAGAAAGTCAAGTTCTAAACATTTTTTTTATTCGGAATTTAGTTTAAAATGTTCATTTACTAATTCCAAGACGTCACTCATGAATTCATTATTGGGTAGTGGTTGAGTATAATTATAATGGCCGCACGACTCTCGTGGATTCATACATACAAGTTTCTTGCCAATATCTCGATTTGTTAAGATGATATATTGACACTTTCCACATTCTGTAAAATAATAAGGATTTGGTTTCTGTGGTACACCCAAGTTTCTTGATGGGTTCATCAGATTTTCAACAGAAGCCACGAATGAACAAACGTAATTCTCAAGATGTTTGGCGTCAAATGCTTGTGCATCATACCAATCATACGTGCATGTTGCTAAACTATTATCTTCAAACGTGTCGATATATTGACGTTGTTGTAGATGTATGGGTGTTGATGAGTCACGTGCAATATTCACAAGTTTATCACCATTATTAGATAATATAACCTTTATTTGTTCTTTGCTTGTTGACATCTGAAATACGAGAATTTAAGTAAGTAACACATGTTGTTTACAACTATACAATACTGAATTTTACTCATTGGCGGACCGAGGCTACTAGCGACTCGCTGGACAGGTGGGGCAAGCCAATCAAATTTGAGAGATTTCTTTCGTTCTCTCAAATTTGATTGGCTTGCCCCATCTGTGCAGCGAGTCGCTAGTAGTCCTGGCCCGCCAATGAATTTTACTTCCATTGAATTTCTATGATTAATATCATTCAGAAAAATAAATGATATGTTAGTCGTGCTTCAATAGCTCAATGGTTAGAGCACTGGTCCGGATAACTAGTAATCATATCGTGGGTTCGATTCCCGAACAAAGCATATCATTTATTTTTCTGAATGATATTAATCATCGAAATTCAATGGAAGTAAAATTCAGTATTGTATAGTTACATATACTCCTTTTCTATTCTTTAACAGTTATGTTATTTACAAATGAAAAAAAATGATCGAACATATAAACAAGAGATAATAATACAAATATCATTAAACTCTTTTAGAAAGAGTGAATAATTGATATTGACTATACTTGTAATAAATCAAATTAATGTATTGTTAAGAGAATATACAAAATCCGAGTAAAGTACAAGAAAAAATATATCAATTTATATATAATAGTTCAATTTCAAGAAATAAAAATAAAAATCATTAGTTAATACATTTATTGTATTCATTATAAACTATACTCCTTGAACTAAATATCAATATATGTCATTTCTCTATGCATAAAAAAGATTTTGAATGATTGCAATGACGTCAACATTGTCAACACAAGTCATGACATAAAAGATAAAGAAGAAAAACTGACTCATATTATTGTCATTGTTTGACTTGACACCAACGTATGTTTGTCAATATTTAAGCAGCTCGTACATTATTATTTTACGATCTGCTTTTTTTAAGAGACAATTCAAGGACAAAAACTAAAGGAAATATGACAATGTCTTTTAGAATAATCAAATTAATGTAGATATTTCCTTCTCATCTTATTACATTTATCTATTCAATCATTTGTCTTTGTAAACAATCTATTGTTATTCCGATTTATCAGTTGCATTCATTCTGGTTTACAAAATGAATGAATCGATTTAAACTATGGATATATATATATATGAAATTTCGTTTTACTTATTCTTTTTAAATTTCTTATGAAAACTATACAAAAGACAACATCGATTAAAATTTCATTGATTATCATTCTTGAAATTTTTTTGTTATGATTGAAATACTGTATATTAATATCGAATCAATTTCAAAACGTTTTACTGGAATGATACTCATTGTACCCTCAACATTAATATCTAACAGATGAATAAGTTATTATTTTAATGTTTCCATTTATATTTATTACATTTGTATGTTCAGGTATAATTAGATTTTAACTTATAGCAAAATATTCTTTCTTCAAACAAAATTGTATTATTTTAATTGAAATGAAAAACCATGATGCAAAGCAGGGAACAAGAAATTCATCAACTGATAAATCTATGTTATTATTTTATTTTGTTTAGACTTTTACTTGATTTCATTATGTTTATGATTCAAACTTATGTAAACAATTATTTCTATTTTTTTTTCATTCCTTGTGACTAATGAATGTTTCTATAGAACGCTCTTGTTTCGTCAAACAAAATGTTTGATCAAAAATAATATCTATTTCTTTAACGGAAAAAAGAAACTAGAATGACGACTATAATACCAAATATGCATGACAGAAATATCTAGAAATATTGACATAATTATACCCATTATCGCTAAAAGTTTGTCGTCTTTAGATTACTGTATATTTCTGATCATTCGGTTCTTTTTCTTCAAAAGAGCAAAAATATCAGAATAAAGTGAAATATTTACTAAACAAAAAGCACAAAATGTAATAGTACCATGACTAAAAAATTCAACATCTTAGGAATTGAAGAATCATTTTTTACTTTTACATCGACTACGAAAAACCAATTCGTTCATATATACGGATCTCAAAGTATGATGTGAATAATAAAAGGATAAGATCACTTCATGTTTCATTTTATACAAAATTTCTTTCTAGTTCAACTAAATGTCAATGTTGACAGAATTAATAACAATGATTATCATAGCACAAGTATCTAATCACTACAAATTATTAATGTACCAAATGTCTTTACTGATGTCGACCAATGTATTCATTTCGTTACAAATGTCAACGACGAGAAGACTGTTATGACTTTCCCCAGAAGCATTTTACCGAATGATTGTATCAGTTGTTCATGATCTAGCGATATGGTAATATTATCCATATCATTTGTAAAAACAAGGTAAACGAGGAAAAGTGAGCAAAACAATGGCTGAAAGTCCATAGCACCTTCCTAGTTCAGAGCAGACAAGTCCGTGTACTCACACACACATCCTTCATCTGTACATAAAATGAGACTTCTGCATTTCGCAGCAGATACGTTTTTCACGAACTATCTACAGCGAAATTTCCCGATATTTTTTTCCATGATTCTGTATAATACACAGAGAGTCTAAGTTTGAACTTAATTCTTAACTATAATGAACATCATAGTACGTAGGCACAGTCTTTCTGAAAACATAAAGGCTAGAATCGCTTAATTGTTCTTCTTTTGTGACACATTGAGATAGTTCTTACATGCTTTACCGATTGTAGCTATCTCTTTACCATTTCTCACATTTGACATCTGTTCGATCTCATCTTTTTCAAGTGTATCATTTTTTCATATTCATTATTTTTCGAAGAAATATAAAGAATTTCACAAGATATTCATGATTCTACTTGACTTTAGCCATTTTGAATTCCTATCATTTACACAAAGCAATTCAGGTTACGAGCAACGACACAATGACATAACTACGTAATCAAATCGCTATTTGGAAATGATAACTACTATGCATAAAAAAATATTCACACAAGAAAAATATAAGAAATACGTCACAATGATAAAAAAACACTAAGATAAGACAAGTGCCATGGATGCATAAGATGAATCATCATTTCTATTCATTAACAGCTGCTACCTTTTAAAATAGAGTTCATTGTACCGAATGCTGGTGTCTATATTAACATGGCGATAATGTATAATAAATATATTTTATTGAATATAGAAAAGAGACAAAAAATATCAAAATTTCAATTTGAATTTGAGATCAAAGAACTATAATATTTTCAAAAATAATCTCTTCGATTTCATTTACATAAAGCATAATCACACAATAAAACCAAGTATAAAACATTTAAATTTTCTTCCTTTTTTCAACCTTTTAGTTAACATGTTTAAATTTATTTATTCATATAGTCTATACTATAATATGATATTAGTTGATAGTGTTAGCGGCTACATTTGATAAACTATAATTTAATGGATTTAAATCAGGTGAAGATGACCACCAATGATTATTCAAGACGGACACACAAAAATGGTCTCTATAGAATTTTTAATGGAGGTAAGATAAAAATCACCGAATATCATTATGCTAAAATCCAGTTTGCAAAGTTATCCCTTGTTTGTGGATCTTAGTACAATATCAGCTGTATATTCATTGTTTCAATAGGCATTTTATCTCTCGAAATATTGTTTTTGTTTTATGTGAATTGACAAGGAACCACATCCGGGTTCCTATGTACTGCTTGTCTAAAGTGATGACCTTTTCACTAGATTGTTTACCCTTGGTAAGTGTAATTATAAAAAAATCCAATAAACGATTTATGTCCTGAAACTTTGTTCATCGATAGTTCTTGAAACCATTAGAATATTCTAAAAGTTTCAGCTAAAAAGAGCGATTCATTCTTGAAATATTAAGTTTTTAAAAAGCACCTAGATGGGCTGCCCTTCTTTATAGGATATTATGGTTTTTTCAAGAATTTGATATCTTAAGAAAAAATCGTTCTTCCTAGCTTAAATTTTTAGAATATTCTAATGGCCTTAAGAGTTGTTTAGGGGCAAAGTTTCAGATCAAAATTTGTTTGTTCAATTTTTTTATAAATACCGTATCAAGAGTAAAAAGTTCAGGAAAATAGTCATAACTCCAGAAGAACAGTACATGAGGAGAAATCCTTCTTTACATTTTCTAGTCTCAATAGAGACCACATAATGAGTCGTGTCTCCTCTCAAATGCGAGGTACTCCCTAGATTGGTTCTCTGGTGAGTACAGATAACCGAACGAGTGTAATAAGTTGATAGAGCTAACGTTTTTGATCGTTCACTATTTACAAATTAGTCATTCGTAATGAAAGTACATCAATGAAATCAGAATAGATTTTCGTTGATCCATCATCATTCTTACATTTATCCTAAAGTTATATAAATACATGTGAACTAATATTCAGATCTCATCAAATTAAATTGTGTAATCCGTTTCAAATACAATCTATTGATAAAAAAAATATGTCAACAAGATGAACAATACGAAAGGAAATTCTAAATTACTATCAATGTATTTCTTTATGTGCAATCCATCAGATAATCATGAAGTTAATTAATTCGCACTTCAATATTTCTGAGAAAAAATCAAAAGATATATTTACACATTCTCATGACTAAATTTATTCTTTATTTAAACTTGATACAAACTACCTAAAGATAAAGTTACAGTGACTATCTACATTATCATTGTGACAAAACAAAAACATACTGAAGATAGTAGATTACAATTTGAAAAATATGAACTATGAAAAATCGATTTGCATTGAGCAATAAGCATGCATATCCCATATATAATATAACAATAATATCTTTGATGTTTATTCTATCTGATCAATAAAAATTTGTTGCTTTATCATTAATCATTGATATAAATTTATTTTCTGGTATTTTTGCATCTGAATGATTTGCTCGATTATACAAGTCGAATACAACATAGATTAATGTTAAACTCATGAATGCTAACAATGATGTCATAAACAATAATAATGATTGACCCAATATTAAATGTCGTTTTTGTTTATCATATTGTTTGACACGTTGACGATTTAATTCATTATAAATATCATTACGAATTTTTTCTTGGCTTTCTTCAGTAAATATATTTGGTTCTAATAATGGTAATTCATCATCATCATCATTATTTAATTGAAAATGTACATCAAATATATCTTGTGCACGTACAATTGTTCGTTGCTTTCGTCGACGATTTAAATCAATACGTTGATCAATGGCAATATTTTTTGATTTTTCATGTAATTCTCGACGTTTTGCACGAAGTTCTTGAAGAAATTTATTCGTTATACGTAATGGATTTGTATCATAATTATTTGATTGTACTGTTGAATATGTATCAGATTCTTCAACTTCAGGAGCAATAATAAGATCTATTTGACTAGTTGCAGATGGAGGTGTCGATTTCGATTCAGTTTTATGAATAGCATCAACTGATGAACTCTTTTTTAATTGATCACTAATAGATCCAACTGCTGCTGCAATTGTAGCACGACGACGAATGTCTAAAGATTTTCGTAGTAAAATTGTATTAAAAAAGCGTGATGATGTTCGATTTTTATTCTTTTCATAGACTGACGGAAGAGCAGCAGGTAATGGTGGTGGTGTTGGAATTTCATTTTCAATATGAATTAATGGAATTATTTCAGATCGTTCAATTGATGAAACATTACGATTGGGTTCAGGTACAACTGTTACTTCGAAACGATGTGACGCCATTTATCTGAAATATTTACATAAGAATAGTTTTGTTATAAATTCTATATATTCTTATTTTTTGAATAACTATCCATAGATGTTTAGTTATTCTCTCATTACTACTCTACTACGGTATACTAATACTTGATCTCTAACCACCAATCTACTACTGGTATACCGGCAATAATGCAACATGAATATTCATCACTGTTGTTTTGTATTCATACAAGTATTTGTCTACAGCAAGCATTAGAAAAAAATGACTTTTATGCTTATCATAAAAATCGTAACTATCTCTATGCTTATATTTACAATCATGTAACCAGCTAGTAACATTGTAGAAATCATTGACTTTTCTATTGATATACGTCAGAAACTGACTTTTGAATATATTTTGTATGAAATAAAAATTTTCTAGTAGACAACAGATTTTTAGTAGAAAAACAATTGCACTAGTTCAAACTTTTCTTATAGAGTTCATTGTTTTAAAGAAAAAATGCACACCGTTTTTGAGACTAAGTACGTTGTTTTCTTACAAGTTATTTTGGTCCTTTGTACTTTCGAGCATTATTCGTAGATAAGAACATGTGCGTTATCAAATAGAAATACTTTAGTTATAAGTATATATATCAGATAAAATTGAAATTTAGACAAAATTAAAGAGATTTTTTTAAAAGACTTCAATATTAAAAAACATAATGGAAAAAAATACGAGTAAAAAACTTCTCAAGCAGAAAAGAATTTCTAAAAATACATTTTGAATGTCCTAAACGCGATTTGCGTTTGAGTGCTTTTTCACGTTCATTGGGAAAATACTAAAATCAACTAATTTCATCATAAAATATGCATGAAGACGCAGAAAAAAGCAATGCTTGCATCTGGAAAACGTACAAAACTTTTCTCTCCATATTTCTAACATACATCACACATAAAAGATTTATTCTCATCTGCACATTACGTCAAAATATTGTAGAAAAACAAATTTTACACGTTTTTCAAATGTAAAAGTTGCCTTTTTTAAGCATCTTCATTCACTTTTTATGATGAAAATAACTGATTTTTCGTGCTTTCTAAATGGGCGTGAAAACACTCAAACAAGAACCGTGAATGTAAATATCAATGAAAAGAGGACCTACAATCACGCCCACACTGATACCCTTTAAGCTTATACTTTCTTTTTTGATTAGTGTTTCTTTGCGTTCGAATTCAGCGCGATTCATTTATGATATGTAAATCACATATATATGACCTGCTAAATTTTGTTGAATTATTTTTTAACCCGAAAAAAAAAGGATTTTTTAGCTTATGCAATCTCTATAGTAGAAAAATCATTAGCTGACGTCAATGCAAAAGAAGTCATTGGTGTATATATTAAAATATGAATAAGTGAAAATGAATACTCTGTCTAATTAAAAACGAATTCTGCCTACGTATAATTTTATCTATGGCATATATCTGTTTTCCATGCTATTTGCAAGATGTTGTAATCTTACATGAAGTTGCAAAAGACTCTACTTGTAGCCTCAATAAAAGGTAACTCAATGTGAACATATCCTTATTCAATTATTTTGAGTTTCATTGCAATATGAAAAATGATTAGATCATGAAGTAACATGTTAGCTGATGTTTCTAATAGAAAAACATCACGTTATGTTGATCATGTCAAGTGTTCTGATAAGAAAATGTTAATAATTACTTTACAGTCAAAATAGTCTCATAGCAGACGTTAATATCCACATTTATGATACAGCTATAACGAATGTTGAAGCCATGTTTCTATCTATCATAAATGTCATTTTTGTACATCTATTATACGATAAAAACTTCTTCGCTGCAAGAATACTCTTCTAGAATTTATTTATCTCAACACGACTGATCAGAAGCAGTTAACATCTGAAAGGCGATCACAATATTTTGAGAAGGTGAAGGCAGGAAAAGTTTTCGGTTCCCCTGGGAAAAGAGAAGAAGCTTTCTTGACTGGTTGGGTGTCACATGTTCCCTCCCCCCCCCCTCCCCCCGCAATCGAGTCATCCCTATATTTCAATTAGATAAAAAATACTTATCTTAAAAAAGACTGGAATGTTTTCAGAGAATAGATTCTACGCTTATAAAAATTATATTGTAATCACATGATAGATTTAATTCTATAAGAAAATAAGCATAGTAATAAATTCTTTAATTTTAAGTAAATTTTCATTGGTCTATTTAGTCACTAATAAATAATTGGCGATATAGTCGTCAAAAAAAAGTATTCATTAAAAAAGTCATTGAATTAAATTTTAAAATCATTCTTTGATCATTAAATATTTTTCAATTGAACGAAAATTTACGAAATTCTATTTCATCATTCCAATTGGTTCATTTATTGCCGAAAAAAAACATCTACACTTTTTCAAATAACAACATGTAAAACTTATCAACAAAAATCTCAAGAAAATATTTATGCCATACTATTTGATCAATTCATAAGTTTCGTTTTTTTTTCTCTTGTTTTCTTTGAGATTAAACTCAGTCCATTTTATCTCGATTTCCACTTGAATAATATTCTAATTATATTTTTGAAGGACTTGTCATGCGTCAACATACTTATTCATTTTATCATTGAAAAAAAAAAAGCACTAAAATAAAATCTTGTTTATAAAAAATATAATCTAGGTTCATTTCACCTTTGTTTGCATTGCAAAATAATATTTTTTTTCTTTCGTTTGTTTGTTTGTTTTGAGATATTATATAAAAATAAAAATAAAAATTACAATGTCATTATTCGATCGTGTTGAGCTTCTATCAAAAAAATGAATTCGATTCTTATCCAGTGGGTTGACAAATAAATTATTCTGTAAGTTACATATTTCTATTTTTTCTTGTGTTCTCATTTGTACATATTCGTTTATTCTGTTTTTTCAGATTTTGCCTTTTTATTTTCATTTTTTTTGCTTTCTTCATTTCTCATCATTTTCTTTTTTTTTTCTTCCTTCTGCTTAATACTCACCGTGTCTCTCACGTTCTTTTTGGTTCGTTTAATATAGTACTCCTTATTTCTTTTACCTCATATCATTAATACTCACGATGAGTAGTCCACGTAAATTTGCTGAAAAAATTGCTCTCATTCAACAGAAACAAGCGGAAGGTGATGCAGCATTTAATACAATTATTTATGAAGTTGAAGCTGCTAAACAAGTATGACACAATAAAAAAAAATTCTAATAAAACAGAAAATTATTTCAAAACAAAATAATATTATTTCTAGAGGGCTGATCATGTTTCATCAATAAAAAGTAAATTGGATGTACCTGCACGGAAATATGAAGTAAAGCTAATATATATTAAATTTTAAAAATTTTTATTTTGATATTATTAGATACCAAATGGGATAAATGATTCAGATAGTAACAATTATATTAATCAACCTATGAAAGTATGTGGTAAATATTTTAACCAGTATAAATCTAAATTGCTTTTGGCGTAGCTTGAAAATAGCAATGGTTCCAATCGATTATTGCTACCACCTGATAATTCATCATGGAGACGGTAATAGAAAAAAAAAAACACAAATAAATGAAATTCCAGTTGACTATTTCTATTCTCATCATAGAACTCATTCAGATTCATCTCTTCATCAAACTGTGATGCCACAAGTTATTACACATTATCATGCTCAACTTGATAATGAAGATAATAGTTTGTATTTCAAGGTTTTTTCTTTCTTCATACAACTTTCATTTATTTAGATCAACAATTAAATTTTGATAGCAATGATATTAAATATGAAACAACTTCATATAATCTTCATAATCAACCTCATTATTTACAAACATTAAATTCACAATTTCAATCACAAAATTATTATGATTTAAATAATAATAATTATGCTAATAATGGAACAAATATTTTTTATCCATCAATACAAACATTATCAGTACCACAACAAACTCTTATACCTCCAACAAGTAATACAGTTTTAAATTCACGATATAGTGGTGGAAATAATAATAATTCAAACATTCTTTTGTTACCACCAAATCAACATTCACGTGGTGGTGGTTCATTGCCTGATTTACGTGTTGACAGTCCGTATAATAATCAACAATTATCATCATCATCTACAACACAACAATTTTTTCGTTCTTCTTCACCACAACAAAATAGCGATGGCGATTTATATGTTTTGGTATTAAATATTTATTTAAAAAAATTAGAATACTTTTGTATATGATAAATATTTAGGGTCCACAACAACAATCACCATCAAGAATAGGTCCATTAAAACAAAGTCCAAGTATGCGTCGACGTCATAGTCCAATTGGTGATGTTAAACAAGCATCACCACGTCGACAAAATTCTCCGTCACCTGATGTTTCTTCAGTAGGTTATATTTGTTTTTAGAAAATTTATTAATTGAAATCATATAAGACTCAACAAACTCTTCATCGTATTGAACCACAAAGTCCACAATCTCAATCAAGTTATTCACCACAAAATTCTCCTAATTTTTTATCAAGTCCCGGTAATGAACTTACATCATATTCATCACAACAACAATCTACAGATAATCAAAGTACTTATTTTACATTACCAAATAATTTGGATCAGATTACATTGGTAAAAAACGTTTGCTTTTTTTGTTTCATTTGAATTAAATAGAAAATAAATAAATTTAACTTTTAAGGATAATAATTATTATGCTCAGCAACAACAACAACAGCCATCTCCACCTTCATCACAACAACATAATAATTCATCGTCAACAACATCTAATATTCCAAATGATCTTCAACAACAAAGAAATTTTTATCAACCATTTATGGATGATATGTAAGGTTTTTTCTTTTTTTTATATATCTTTTATTTCATTTAATCAAAGAAATATGCTTTGTTGTGTTTTTGATAATTTAGGTCGTCATCTTATTGTCATAATCAACCGTCAATGAATATGACAACAACCAATCAGAAAAGTCCAACTATTCCAAATATAATTTTAACTGGTAAAAATAAGAAATTATTTGATATTAGAACAGTGGATATACTGTTTTATATTAGAGTATTAGATTTATTTATTAAGACACATTAGAAAAAATAATCATTTTTATTGAAGCTATATTTTAAAAAAAATAATGTTAAATCACATTTCTCAGCCTAAAAGAAAAAACTCCCTTGATTTCGCGATCAAAAGAAAAGCATAAAAATATTTCTTTACTTCAATAATCGTTAATATATTTTTTCTCTTATTTCAAAAGCGATTATATTGATCAAGTACATATAAATATGTATTAGATTTCGTTCGTTGTATTTTTTTTTGCTTATCCTTATTTTTAATAGATTTTCAAGGATAAAATATACTTGCAAATTCTTATTCTCATATTCATATCATTTTCTATATATATACACGAACTAATTTTGAAGTACGCTGTTTTTTGTATTAAACAGAGTACATTTGTTTCTCGCTATAGACAGGTATATCTCGAGGGGATTCACGGAAAAGGGGAGGGGCGGGAGGCTGACCCTTCACAATCTTCATAAGTTTTCGTGTCTCAGAAAAATGATAATGTTCGACTGTATGTTTTTTGGCTCATCAGTTCCTGAACAAACGCTCAAATTTCTAGCCTCTAATCCTTCTACCGGTTTCGGGACACTCCCGAACATCAATAGGTACAAATAGGTTTTCAATATAAATAGAGAAAAAAAACATTTCGAATGAATAAGAGGTTGTTTATATCAAATACCCTTTATTTGTTTTGTACTACAGAACAGAACAAAAGTTACTTGCGATTCACTGCCTTAACTACATAAGGGCAGATCAGGAAGGTGTTTGTTTTTTTCATTTTCAAATAGAATGTTGTTTTTGCTTATGTAACTAGTTATACTTCTACGAATTATTTTTCGTTACTTAGAGCAACAGCTAATAGAAAATCAATTGATCGAGTTATATCCAATGAGAATCAAAAGTTTTCTACTATTCGATTTTGTTCTTCAGTTATAAATGAATCAATTGTAGATTTTTTGTCTGTTATCTTACAAACTCAGATATTTCTCTAGCTAGTGATTTTCTTTGTATATTAAATGTGTAATCATTACTGACATTCATCAAATCTTCCCTACGTTTATTTCAATGTCGAAGATGTCTTGTTGAATTTTTAATTGCATACACCAACTCTAATATTTTAATTAACAGTTCACTTATTCACTATTGTGCTTCAATGTAAAGTACATAAGAGCATATGACAAGGTAGTGTTTCTTGTCTTTACTTGTTTTGATGAATAGCGGGACAGTACGTCAGAACGACACAAATTCTTGTCCTCTACTCTTATATATATATCTCATAAAAAATTATTTTTACCAACGAATAATTTTTAATGTTTATTACTATAGACATTCAAGTATAAAAGGACAATTTATAACCTGGAAAAATACCATGTAAAAGAGAAACATTATCGCATGTTTCGAGATTAATAGAATTCCCATGGTATTAAATTGCAATATTGAAAACAAAAAAAAATAATCTTAGGAATGTTTTTATATTTGTAAATTCTAATTTCCTATGAAAAAAATGCACATTTTATAGTATGTTACAGCTTAGATGCTTCATATTTGAAGAATAACTGTGACTTTTACTGAGAAGTGATTTTTTTCTGTATTATTTTTAAGAAATAGACTACGCACTTGCAACAAAATAAAAAATTCTGTTATGCTTGTCAACATTGACAAGTCATTAGGGAACACTTATTATCGTTGGCAAAGTTTCATTATAACATAACTCAAGTAAGGCTACGCTCTTAGATTGATTGTATATCGAAGTATGATACACAGATGTAGATTGATCCAAACTATTTACTGAAAATAATCCCGTTTTTTTTTCATCCTCAAAAAATGACTCGATATGTTATTATTGGTAACCTTGGATGCTAATTCACTTATGATTTATATGATATATTTGATATGGGTTTTCGTTTAGAAAAATACTATAGACGAAACTTTAAAATTTTCTTAATCATTCGTTGTTGCTTTTTTTCTTTCGTAGATGTTGACAGTGCGAAATTAGATTTATCGAAAGAATTGGCCAATGATTTTTCAAATCCATTTGATGGTTTACTTGATGCAACTGATTTACAGTTAAATGCCGATGATTTTGTAAGTTAATTTTAATCTTAATGTTTTTGTTTCTTTTTATCTTCGATTTATTATTCAGTTGCTCAATGCGGCTGATCTTTCCGTTGATCCAATTAATTGTGATGATACATTTTGTATGGAGCGCTAATATGAAAATGACATCCAAAGCTCAAATGGCATATTTTTTAAATATATATATATATATATATACACAGATGAAAAAATTCTATTTCGTACTCTTTTTATTCATTTTCAGTATTGACAAATTTTGTACATAAAAAATTGATTGTTTTTTTTTATGCATGTTAATCTTCTTCAATAACTGATATTCAATACAGGCGTGTTGTTATATATCACGAAAAGAAAAATAACAAGAGACAGAAAAAATAAGAATTCTGTTTTATATTAGTTGAGTGTTTAGTGTCTTTCTCTCTTTCTAAATTTATTTGTTTTTGTCGTCAGATGCGCACAGCACATAATCATGTTTCCCTATGAAGAAAAATATCGATTGTGCTTAAAAATAGAAGCAAAAAAACAAAGAAGTGAAAGAGAAAAAATTAATAAGAGAAAAAAAGCGAACAATATAACTCAGGAAATTGAATATAAGTGTGCTGTTAATGGAATTTTTCTTTCGTTTTAGTGTTGCACGCTTTTATTTACTTTTAATTTCGTGTAGTTTGTTGTTGTGAATTTTTAATGCGTATTTCGCTTCATAACATGGTTAACATGACGTATAACGTTCGTTTCTTGTTCTAAATGTAAATATACACTAAGAAATGTTCTATTTTATGACACAGTTTATAGCTTATTAATTAAATTTTTGTAGTTAGTTTATTTGATTTTCACCTATTTTGTGTATGTACATTTACCGTTGTTTTTTATGTCGTTTTCTTTTCCATTTCTCAGGTAGGGTCAATGTAACTAACCGCTGCCAATTTTTATTTGTTTCTTGCTTGCGGATATAACAGACAAGTGTTTATATTTCTTCTTCGCCTAGAATATTTTTTATTGTGCTATATTTTTTTTCTTTTTTGTTGTACAGAACTTTAAGAGTTAATAATAATAACAATAACAACAACTAACAAAATATTTCTATATCCACGTAAAATTACTTTATTGTCGTTTATTTAATGTTCTGTCCTCTTGGAACAATCGAAGTACATTTATCTATTAGAAAAAAAAAATCAAGAGCAACGTTTGACTTTGATAGCAATGTGCCATTAGTATCGTCGAATTCTTTAGTGTCACGTATCAGTTTGAGAAAAATCATGACAATATTTAAGACATTAGCTACTTCTTGATTTGATTCTAAAAGAAATTTTTAATGTCATTTCAAGTAGCATACAATTCAGATTAGATAAAATACAACTAACATAGTTATAATTAGTCGATGCAATTGTACCCACGAGTAGTGTTCAGAAGTCATCATAATTGAGGAAGGGGGCAGGGGTGATCCTTGTTGTGAAGATTGATGACGAAGAAAATCATTCAATTTTGCTGGAGGAAAAAGGAATATTTCTCAGGATTGGGGTGGGGATACTCTCTGCTGGGGGATACCCCTAATTGTACCCATGAATTCTTTCTTTCTTTTCGATTTGAATAAAAGATCATAATTACACAAGTTTTGACTATAAAAGAAAACAGAACAAAGCATGACATGTGGTAATTATTATTACACATATTATCATCAAGGATAAAAGTTAATCGAATAATTGATCCCATCATGTTGAACAGAAACCTATCTAATTGATTACAATGGCCCAATTGAAAATAGCAAATGTTGACATTTGTAAAACTAAAATATTCTCAATACATTCTGTATGTAATAAAAAAATGATGCTCTATATAAATAGTGCATCATTATTCATTGCTAAGCATGCTTTTTTTCTTTTAATTATATTGTTAGAAAATAGAACGCATCTCTTGTTGCAATGTTGAGAAATCGGCTTTATGTTTATTAATAATTAAACATGGAGTATCACGAAATCAATATCTCGCTACTTTATCATTGAATAAAATGGAAAAAACATCATTGAATTGGTCATATTTGACAAACGAAATGTATTTTTAAGAAAATTTGAAAATCAGTTGATTAATAATGAAAAAAACTAATTAGTAATATCTAACAGAGAATTTATGTTGCAAAATATATTGTTTTAAATTATTCTTTAATAAAAAGAACATAAGCATGTCAAATAATAACATCAGATTTTTTTTTATTCTTCTTGATAAATAGAAACAGTCAACTTTAGTTTGAAGAATTGATATTAATGTAATAATGGGATTGAATTATCGAAAGGTTGTTTGATTCTGTGTGTATATGCTGCTAAATTGTTAATTTTATTTCAATTATAATGATGTTAAAGCTTTTTGAACATACCTGTTCATGTTCAGCATCGATTTTTACTGTAGTTGCAAGAAGTCTCACACTAACGAATAAAAAGCATTTAAACAGCAATCATTTTGCCCAATAATTTTTACTATAGATAGAACTGAGTAAACTCTTATTGCACGCAGCAATCTTAAGTCGATAGATCTTCATACAAAGGATTCATGATGAAAACAATGGTTTTTCTCCATTATTTAAATGCATTAACAATTATTTTCTTATTAACAAATAATTGCTCACATATCTTTATTATGTCATAGATAGCGTACTCTAATTCACAGTAATCTCTAAACACAGGGAAGCCTCCATTGTCTGGAGCGCTCTCAGCATGGATATCTCTTCGTCATTAATGACTGCAATCGTAAAAATGTTCAAGAAAAATTTGATTAGAACAGACCGCTCATCGAAGAAAATTTCAAGACTAATGATTCAAATTAACCGGAAGAATAGATTACTTTTCGCCAATTCCCATAAACTTCCTTGACGAGACTACTACTTCAAGAATACTTCATTAATCAGGCAAAGAAAAACTATTTGACATGGAATTTTTATTAATGATAGACACAGCACTGAGCTATCAAATGAGACGTCTAGCGTCATGCGATTTATTTTCTATAGGGAGATATCTTCGTCTGAAGAAAAATATCTATGTTGACCTTCTAGGTTCTTTGCATGAGAACCGATCAAGTCTTGATTAATTCTTGCAATCAGAATTCAGCATGCTCTATTTGTAGTCAAGTTATGAGACTAATATAACTAAAGTTTAAGTACTTTTTACCCAGTAGCAGAACATTTTACGACAACTGTAATTGGTTTGTCAATTACTTATTTATGTCGCTATCAACTAAAAATCGGTGCTAAAGATGAACTGGTAGATTCGAAAGCTTTACCATCATTATAATGATAATAATGTTTACAATTTAGCTGCAAATACATACATAAAACTAAACAATTCTTCAAGATTTAGCTTGAGTTTTTTCATTGTAAATACTTCTCTAATTTTCATATATTTCATATTTTTGAACATTCTCTAATAGTTCAGATTTGCAATACAGTGAAATAATTTAGGTTAATTGAACTATTTTTTATTAATAATTATTTTAAGAAACTTCATTATAATATTTTTTTTATATACGCTTGTTTTTTTTTTTGGGAGAGGGGCGGGGTGATAATTATTATGTTTTAACGGAATATTACGTTGTTTATCGAAAGACATTTCATCGAAAACTAAACATATCAAGATGGGTGAAAAAGAACAATATTTGCTGAATTCAAGAATGTTTCAAAAATTTAACTGTTCAATACGTGAAAAAAAAAAGCTACACTCATTCGATATCTCGAAGGTCCTTCACTTTTGGTCAGAAAGAAAAAATAGAAAACAAAATATTTCTTTTCTATATGTTATCATTGTTCTTTTGTGTTTCTTCACTTGTATCTTCTTTAATAAAATGTTTGTATAATATTTAAATTATGGAATTTATATTCTACTATAAAAATAAGAACATTTTGTTAAAATCGACTTTTTTTGATAAACTACTATCAATGAACTGCTTTGTCGGAGAAAATTTTTCCGCTAACAGCATGCTTACTTTCCTATTGAATGCCGTAAATTACTAGAGATTAGTGACGCAACTAAGAGATAATGAATGATAGGGCAGTATCTAACAATCTTGATGATAACTCATGTAATATAGTGTTAATGATGGTAATTATTGCATTTTTCTTCGTTTCGGTAGTAGAACGGCACCCAACCTAGCCCACCCTTGATTACGCCATTACTAGAGATAGTATCTTCATTGAAAGTAACTCAAGTAAAGGTTTCATCGTATTCAACATCCTATTGGTAATTTCAAGCGTCATATGACATTTTATCAAGGCAGTTATTGTTCAATAGGAATGATTCATAAATTTGTCCTTTCAGATTTTGTTCTAAAATAATCTGTTTTATCAGTTATTTTACTTTCGTTGAACGAAACCTAATTGAACTATTTACAATCTTATCACATTTAGAGGATTACTTTTGATCATGTATTTAACATTGAATATGAAAAGAATTGCATGATCAACTAAGTATAATTTATCTTGGTGATTCGATAAAATGAACACTTAAAAAACGATTATTAGTAAAATACTCAAGCATTAATTACGTAGAAAACATAAAGCGATTCAATAATGCTTCTGCTTCTCTAATTACACCATTATTGATCTTTGAAGTGTCATTGAATAACAAGAGAAGATTGAGACTTGTCATGAACAAATCCTCTTCTCGAAGAATAAATAAATCATTAAAGGAACACTGTTAAATAATTGGAGAAAGAAATTGAATGTTCAAGGAAGGAAAAAATGATCATTAAATGTGTTCAAATTTTTATTAATGCTACAACTTAAAGTAACCTTCTCTTGGATTAGATCAGATTGAAAAGAAGCCTGAAAAAATATGTTCGTTTGCTAAGATCAGCATATCATCTGGTATATATACGTGTACTTTCATTGACACTTGTGTGCCGATGACAGATCACTTGCGCAATCTTCTATGGCATATGTCTATAGAGGAGATGCCAATCATCGACTTTTTCTTGCGCTTGCCTATAAATGGAATCCATATGAGAGAAGGTCATACAGCACTTTTATTGCTTATTGCAACCGTTTTTGATTAGACATTTTTATTTTTTCTATTATGTATATGTATACGATATTTTGTATATGTCTATTTTTGTCATTGATAAGAATAAGAACAGTGAATGAACACATAAGTTTCTCGTTGACACATAGACGAAACGATTTGTTAGGCGTTATGATTGATTTATATGTGTAGGCAACATTGATAAAATCTTTGGTTATTACCTGACGATGTTAGGAGATTCTCATCTATCGGATCATGAAATCATCTAACAGCAAGTAAAAGATAAAACAATAGAGATTAAATGAGAAACAGATTTGCACACTTGAACATTTCTCATTCTTTTCTTTTTTTGTTTATTATTTTTATTTTGACTAGCTTGCAAACTATGAATGCAATCTCGCTCATACGATAACACACATATATATCTCTATATATTCTTATTACGCGCATGATTGATTCGTTTACCACTGATTGTAATAAGTAGAAAAGAGAAAAACGAGATATAAAGATGAGACAAACCGAAACCTATTAGAACACATATCTTACAATCGCTATTGTCGATACCTACACATCATATCTCGTTTGTACTTTAATTAACTTAACATCTGTCACAAAATTTATTGGCATGCAGGTATTGATAATGTCTCTTTTGTAACTATCACTATTATTGATTAAAGCTATGAGAAAGACTCCACAACATGCAAGTAGTTGTTATACATTGTCGTGCAACAAAATGTCATGTCAATAGACAATATGTATATTGGGATGAACAAATTGAGATATCATTAACCATTCTCAATGTGAGAGAACGAACGAGATTTATCGTTCAAATTGTTTGTCTGTCTATTTTACACGTTGAAAAATGTTTTCTCATCAAAGAGTTTTTTCTTTTTTTCATTAGCTCATATATGATTTTATCATTTGAACCAATTAATATAAAAATATCCATTTTATCTGTACTATTTCAAGGTTATTATTCTTAGCGTTTATTCTCTCACAGAAAAAAAAAAGAAAATTTGTTCGAGATGAATATATGTCTGTTGTACTGTTTAGCTTAATGTGACATTGATCGAAATAATTTTTGTTTTTCTTTTTTCTTTTTTTGATCATTTTCTTGGTTTCATTCTGTCTGGAAAGGAAGATCAAACATGGAATATAACATAATTTGTTGATCGAGAGACAATACATTGTATTTAATACATATATACACCTACACTTGTCGTTTTGATACCAATTGAATTCAGGTTGAAGGACTAATATTATAACATTGACATATATAGGTAGCTAATGTGTGCTCTCGATCGTTTTCTTTTCTTGTACACTTTACTATTCATGTCCATTGTACAATACATTTATCATTCGACTAATCCTTTTCTCTTTTTTGTGGGATACTGCTGTCGAATAGGTTCTTCTTTATTTTTGCTTGCATAACATTAAATTTCAAAAAAAAAAAAAGTTTATGAACACCTGCTGGGTTTTATAATTTCGAGTCTTAGTGAATAGTTTTGACTGCAGTTACAGTCTTCACATGAATACACAAAATGTTTGTCACCAATTCAACATGATTAGGCAAGAAGACTTTCGCCTTGTATACATACATGTATGTTTATTTTGTATGTCTCTTTCTCTCTCTCTCATTTTCTCTTGTCGTACAGTTGTATATTGTCTTTCAATTTGTAGCTCTTAGCCTCCTTTTTTTTTTTTGTTCTTCATTTAACTATTTCTTTCCTTCTACCGTTGTATTTCTGTATAGAAGTAAGACATTCACAGGCAAAGAACAACATTCAATGTTAGTATCGTCATTTGAGCGGATAATACTTTAACTAAATCGAATATTTGAACAGTAGAATGCTGTGATGCTTTCAATTTTCTTCTTCAAAGAAAGTATGAAAATATTACATATATCCTCTTTTGTTTTCCTTTCAGTTTTTTAAATGTTTTCGATATGCT
The DNA here is from genome assembly GCA_905329745.1 of Rotaria sp. Silwood2. NCBI lineage: Eukaryota > Metazoa > Rotifera > Eurotatoria > Philodinida > Philodinidae > Rotaria > Rotaria sp. Silwood2. Next base: position 645,005 of record CAJNSZ010000017.1, on the reverse strand, counting down.
GATGATTTTAAATAATCGTGCAGTCACTGAGAAACTTTTTTTTCTTCTTCATTTATTCTTTCTCTTTACTATTTATGTAGATTTCCATAGTCTATATGTCACCAGGATCGGACATCTATGATCATTTAACAAACAATGTGCATCAACAACCAAGACAGATTATAAAAAGTAATTCTGGTAAGTTATATGTATCAAATCCAAAATCTAATTGTGAAAGTTTACACATGTTAACAAAACGAAAATGTATTCCATTTGATGAACATGAACAATCAAAACGTCGATATACAATTACAAATAAACCTATCCCAGAAACAATTATACATTGTTCAGTAAGTAATCAAGTGTATGAAAAACCAATGATAGAAAAATCTTTAACAAGTCAAACTATTCCTATAAATCAACAAACAAATTCTAAATTTAATCGAATACCGACATCATTATCGAATTCAGAAATAAAACCAATGGATTTTCGACCATTAATTATTAATGGACGCCGAAAATTAGGTGGAATGCCATCATCATCAATGATTATTATTAAAAAGAAATCATTATCTCCTATGAATAGTATCTCATTCAATCAGGTATATTTATATTTATGCATCTAAATATGAACGAAATATATGTATTTTTTTTTTATTCTTTCTATAGAAACCATTAACTCGTTCGATTCCAGTTGATATTATAAATAGCGATATGGCAATGGTTATTAGTTCTACGATACCATCATCATTATCATATTCTTCTTCATATTCTTCTTCGTCTTCAGCGTCTGTATCTTCAGCAAATGTCGGGACCGTTTTCTTACCAATCCAAGTAACAAAGAGTCAAAACAGCAAAAACAACAATAACAATGACAGTATTAAGTATAGTATCATTGCCACAACAAAAGAAGGTCAAAGGGGTTATCGTTATGTTCAAAAACAATCTGAACAACAAAGACCATTTGCATGTTTAAAAACAGGAAATCAAATTCTATTGGTAGGTTAAGAAAATTCATCAATTTTGATCGACGTTTCTGTTTTCCACAAGATATGAATTGACTATCGTAAGCATTATATCTTGGGCAGTTCAGGGACACATACGGTGCTCTTTCTTTCTTCGACTATTTTATGGATGATAGCAAGACAGCAAGACGATAATGGATAATGATGATAGTGGCTCGCTGTTATTTCTATTGCCATTTCTTGCTTCTTTTCTTCCGATAGCTATTGCTACCATATTCTTTTGGATGCACACGCGTCTGATCATTAGAACAATCTGTACGTACGTATACGTGGGATGCCAATATCGTTTTCCCTTCGTTCTTTCTTCTTCTTTTTTTCTTTTCTCTGTCTTTTTTTTCCTATCGACGCTGAGTTATTTGTCGTGTGAAAATAAAAGAAGAAAGATGGACGAGCAAGATTTTTTTTCTAGACCCCCTTTCTACTTCTTATTATGAAACAGACTACGATATGATGTGCATTATATACATTCTAACAACTAGTTCAAGGTCATAATTTATTTAGATATCTTTTTTTACTTTTTAGAATGTTGATGTTGATGAATCAACAAAAATTCCTTCTTCATCCTCCATTCCTGGAGAAGGTAATAATCATAAATCAACTATTATGATGGATTCAACTGTTCTTCGTTTAATTCGTCGTTATGATCCAGTAGGTTCAAATATTGCTGGTATTCAAGCACGTCGTTCACTTGAAAATACACGAGGCATATGGAATACAGTTGCTTCAAACACACCTGATTCGTCTCCATTCTTAGCACGTCGATCATTAACTACTACATATGAAGATGACATACCTGTACGACAATCATCTATACCACGTATTCAACGTCAACAAGCTATAAATGAACCTGAACCTGAACCATCCACATCTATAAATAATTCATTACGACCAATACTTAAATATAATGCATTGAAATCACATACAGAACTTATTGTTCAACCTCATCAAACAGAACCATTAAAAATTGAAATTGAACCACATATTCCATCAATAAATGAAAGTACATCTGCTAATTATCAACCATTAAAAATTGAAATTGAACCACATATTCCATCAATAGATGAAAATACATCTACTAATTATCAACCATTAATTACAATTGGAACAAAACGCGTATGTGCAGCATTAAGTAAATCTGAATGGGATTTACGTTTACAACAAGAACAAATTCCTAATCGTTCACCTTCACCGTCGCCAATTGTTAATAATCAACAACAAGAAAAAGAATCTCATCGAACAACAACAACAACAACAACACTTGGTCGAAGTAAAAGTTCAATAGGAATTAATAACACTAATTATGAACAAGATGATAATATTGATGATTTTGATGAAAATTCAGCACCAATTATTAATAGTGGTTCATGTGTACAAAAATTAAAACAATTATTTGTTACAAAATCATCACTTGATTTAACTAATAATTCATCTTTAAATAATAGTCATCGACATGATTCAATTGATTCAAATCTTAGTCAACGTTTAACTTTTAATAATAAAACTAATATAGCATCTTCATCTGTTAAACCTTCTCCTCCAAGATTAAGCTCAATTGAACCTCAACAACAAATAATAAATAAACCAACAACAATTGTTCAAGATGTCACACCGACATCACCATTTATTAATAAAAAACCAATACTTAAAAGCCAAAAAACAATTGAAAGGTACGCAATTTAACAACCTATAAATTCATAGATAAATATAAACAATCTATAGAATTGATAAGATCAGAGTACAGAAAAAACATATGCATATTTGATTGACAGTTAGATCGGGTGCTATGACGACCTTGTATTATACACCAGTGAATGGCATAGACAAATGCATCATCCATTAACACTTTTTCGCCCACAAGTCTTTTGGACAATCTTTTTTTATAATTTTTTTCTCCTAATACATCACTCATCATTTGTCAGAAAAAAATCATGTTTCTCAACACTACGATCGGTACAACGGATAATTATTTAGATTTTTTCTGCAAATGATTAAACATAGGCTATCTCGTCTTACATAGACGCAGATTACGAAATAGTAGAAGATAATGATGGAAAAAAAATCTGATGTAGTGTTGAAAGTAAATGTAGAACTATTAGACCATTTGTATGTAACACTCGACCCCCTTTCCTCTCCCCCTAAGCAATAGCAATCAAAGAAAGCTGAAAGTTCTTTTTTCTTCTCTCTTTCATAAGAAACTAATCAACAAGAAGATAATCAAAGAAAAGTGATCTACAATTTCTGTTAGTTATCTCTTGAACTTGAACATACAATGAAATAGACAATGCGTATGTTGATTTAGTCATATACATGACATGATGCAATCAGTTGTCTATCGTTCATTGAATATAAAATAACATCAACAAATACTATTTTGATTAATATTAACTTGTGAAGACCTTATTTTGCTTTGGAAGAAAAAAATCACGAAATCAAAAATAAATACAATAGAAATTCGTATTCATGTTGTTCTCATTGATGTCTAGTCATAAACATGTTTTTACTTTTCTTTTTTCACATACTGTTATTAGATTTTTGGGGTTTATTTTTGAGTTGACAATACTCATTCTTCAAAGCAAGCTTGGTGTTGTCATTTGTTATGCCTTAAGATAGTGTTGATCTGAGCAATTAGTTTGTGTAAGCATGTATATTATATAAGTCTTTTTTTTCCTTGTTCTATTATTTTCTGTTGACATATTAGATATGATTGATCAGCATTTGTTTATTTATATATCTACATTTTAGTCCAGAATTGAATAGTTGTCCAAACAATAGCAGCTTTATGCCTGTATCAGAACTTTCACATGATGCTTATCGTTTTCGTCGTTTAAATGATCAGGAGTCAACAACAATTCGTCCAAGAAATGTAGCAAAAGTCGAACCTTATTCAATAAATACAAATGCAGTTCGTCCACTATATCAATCAACATCACAACCAATGACAACGACAACGACAATAACGACAGCAGCAACAACAACAACCTCAGCTGTACCATTAAAAGCACGTATTAATCTCGATAGCATGGGAAATACACCAACCAATTCATCGACATCCTCATCGGCAGGTTCCCTTGGTGGCATGATTCGTCATCCTAATGTTCATCATTCAGATTTTCTTACACCTAATCCTGCATATCCAACACTTTCTTCTCAACCTCTATCTAAATCTTCATCATATATAGCACCCCCAATATTACTGTCTGAATCACTTTCGCATGGTTTATTGCATCAATTACCATCTGCTAATATTCCATCATATAATGGACGCACTACCAGCTTGGCTTCATCAACAAATAATTTTCAACGAAAATATTCATCACCTAAACAGGGAGAATTTCATTCTAGCATGGTAAGAATAATTATCAGATGCCATGTTCGAATCCGATTATTTCTTTTATATAAAAAGAAAAAACAAAAATATAATTGGTTTCTTGTTTCTAGCATACATTTTCACCTACATTAAATCATGATAATTATATTCCATCAACTTCATATCATTATCGACCTACATTAACAACTGTAATAAATGATTATCAACAACAATTAGAAATACCAAAACGTTCAGGCATTATTGAACAACAACAACAACAAGAAGATGAATTAATAAATAGTGGACAACAACAAGCATCTCGTCGTCGTTTTCAAAAACGTAAACAAATGAAACGTTCGAAAAGTGTTGATTTATATCAAGAACCATCTTCATTTATATCTCCAACCATGAATAATGAATTAAATAGATCTTATCGACAACCAAAATCAACAAGTCGAGAATATCTAGGCGGAAAAGAAAATTTATCATCGCCATCATCATCTTCCTCATCATCAACAGCTGATATTGAACGTGTTAATCGAGCTGTTTTACTTCGATATAAATCCCTTGATTCAATGACATTTAATAATCAAAAACCGAATTTAAATGGAAGAAATAATAATATAACTAATAATCATCGAAGAATTATATCTAAACCAGCAGAATTTGATTTTGACAGTGATGATTCTGTTTGTGGGATACCAAAACCACGAAAGTAAGATATATTATTATTTATTTCTTGTTTTCAAACGTATCTAGTTGACAGCAATTGTTCCATCATCAAATTAGACCGATTGATAATATTTACATAACTCCTGCTCATGCTTTTAATTCGTATAAATATTTTCTCACTTTATTAATACCTGTTTTTTTTTTTCAATGAATGTTGTACTTTTAATTCAGCTAAATATTGTTACCTATCACATGCATGATATCTATAGTCATATATAGATTTATGGTAACATTCGCCATTCATTATCATTCCACCCTTTTCTCCTGTTATGTTGCTCTGTAGCACGATCGCATTCGCATATTAATGTGCTTGTATTTGTGTGATTGATGAAATTCGACTGTGACACATGCATATTTTTGCTGTCAACTAGATAGGTGATTGCGCATCAATCATGGTATCATTAAAAAAAACAATTCGTCTTCTCTCCGTTATAGGACAATTGGACGGTGAATGAATATGCATCACGACGTCATAATGTATCTTCACTTTATATGACAGAATATCCTATCTCTCTTTGTGTTTTTTTCATATCATATCATTCTGATCAGTATTTGTTTGTTTGTTTGTTCTACATAATGATAAAAAACAAAAATAACAGTGTGCATTTACTTTTTGCCTATATATATAAATATACATATATATGCATATATATATTTTTTTTAGCTGTTATCATTTTGTAGTTTTTTGAACATGAATTTTTTACAGCTATTTTGATTTGATCATAGTTAGACAAAATCATTGAGTATAAATCTGATCATACATGAATTGAAATGTTTTTGTTTGTTTTGTTTTTATTTTTCTAATCGGTCTAATTTGATGATGTAACAAATAGGAACCACAGAATAACCTTTAAAATACAAAATACAACATTGTTTTATGCCTGTAATATTGATATATCAATCAATGTCAATCTAATATTTAAAATATCAATAACAATAATAGAACAAAAACCTCAAAGTCGTCTGCATTATGATGAGATCAATCTTTGTTTCTTTTTTTTCTATTATCTATCAGTATAAATACACATCTGCTCATCGAAGAACAACGAAGAACCTTGTATAAATATGATCCTATCGTCCTTACTAATTGCTTTTTTTTTACATATACATATAATGACGTATATATGGATGAAACAGAAACACAACCTTGTATATTACTTCCGTGTAAATGAAAGGTTTTCTGTTTGTATTAGACAGATAATCGTTCTTGTCATCGAACAAGGCTACTATATATTTCAACTATTCTTGTTTGAAACTTAAAATATTGACAGACAAATATACTCAACATTAATTAATGATAGACAGATACTTGAATATATTAAAGCTAAATGTAGATAAACTCAGCTTGACATTATCAAGAAATGATGATTAATGCCACATTACTTTTCACTTTTGTTCATTCTTCATGCCGTCATTATGGACTTAATGTTCACACTTATGATTATATGTGTGAAGTATAATACAGTTAAAAGAAAAAGACCTTAACAAGACACTTTAAGCAATTGTATAATACTGAAAAAAGAAAGAATAATACAATTACATCGACAATAGGAAAAAATGGAGAGGAGGATAGAAAAACAGAAAGCGAGGGAAAGAAAAAACGATTCTTTATATATATGTATAAGAATGACGTTTGCGCTTGGTTCCTCCACCTACTATCGTCATCTGCAACATGGAGATATTGACGCATTGCGTTTATCAAAAAGAACTCTACATAAATAAGTTGCTATTTCTTATTTCTTCTTCGTCTTTATCTTTCCTAACTTATTCTTATATACAATAAGGTTTATATAATCAAGAAAAAAATACGACTGTTACTAGCCTACAACGTTCATATATTTTCTCTAATAATAATATGACTCTCTTTCTTCTTTTTTTTTTTGTTGCACGTCTATAGCCTATCATCAATGGTAGTCGAGTTCCGTTGCGATAATTGTTTTTTTCCTTTGTTGGCTGACTACATTCATTTGAATGATAGGCTAAAAACCATATGTTGATGCGTATATATATATATATATATATGTATATATGTTACTATCTAGTCTGATTTAGTAAAATAGATAAAACGGAGTAACAATACAAACAAGTTCTTTTAAAATTTACTCCTCATATTGGCAAAATTTTACTCTTTCCAGTTAAACTTTCCATCGATACACCATGGGAGCGTGGTATGTATATATTAATATGACTTTTTTTTCTTTTCATTATACTCATGCAAACTTGTTCTTCTTTAATACTCTACGTCCATACTTAAAAGGTCAATTAATATTATAATTTTATTTCTTTAGGCTCTGTACAAGCTCAAGAAACGTAGCAAAATCGGATGGAAAATTGCCTGGTAAGTTTTTTGATTGTTGCAAAAAAAAATAGATCCATAGACAAACACAGATTATAGTATCTAGTTGAGATTTGCCTACGCAAATATTTTGCAAAAAGAAGAACAGTCATCTCTTAGTGTTATCTTAACAAGAGATCCATCTACTTATATATATATATATGTATTTATACGTCTTAGAGTAGTATTCAGTCGATATTTATTTTTCCAATGAGAATATAAAACTTGATGCATTCTTGCTGTGATTATACGTCATAAATGCAAAGACGAGCGGCTAAAACCCAAATTCATTGAGACGTCAGTAGAGGCTAATATATGAATTTTTTTGACGTCAGATTGACGAGGACCCTTTGTTTTAGCATTGTATTTAAGGCCACCATGATCTGAACACATCTGGATGAAAGTGTCAGAAACAAATGCTCTGGGTTAAATCAACATTACCCAAGTCTTTGTTCTTTAAATGATCTAGAAAGGTCATTGTTAATACAAGGCTTTTTTTTGTCAAATAATTCTGAAAAATAAGAAAAGTTTCAATTGAAAATAGAATATAAACAACAAATCTCTTTTTTTCTTATCTATAAATAACAAAGATACTAAATTATTGTTTTTCTATAGTATTTGTCATTGTATATTTGAATAAATAACTTTGTTAATCATATTTTTCTATCAGTTGCCAAGACAAATAATATTATATGCGGCCATAAATTCGTTGAGACAGTTTTCTTTTGTATTTTTGTCAATATTATTTCCCTTATGGCTATGCAAAGAATCATTCTTCATGTTTTTTGTTCTATTCATACTGATATATCGTCGTTACGTTGCTCGTTTATCTTACAGAAAAAACAATATTCTTTTTATACTCAACAGATCTGTCATCACCCGAAAGAGATCCACGTAATAATACACGACCAATATCAGTACATAATATTGGTAATGATGGCACATGTACAGGTATAACCAATGCAGTTCGTAAGAGTGAAACAATTAATGATCAAACATATGCCATCGTCGATTCAACTCCTTCTACAACAAAAATAAAAATTATATCAACAAATGAAAAAAAAGAAGGAGAAGATGTCATACAACAACAACAACAACAACAGCCAACAGAAATATCTCTTGCTGAATCTCAATTTTATGCACGATCTTCTGGTACACCATATACAAAACGACATGAATTTATTGATGAAAAAGTTAATGAAGTTTATTCATCACCACCTGCTGATGATACATTTCACGATGCTATCAATGATTTTAATATAAATAAAGATCAAATAATGCATGAAAAAGGTAAGATATTGAGTTCATTCATTTAAAATTATTCATATATATATATACTTAATCATTAATTAACTATATGAAAATATGTTTAAATCAAATTCTAAATATTACTTTATTTTTCTATATAGTTATACCAACCGATTTAAATGAAGAAGAAAACGTCATACAGAATCAAGAATTATTTATCAATGAACCAGTTAATAGTAAGTGTTTGAAGTTTGTTTGTATTTTTTTTTGTTATTTGAATTTTAAAAATATGTCTAGCTAATTCATCATTACCTATACAAACAATAAGACCATTATCAAATGTAGTTATTGTTAATCCTTTTGAACGTCTTCGTACAATGAATGTTCGAAAGGACCAATATCCATCAGAAGAAGTATCATTACAAATATTTGAACATCCATCCTTTTTTCCAAAACAAATTGATTTACCACGTGAAAGTCCATCGAAATCAATGAAATTAATTCGACCACTTCGTTCATCTGTTGAACAAATGTGTGATCAATTAAATGAAAATAATGATTCATCAACATCATCAACAGCAACTACCAATCGTTCAGTACATTTACCTGTTGAAAAACAACGTGGTCTCTCCGAAATAATCCGAAAACGTAATAGTCGATGTAAAGTTGAAGATTATAAACGTTCAATTCAAAAACCAAATACATATGAAGAACAACAAGAACAACAACAACAATTTAATCGTACATTACCAACATCAAAAAGTGATTATGAATTAATGTTATTATCAAATAATTCAACATCATCACCATTCGATATGAATTCTAAAAGTTTTCAAAAAGCTCATTCAGTTGAAATATCAATTGATATTCAAAATAATAATGATAAACGAGCTAAAATGTCAATTGAACGATTAAATTTATTATTATCAAAAGGTGAACAAATAGAACAAGAACAAATTTCAAATGAGTATGTAGAAACAAAACATTAATTTTCAATAGACTTGATTTATGTCTATAAATTTTAGAATGGATGAAAATATGAGTGTTGCTGATAAAAAAAATTTATTTGAAACAATTTCAAAAGATACACAATTTGGTGGTACTTTACCACGTTCAAAACCATTTAAACATGAAGAGTAAATTAAATTTTTTATATTTTAATTAATTTAAAGATTTATTTTTTAGATCTTCATTGGTATCACCAATAACAAAAAAATATGCTAATGAAAAACAACGTTCACAAACAGAAAATATTTTTCTTATACATCAAAATACTGAAAGTTCATCAGATAAAAAAACTGAAAATGATACATTTGATGATGATATTTCAAAATTATCATTTAAAGAAAAAATGACTTTATTCGATAAAAATAAATCTGCAGGATTAGCACCAACATCATCATCAAAAAATAATCGAATTCGACTTACACAGGTATTTTATTTATGGATTCACTTAAAAATCAATTGTTTTGGTTTCAGCATACTATTTTACATGAGTTCATACTTTCGATAATTTTAATAAGGAAATATCTCGAAGTACTAAAAAAAGAGTCTTTTCTTTTTGAATCAAAACTCTGCTATTTGGTTTTTTTGAGAAGTAGATAAAAATACGAGCACAAGTTGCGTCTAAAAGGAGTTACGAGTTTTCTAATTTACAATTAAAATTCCAAATGCTACTTCTGAATCTTACTTTTCTTGAAAAAGCAAAAGTGTATATATCTCCAATAATAGCTTTTGTTCAGTTTCCAATTTTAGTAAAAGGAAAAGTGTTTAAAAAACAAAACAAGAGGCTCAAAATTTTCTTCTGAATCTCCTAGTTTTCCATGTTACACTAGCAGTAGTGTAATAATTCAAATTTCAATAAATTTATAGTCGTCAGATTTAAATATTGGCTATTCAGTTGTCGAATTGCTCTTCGAATGAGTTTAGACATGTGTTTAAAGACTCTATAACACAATCAATTGTTGAAGTACGCTCTAAATCAGAATGCATGTATATGTAAAGAATCTCTAGTATTACTTCACCGATGAATATTTCTATACTCGGAACTTTATGTATTCAATTATTAAAGGTTGCTAAAAATGAATTAAGATTTCAATTATTATATGTATGATTAGAATCTGTTTTGCACTTACCCCATTTCATAATCCGCTGTTCTATGCTTCATCGTGGCTTCTTACTTTTGATTATATGAAATTCTTGTCTTTATAAACTCAAATACATTGAATAATTGTTCACCAAGCTTTTCCTTTTTGACACAGAGTAAATGATAATAGAACTGAAAATTTCTCATACGCTTGTTGCTAAAGTAATTGCGTACTTCTTTTGATTGTATTGATTGTCTATCCTTTAGGCCATGATAAACCAGTTGGTCTTTCTTATCAATATTTTCGAATTCTGTTTGTTTTTCTTTCATACATGCCCGAAAAAGCTACAGGCATGCTACAATAACAGGCACAGTTGATGAACGAAAGTCAGTTCCTTCTATGTTCTCTCGTCTTTTGTTTTTATTTGACGCTCATGTTTACATATGCATCTTATTACAAACAATTTTGTCCAGATCGATAAATAGAAGAGATATCAAATTAAAATTTTTACAAGAAACAGTCTGGCTGTACGCAATAAATTATGAAAAACTTCGCTCATATGAAGCATTAATTACTAAACAAGAAAATTACAAGATTAGAAATGTTTGGGATTGGTACAGTATAAATTTGAGCTGAATACCCATTTACTTCTCCAAAAAAATTAAGATTCAAGAGTATATTTTGAAAAATTTATAATTACTGCTAAAAACAATTTGTTCTCAAGTTAACTACACTGTTTTATTCTTACCTATACCCTATGTAATCATCATAAATTTACTCGAAAAGTTCTTTCGTAAGTGAACGTCAAAATATAAAAATTTCATAATTATTCTTATATGAATTTCTCAGTAGTTCTATCAAATAGTTATTTCAATATTTATAATAAATTTAAAAAGATAATCAATTTTTTTTTTGGTTTTAACAGATGAAATCTATCTTTCTTTTTTAGCCAATTACTGCCGAAGAAGTTCAAGCCGCTGCTAATTTAACACCATCATCAAGTTCACAACAATTAGAATCCATAGTTCCTGGTATGTATTTATCAAGATACGCATGACTATCTTTCTTGTATTTTGTATATGTGCAGTGAATGATGAACATCCTATGCATGACGCTTCTCTATCATTATCAGATGCATCATTTTCATTTGGAAAAGAGCAGCATGTCAGATATCAATATGCATTCGGTATGTGTTCGTTTTATTTTAATAATCATTAAATATTGAAATTTGTTTTTTATTTACAATCATTCAGATGATGCGGTTATGTCGAATCCAGAAGAATCAGACAATATAATACCAATTAGTAAAAGGTATTTAAATGAATATCGAATAAATTTCACATATGAAATTCTGATATATTTTTAGACTTGAACAATTCAAAGTATTTGATGAAATAGAACGAAACAAACTTAATAAATTATCATCGGATAATTCATCAGAAAAACTTTTAATATTAACAAACGAACAAAAACAAAGTTCAACAAGTACACGTAAAACTCCAACATTAAAATATAATGCCAAAAAAACTAATACAGATAAACAACAACATGCTAAAACAGTCGATATTGTTCGTCTTAAAAACGGTAAACAAGAAATTATTATATATTACTTTGATATTACATCATCATCTCTTCCCATAATCTATTTACTGTTTTCACACTTATCTAACCATGTTTGCCGTTCATATATTGAAACTAACTCATTGACCGATTGCTGACATAGTGTCAGTTAAGAACAGTTACTTCTATAGTAATGCCGCCAGCTATTTCTTGTTTTGCTTTGGTTCAATATGAGGAGAGAACACTGCGGCTTACATAATGATGATAAAGGAAAAAAGTTGCTCTCTCTCGTTCTCCCTGTTTTTTTTTCCTATCGAAGTTGTTTGATTACTTAGTCTCTTTATCGATAGTAATATATAACCTATTTTTACGAAAAGAGATGACATAAAGTATCTTGTTATTTGTTTACAAAAGTCAGAGACGGAGGTGGATTAGATTTTTTTTTAAGATGTGATAAAATACATGTATTATCATCATCATTATCATAAAGACTACTAAGCAAAAAAAAGAATACTTTAAGCCTTATGGGACAATGTATGGAAAAGAATGTTCATATTGAACAGATAAGTAATTCAATAGGAAGCTTTTATTTTACCTTGAAAACATGTACTTATCTCTGTTTTGTTTCGTTTTCTTTAGATTCAACCGTGAAAACCAAGGATACTAATCAAATAGTGTTACCAATTAATAAAACAAATGGTACAAGTAAGCGATATAGTTCAATGAATTCTTTTCTTTCTTTATTTCATGTTCCTATTACAATTTATTTAGCATTATCAAAACCTAATAACAATATAGTTTCTGTATTAAAATCTGATACAATATCTGTATTAAAACCAGATGATCATCTCGATGAGTTTTTTGCCAATGCAACTAAAAATTTAAATAATGAATCATCTGTTCAATTGAATACTGATGATCTTAATCAAATAGCTGAAAATACTGTTAGGTAAAAAGAAAATTTTGATAACAATACAATTATTGTTTTTTTTGCAATTTAATCAGATTACAACCACAAGTATCTCGTGTTCGACCTCCACGTCGTCAACAACAGGGAGCCAAAAATCCTCTTCGACAAATTCAAGCAACAATACCAACAGAAAATCAATATACAGAAATACATACAAATCTTTCAGAACAAGAACTACGTCGATTAAAACGAGCTCAAAGTATGGAAAAGCTTTTTTTTTCTCATAAAAAAGAATTCTATCATTATCTCATGCAAACTTGCGTGAGGAAGTGTTTTCCTATTGCTTTGATCGTTATATTGTTAACTAGAAAATACATATAAGAAAATCATTACATATATTCTACGTGCATTCTAACAATCTATTTATATCGTATCTCTTCGAGTTAGATTAACTAAATATTCACTCAGATTGACAACGACCTATCAGTAAAAACCTGGAACTAGTATATAATAACTTAAAAACTGGTGTACAGTTGTTTGTTCAAGGTTTATTTTCATAACAGTCGTTAATCGAGTAACCTTGTTCCATATTGATTACGCTCTAGCAAGACAGAAATATAAACTTTCTTGAAGAAAAGGAAAGATAAATATAATTTTCAGCATTTAGTTTATCTAGACTGCAAATTGCAGATAAAAAACTACAAATTAACGGTCCGCCCCATAAAATTTGACCTTGGGCTAAGTACAATTAAATCACATGAAATTTTCAGGATATGTTAGGATTGTAGTGGAGAGATTATGCTGACGTTTTCAGCCTTAAATCATGACGTTCAAAGGAGATATTCAAGAAACAAGAGTTAGAGATAACTCATTTTGGCAACCTAAAATTCTCTGTGGTCCTCCATTCTATACATTTAACTTTTTTTATTTGAAGGAGTTTGTCAAATTATATTTCGAGTTCATGAAGATGTGTTACATATTCAATAATCAAGCATATAGAATAAGTAATAACCTTCTGGGACCTATGAAGGTCGTCAAGTTTTGATGTTTTCTTTGACTATAGGAACTGCTATTTTCGTGAGATTTTCTACTCTGTACTATTTCAATGATGAATACGTCGGAAGAAGTTACTATCAATAAAGCAAATTTTTCTAATTAATTAATTTCGAAGCAGTAGTGAAATTTCTCGGAATTTTCTTAAGCCTTACAATTAGTTTAAATAGTATTTATTTATCAAACATTTAAGAACAAAACTACTTAGGAATAAGAAATAGTAGCGAATATTTACTTGCTTTATAAAACGTTAGATTATTGTTAGTCTTGTTTTACAAATATTTAAAAAAAAATTCTAATAAATCAAAATAAATGTATCGTAATGTATTTTTTTCATAGTTTCTACTCATTGAGAAAATCATTTATATATCGATTTTCAATGTAACAACTTTTCTTATCATAAATTTATGTTCTTTCTTTGTTTTTAGTTGCTGAAACTGCTGGTGTTGCTCAAGAAGCTTTAGCAAATTTAACTGCAGCAGAAAATTTTGCTGAAGTCAATTTACGTAGAATAGATCAATCACCTGTTGCAAAATTTGGTTTTGAACCATATAAAGAATTAATGCTTATTTTAATAAAAGGACGACGTCAATGTTCATTACGTCTTGTTAATGCAACATATGAATCAATTAATGAAGGTGATTGTTATTTACTAATAACACCATTAAAAGTTTTTGCATGGTTTGGTCGTTATGCAAATGCAGCAGAAAAAGCTAAAACAACAGATTTAATTGACTATTTAAAACAACATCGTGATTTTGGTTTACGTAATGAAGTAAAATATTTTATTTTGGATCAAGCTAAAGATGATACAGAAAATGATAGTCATGCAGAATTTCGTGATATTTTACAAGGTGAAATCGATGATTATAAATCAATAGATAATGTTATTGATGATGATTTTTATGAAGCAAATATAACAGAATTAAATCGTGTTTATCATGTTGAAAATGATTTACTTATGCCATTAGATGATTTATGTTTTCGTTCATTATCAATTAAAATTCTTGATTCAAATGAAGTATTTGTTTTTGATTTTGGCTCAGAATTATATGTTTGGAATGGTAAATATGCAGATAAAACAAAACGAAATATGGGTTTACAATTAGCACAACAATTATGGAATGATTCATATGATTTTAGTGAATGTATTATTAATCCATTTGATCCACTTGATGGTAAATAATTAGAAGAAGAATATACTGAAAATAATACAAAAAGAAACTATCAGCAATATTAGGATATCATGCTTCTATAGTAAAAAGAAAAAAATATTAGTAATATATGCATTTTTTTTTTGAGGTCTGATTAATCGTTGTGGAGACTTGATAGGTTTTTATTAGAAAGAGAAAAGCTTTTACTCCAAAATTTTGTAAAAAAATATTTGGTTCAAAAGATTTATTGAAAGTTGAAAAGTTTTAAGTACATGCTTCTTAGATTTAGAAGAAGGCCGCCATCCATTAAGAAAATTAGTCTTATTTTCCGTCTGTTACTAGGTTTTGTAGTACTGCGATAGAGTATTGTAAACAGGTAAAAATAAAACTTTCAAATTACCATATGATTTCGAAATTAACATTTTTCTAACGGTCTTGATTAGGGAAAAGTATTCACAACTAAATATGAAAAAAACTTCATTAAGCGTTATAGATGGAAAATAAAGTTTTTAAATAAAACTGTTTCGTATGAAAACTGATTTTGTAATTTGAATATTTTGGTACCACTAGAAAAGCTGCGTCGCGTTGGCTACAGGCAACCGTAAATTTCACTAGCTGAGATTATTGCTCGTGGGCGTGGATCTTCTTTTCATTCACACTCACATCCTTTGCGAGCAAATGTCTTGGTGAGAAGCTGTCTTAGACTAAAAACAAAATTAATGTAGAGCTTTTTCACCATCTGACAATATAATACAGGTTCGAAGATAATATTAGATGAAAATGTAATTTAAAATATGACAAAAAGTGTTTAAAAGATTGAATGATAAAATTGTTGAGGTTCAACTGTTGTACCATTAACGATAATGTTCGAGAAATTAAAACAAATTTTTTTGTTGTACAGATTGAAATACAAGTCCTAAACCAGCATTGATGTTTGCCACAGATTATGTCTAGTTTTCATGTTATAGTCGTTAAAAGTCACATTTGATAAAGTAGTATAACTAAACTGTCGATATATTTTCTAGATACTTGTCAGTTAGTGAATTCGATTCAAATCTATTAGTCACATTTTTTAATATTCATTTTTAATATTTAGATAAAAATGAACAAGCTAGTCAAATTGGTACTAAACGACCAGAATGGTGTATATTTGGAAAACAAAATCAAAATGTCGAAACCTTATTATTTAAAGGAAAATTTAATGATTGGCCAAGTTATTTCCAAGAAGTCAAATCGGCTCTTGAAACAGGAAATAATATCAATAAACCAGCATCCACACAACGAGTATGTATTTATATCTATTTTAATTTTTTTAATATTAGTTCTCAACATATTAATATAATTTTAAAAAGAATTTTTAATATAAATCTTTTTAATAAATTTTAGCCACCATCAATTGTTGAAACACTCAAACCAGCTGATGTATATAAAATGCTTGTTAAACAAAATAATCCAGTAAATATGATTCTTGAACAAATTAATTTAGGTCGAGGAAGATATTGGTTTGTATTAATTTCATAGTTTATTTTTATAATATTATATGAAAATTTCATTTCTTTTTTTTTTTTTTTCGTTTTGTTAAGGTATGATCCTATTGAAATGCGTGGTCATCATGTTCAAACTATTGAATTAAATGTTTGGCATGTAAGTGATAATGAACGACATGAATTATCAAAAACAAGTTATGGACAATTTTATTCTGATGATGTTTATATTATTCGATGGAAATACAAATTAATTGCACTAGGTAATAATAATACATTAGAACGAAAGGCAGATATAAGTCGTGATCGTGTTGCTTATTGGATATGGCAAGGTGTTCATGCTAGTCCAAATGAAAAAGGTCTTTCAGCATTAATGACAATACTTTTTAATGAAGAAAAAGGACCTCATGTAAGTTATTTATTTATTCTTTTTTTTTTTTTTTATTTAAAGAATTTATTTTATTTAGATTCATGTTATTCAAGAACATGAAGAAGCAACATTTTTACAATTATTTGATGGTACATTAACTATTCATATGGGTAAACGTAATCAATCGAAACAAAATAAATCACATTGGCGTTTATATGTCTTTCTTGGTGAAATTGATGTTGAAACACATTGGTGGGAATTAAATGTTAATAGTGCTAATTTACGTAGTAGAACATCATTTTTATTAATTAATAATATTGAAAATTTAATGTTACTTTGGCATGGTTATGCAACAACTGATGAACAACAAATCTTAGCTAGTAAATCCGCTATGAAATTACGTGAAAGGTTAGTTAAATAAAATGTGTTTAGGAGAAATTTTAGTGTTTTTTTTTTAATGCATAATGACGTATTTAGATGTTCGGAAGAATTTCATTTTGATGGTCAAAGTGAAGATATTGAATTCTTTGAAATGGAAGAAGGTGATGAAATAGAATTATTTTGGGATGGAATTAATGAACGAAATCATGAACGAAGATATTATTCGTTATTAAATGGTAAGATTAATGGATAATTGTGAGTTGAGATATACAGTATTATTATGTGACGTTTGTGAGGAAGATAGAGAAAGATCCAAATTTCTACTTCCAAACTTTAATAATCCGTTTAGATTGTATTTCGCCAAGCAAAAAAAGTTTAAGATTTCTGTTCGAAATGAAGACATATAAATAATACAGATTGTTTCTTTGACGATCAATTATCCTTGGAAAACAGCTGTAGTGTGTTAGACATTTTTCACTTAACGTACGTAGTATTAGCATAATGAGGCTAAAGAAGACATGTAAATTCCATATTTTAGCACCAAATTAGCTGTGATAACGAGCTTTTTTATAGGTACTAACAGACACAAAACTTTGGAACGAAGACAAGAAAATGAAGCATCAATCAATCAAAATAATTCGAATAACTAATATATAAAACTGATGTTAATTTCATCGAAGGAAATCGTGAGGTTCTTTTCTAAAAATCACAAGAAGAAAATTTATTTTGTACATAATTTCAAAACTATATGTCATAACTATGAAACTAAGAAATGCCTTGTAGGTAGAAATCGTAGGTTCAATTTGAACATAAAGGTTCAGATTTAATCGATTTTGTATAAAAGCTTTATTAAATCACAATTGTAAGACTAATAATCTTTCGCAGTATTTATCTGATTACTTGTCGAAAGGATCTCGAAAAATAATCGACCATTTGTGAGATGAATTTTATCTCATTCGATAAGTTCTATAGAGAGACTAGAGAAAATCTCAAATAAGTTCTGTCCATAAATATTTCTTGCTGAACGATTATCATTTTAATGCATTGTTCAACAAAAAGTCGTGTTCTACTTATGCTTATATCTAATAATAGGAATTCATAGAAAGTCTGATACTTCAATAATGAATTAATTGCATTGAGAATTTTTATTTGTATAAACTTTGAACTCGAAATTGAATTTTTAAGATGATCGAAGGTTAACTATGGTATTTTAATGGAAGCTCACTAAATAATTATAAGTCAAAAAGAAAGACTTGACCATACACAAATTCTGCTTGTTCTGCTCTAATCTCAGTCGAAACTATCGTACACATTAAGATTCAACTCAAAAAATAATTTCTCACTTAGAAAAATTCTGTTGTAAAATAAATTTGATTTTATGATATTGTTTATATGAAAAATGACACCATTTATAGTAGTTTTTGTTTGATTAATAGTCATTTTCTATTTTAAACAATGTTTTTTTTATTCTTCTAGTTCGCTCAAATCTAAAACTTTCGTCAACTATGCGTATCTTTCATTTATCAAGTCTTCATGGTCCATTTGTTGCTCAAGAACTTCTTTATACCCTTCGTTCACCTGATCATATATCACCATTTCCATTTATACAATCTGATTTATATGAACTTCATCAACCAGCTTTATGTTTAATTGATACTGATACTGAATTATATATATGGCAAGGATGGCATGATCAATCTGATGATGAACTTGGTTTACAACTTTTTAATGCAAATTTATTAGCACGTGGTCCAAGAGATATACGTTTTACAACAGAACGTCGTTGTGCTTTTCGTACAGCTGTTGATTATTATAAAAGTAAAAATATCAAAAATAAAAATTATTTTGTTTTGAAAAGTTCGTTTATTTTTTGTTTAGCAAAAACTGGTTCATCAACTATTGATATACCATTTTATATTATTTATGCTGGTTTAGAACCAATTGATTTTATTAATTTATTTCCTAAATGGACTGTGAATATTAAAGCTCGACAACAAAATCAATTGGTTAGTAATTAAACTACTAAATTTTTGTATTATATTTGATTTTATAATCAATGTGATTTTAGGAAGGTAAAAACTTAAATCAGAAAGATTCAATTATTGATGTACTCAATGAATTATGTCGTGAGCAGTATACTATTGAAGAACTTCGAGCTCGTCCATTACCAGAAGGTTTTAACTTTGAATTTCTTTTTCGTTTTTTTTTTTAATTTTATTTGAAATGAAAATTTTTATTTTAGGTGTTGATCCATCAAAAATTGAATCTTATCTTTCTGATGGAGATTTTCAAGTATGATTTTATTTTTTTCTAATTTTTAACTAAGAAGAAATTATATTTTCTTTTTATCATTATAGAGAGAATTTCGTATGATTAAAGATGAATTCTATGCTTTACCCTATTGGAAACAAACCAATATTAAAAAACCACTTGGATTTTTCTAACTCCTTTTTCATCTTATGTAATGTGCCATAGTTATTTATATGCTACTGATTTTCTTCTTCAAAACAACAACGAAGAAGTTAGAAACTGTTCGCCTTTTATATTCTTGTCTACTCACGAACGATATATGTGTGTGTATTGTTTGTTATATAAATATAAAATGGTTTTTTTCTTTTGAATCGATTGTTAAATATCTTACACATATTTCCCCACCTCGTTTTTTTTTTTGTTTTACATCTATTTTTTCACGATGCATGAATATGATCTGCTTTACAGCAAATAACGAAAGTTTAGCTTTTCTTTCTATTTTTACGTATGTGAAAAGTAAGAAGAGATAATAAAAACAAATCAGTTGTCGATGATAGATAATTTTATTTGAATTGATTCGAACAAATGGAAATTTTCTAATATTCAAAGAAAAAGGATTGATCTAAAATGTTCAAATAATAAATTTATTTTTCAATTCGAAAACAATTGAGAGAATCGAAAGTCATATTTTAAATATATTAAAATATGTAACTATGATTTACAGGATGAGCCAAAAGTAAGTGTACCGTAGAAAAACGAAATTGAATATCGCCATCATAACTTGACCCAAAGGGCTGACTTTTTTCTACTGATGATAAAAGAATGTTCACAGTTTATATCGGCGAGGAGAACATTAGAAAGAATCGTTTTGAAGTATCACTATTGGCTTCAAATAAAAAATTATCTCCTCTCATAGGCAGTAAAAACAAAGCAATGTGAATGTTGATGCGGGTGAATGTCTTGTCGTTACCCGCAATTCACATCATCCTCCATATATTTCACACCCTACATCCAGATCCAGACCCCACACTCAAACTCACACTCTAATAAGCGTAGAAAGAGAACGAGGTCGAGTATACTGCGTCGCATTTTAAAGAAACGGATTTATATCGTGCAAACTATTCATATACACTAGGAGAATTGAAAGAGGGAGAAAAGTATATCTGAATGCACTTTGAATACATATAATATTTTAAAAAGTGATTTAATTATTAATACTTTGTCCTAATAATGTGACTTTTCTTCGCTGTCCTGCTTTTTTGCAATGTGTGAGAGAATAAATTTTTTTTTAAAAAGTCAATAGTGATACTTCAAAATGGTTATTTGCACTCTTGTCCATATGGATAGGAACTATGAACATATCTTTATCATCAAGAAAAAAAGAGTCAATCTGTTTCGTGAAACTATGGCGGAAAGACGCAATTCTTTTTTTGTACGATAAAGCTATTTCTAGCTCACTCTATATGTTCGAAATAATCAATATAAAAAATATTCCATTATAATTTGACACTATTCTTCATTAACAAGTCATATATTTACTTATTGTTAATCAATTTTTCTATTTGGCCTCAAAACAATAAAGTCTTAAATCAAAATATTAAATTTCAAATTAGTATATAGATGGAACGATTATTTTATAATAGTTGATTTTTCTTATATAAAACAATAAAAATTGATTGCACTCATACCAATATGAAACCTTGATGAGATTTATAATGCTTCTTTGTTTTTCGATAACTACAGATATGACCAGGCAAAAAAAAAGACGAAAATGAAAATTGAAATTTGATCTTGAGAATAACGTTATTTTTGAAAGTCAAACAGTTAGTATATGCATGAAGTCAGTAAGAAAACTAAGCTTTATTTTTCCTAGCCACCTGTGTAATGTAATTCTAAACTAAATCCACTAAATTTCTCAATGAAAATCGATTGAAATAAATAGTGAAGCAATTCACTATTCCAATACACTCTGGACATACATATTCCCCTTTGACAGTAGATATCAACGATTTTACAATGATGCGATTCATTGCCAATGTCCTGCTTTTAACCATCGTATTTGGTACGTATGTTTCGGCTGTTCGAATTGGTTCATTTAATTTACATCAATATGGAAGTAAAAAAGCTGCTAATGCAACATTAACAAATATGGTTGCGGAAATTATTAATGATTTTGATTTGGCCATTATTCAAGAAATAACTGATGCTTCACTCAAGGCTCCTTATGTTTTACATGAAGCACTAAACAAAATTTCATATTCAAACCCATATACATTAACATTAAGTGAACGTGCTGGACGTTCAGCAACAAAAGAACAATATGCTTTTTTCAACCGTGAAGCTACATCAGGTGTTGAAGTTGTTCAAGCTTATCTTTATGAAGATATTGAAGATAATTTTGAACGACCACCGTAAGAATTAAATAAAAATTGCTTTTTTTTTTGTTTTTATTTCTTGAAATTTTTTGTTTAGTTATATTGGTACATTTAAAGTTAAGAATCCCGGAAAATCTGGTATTGAATTCTTTACTGTTATGGATGTTCATTTACGACCTGATGATGCATATGCGGAATTACTTAGTATGCGTATTGTTATTGAAGATTTTATTGCTAGCAATCCACAATATTTTTCTGAAACATCAACATCATTAACCGATGCTTTAGAACAAAATGTTATTAATGCAACAGTTGATAATAAACCAAGTTTGAAAACTAATCATCCTATTTTAATTGTTGGTGATTTTAATGCTGATTGTGCTTATATTTCACTTAGACGTCAACAATTACTTCAGTTAGTTTAATCTACTCAAAAAACAAAATCAATTTTAATCGTTATATATTTTGTGTCTTTTTTTCTTCTTCTTTAGATCAATCGATTATGTTGATTTCACATGGGTGATTACTAATCGAGTTAAAACAAACACACGACAAACATGCACATATGATCGTATTTTCATTAATGGTGATAAATTCATTGATGCTATCGTACCAAACAGTAATACAACTGTTAATTATCAAGAACAATTGAATATGACATTGGCTCAAGCTTTACGTATCAGTGATCATATGCCAATTAAATTCGATATTGAATGGTAAAGAAAAAAAAGAGACAAAAAATAATCGTTTGTATGCACTTTCGATGAAAAATTAAATAAAATAAAATTGTTTTTCTCGATTGTTCACATCAAAGATGATAGTCATGATTTAACTGAAGTCTATCAATGTAATTTAACATAACATTATTGGCAACATACAGAACAGATCTACTAACAGATCAAGCTAAAAATCAAAAAGTGATCTGCAGGCTAAGTCAGACTGATTGATGTTTCTGATTTCTCGAATACATTCAATTCTATAAATTTGAATTCAAATTTCAATTGCTTACTTAATCAATTTCTATAGAGATAAGATAATAACAAGTTGCTACACGCATAGTAAATTAAAACAGAGAGAAAGTCATCATAAATATTTTTCATACAAGAAAGACTTGAATTGATACAATGTTTTTGATTATATCAATATTGTTTTACATAATCAAAAATCTAGTTATGATAGCAAAAATAACATATAATCAGGCATATAATAAAGAAAGTGTAGGGAATAAGTGATACTTATCATAACAGACAAGGGCATTTATATTTGACAATCAATTATATTGCAATAGCACAAACGCAAAAAATTTACTATCGAATTGTTTAGAATCTAAACAAGTTTTTCTGTTGGTAATAGTATAAGCCCTAAAACACTGAATTGATGTTCAGTTCAAGTATTTGTTGCTGGAATGGAATGAATTTGACAAAGTATTCTTGAATCATAAGGCAATGCATTAACATTCGATTTTCAAAACGTACGAGTCAAACCAGATGAACAATTCTAATAGAGAAATACATAGATTTATATGATTGAATATTTATTATTTATATCAAATGAAAATAATACAATAAAGCTTTGGAACATAAGCAATGAAACATGGAGACCCAAACCTCTCCTAGTTTTAGACTTGATGCATTAAGAGCATATGTAGTTGTCAAGCTTTTCATTCTCTTGCTCAAAAATTATTCTTAATGTGGAGATGAGCCTTTTAGTAGTCGAAAATTATGGTATGCCCTAGTAGTAGTCTCCTCTGCCGAATTGTAAAATCATACTACAAGCATTAAGTGAACTGTTTAAAGAATGTACAAAAACATTTTAGTTTCACTGAAATTTTACAACTGTACGAGCCTTTATCAATCTAAAAAAATACTCTGAAGTTAAAATTTTAGGAAACTTCGTTACTTTTACTCGAATATCTTCATTTTCTAGTGTAGACTTCATCGTCTGCAACGGAAAGTGTTGCTAAATATATTCATCAACACTTTTCTGATAAAACTGTAGGCAAAATCACAGTATTGGACAAGTTTACCAAAAGAATGTTAGTCAAGCAACAAAGTCTATTGAATTTTCTATTATTGAAAAGAGTTTTCTCGACGTTCGACTTTGTTACATCAAATTTGCTTGGATATACGATGACTTGTTTCGTACATTAATGCTAAGATTTTTGAGCATTTTAATTTTGACAATATCGAAATATCTTTATGCTTGCATTCGTTTTTGACATAAGAACGAAAAGAAGAAATTCCGTTATATTCTTCTCTAATCATATTTATTTCTTCTGCGTTGATTATGTGCTTTCAATGAATTAACAAAGAAATTTACTGGATGTTTAATCTTTGAACTTTGACGAAAGAGAAGAAGAAAAGACTTTGAGCTTTATCTAGATTGAACATTCTCCGTTCGCAGCATTCTTAGGCATCAGCAACATATTTTGAAAATAAAATTTTCTGTCCGAAATATTTTCTCTAAAAATTCAAAAGTTATATCGAAACTTAAGAGTGTGGGTATGGATCTTTTTTTCATCCACATCCATGCCTTCAAACTCTATTGATTGATCATTTACATATTTACATAAGATAATAACACCATATACAATTAGTCTAATAATTATACTTATTACTAAATTTAAAGTAATATCCAATCTAAGGTTCTAAATTCAACATAGACATTTCTCAATTAAATATCAGTTTCGATTCAAATATTTTGCTCAATCTCATATTAAATACTAATACATATAAGGAAGAATATCTGATTGACTTTTTTATACAACTTTCGACTAAATTGGTTCATACTTCAAATATATTTATTTAAATTCTTTTTGCCAATCAACAATGTGTTATAATTCGTATATTCATGTGATCCTTTCGATTATTTATTGGCATACCAATAGAATGATTTTCGAAGTCACGCAGTTAGCTATCTCCTTTTGATGTCAATGATTTTTTCGTGCATAGATACTACATAATCTTCTAATGAAAACCCCTAAAAGAATTTAAGTTCCTATTGATATTTGACTAACGTATTGAATTTTGATCTGATACTTTATATATAGAGAGAACTCAATTAGATAATCTTCCACGAAAAAATTCAGAAGTTTCGAACGAAGTCGCTTCGAGATATGCAGTTTTCAAGAAAATTAATGCTATACATACAATCCATGGTAAAGGGTCTATATCTCGAAAGTCTTGTATCTCAAAGAAATTTTGTCCCAAACTTCTGAATTTTTTTCTATAAAAACTAGTCTAATTGAATCTTCTATATGCACTAAGTTTCAGAGCAAAAATTCGATAGCTAAGTCAAATATCAATAGAGATCCAAATCCTTTTAGAGTTTATACGAGAACAGTCATGTAGTATCTATAGGTAAAAAGTCATTGAAATTAGAAGGAGGCAGCCGAATAGGTTCCCTCGTTAGTCATGTAATGCACTTACAGTACATGCTCTGTATCAGAGTAGTTTGTTATCAAAAATAGTTTGGAGAAGTTTATATTATTTTGAATATTTAATCATTCCATTTCTTATGATTAAAAGAGAAATATATCAGTCATTCTTGATAGATATTAGTAAAATGATTTTCCCTAAGGTAATTATTTAATGTTTTTCGTGTTTTAATCAATTACATTTGCGCAGTTCAGTATAAGTTGAAAGAAAAGAAAGAAGACATAGAGTTTGATTATAAGAAAGAATTAACAAACATAATTGAGTGAATAGAGAAAAATACAAGAGTATTATATCTATACAATTTATAACATGATATGAAAATAAATCCTGATTAATTTTGTTTTTTTAAGTAGCTTTTGTTCTCTTGCAACCACGACTATTTGCCTTGCTTGTTGACGTTGGAGCTTTGTCAGCTGCACGACCTTTTTTCTGTTTAGCTGCTGAAGCTTCTATAGAAAAAATTCGATTTAACAAGACAAGAAAAAAAAAATGAATAAAATATTCAACAAACCATCTTCAGTATTATTTTCAACTTCTTCATTTTTCTCATCATTTGTATGATCTTCAAATGGTTCTTCATTTTGTCCTTTCTTTTTAGCATTAGTTTTTTTGCCTGCCGCTGGTGCTGATCGTTTTGTTGGTACTTTTTTTGTTGTTGCAGCCTTAGATTTATCATCCGTTGTTTCTTCATCTTCCGATAATTTAAGATCATCATTTAAAGGAATTTCTTCAATTTCAGATTTTTCAACAGATGCTGCTTGTTTTTTTGATGATCCTGGAGCTTTTCCTTTTTTAGCAGTTGTTGTTGTTGTTGTTTTCTTTTTTGTATCACTTTCATCATTTTGTTCTAAATATCAAGGAAAAATTTTTTGTTTTTGGAAGTGAAATTTTTCTAATTTGTTTTTTTTTTTACCATTTTCATTTTCAACTTCTGGAGCAGGAGTTTTCTTTTGAGCTTGTTTACGAGCAGGTTTACCTTTTGTTTTTTTACTTGGCGAATCAGCTTCATTTTCAACTTCTTCCTCTTCACCTGTACCTAAAATAAAAAGCATATTATAAAAATATTCATAATGACTTTTAATTCATTACCAGCATCTTTTTGTTCTTCTTCTTCGGGTTTCTTATTTTTTTGTGCTGCAGCTTTACCCTTAGCTGGAGCTTTAGTAGAAGTTACTGTTTTTTCATTTTCTTGATCTTCTTCATTTTGTTCATCAGTTTTCGGCATATTTTTAGCTGGTTGTCGTTTACCACCACGACCTGCAGTAGTTTTAGTTGTTGCTTTTACTTCAGCTGATGCAGCATTTTTTTGCATTGTTGATGTATTATTATTTTTCTTTGATGGTTGTTCATCATCATTATCTTCTTCAATTGAATCTTCACCTGCTTCAGATTTTTTATTTGTACGCTCAATAAACTAAAAATTAAAAAGATTGAAAAAAAAAACAAGAATGAATTTAATTAAATATTTACACCGGATGCTTCTTGTTGAAGTTTTTCAGCTTCAGCTTTCTTTCGTGATTGACCAGCTTTAGTATTCTAATGAATAAAAATTATATGATTTTTAAAAATTCAAATTAGAACTTACTGTAGATTTTTTCGATTCACTTACAGCTTTCTTTGGACTTGATTCTTCGGTTTCGGTCGGTTGTTGATTTTCTTCGTCTTGTTTTTTCTAAATAAATAAAACTTTAATTATGTTAACTTAGTAGTTACAAACTAACTTGAAGTTGTTTTTGATCAGTATCAACTTCAGTTGTTGCTTTGACAGCAGCTCCTTTCTTTGGTGGCATTATTATTAGATTAGTTTGCTAATCGATCGTTTAAATTGTGAAGCAAAAAGAGCGACTATAACCGACGATTATATCGAGAATATTTAAATTCAAAAAAGAAAAGAAAAACAACGACTAGTCACTAGTTTTAATATAGTCGGACGACCCTTGTTTAATAACAATGAACAATGATTTAAAATCGATCTCCTCCGAACAATTAAATATCTTAAATGAATATTTAGAATAGAATTATTAAATAAATTTATTTTGGAAATTATTTTAAAATTATTTTACTTATAATGAATATTTAAAAAACCGCGAATTTTTTTGTCAATCGTCTTTTTCTTCGTTCTGAATATTTAATGCAGTTATGCACTTTATTTTTAACGAAGTCAATGAGGAGAGGGTAACCAAGGTAATGACAAGAGAATACATGCGTAATGATTGATAATGCATTGACTTTCTCGTGAAAAGATATTCTATAGTTATATATGGCTGCTTCGAATGGTATTCAAGCACCATCGAGTATCTTTATAGAGCCACAGTACGGATATATGAAAGAAAAAGCTTGTTCCTAATGACCTTTTTTTTTTTCTTTATGTTTCAATTCTAGGTTTACACATGACCAACAACTTATACTATTAAATAATGAAGAGCTTCGAACAAAAAATCGTGAACAATTAATTGAAAAACTTGAACGAGTCATTCAAGAAAAAAATGCTTCCATTACCAAACTTGAACAACGGTAAAAATCAATGGGATCTTAATCGATATATTATGTATTCGATTTCCTTATATTTATCTAGTGAACAATACTTAGAAGATACACTTAAAAAAAGAAATACAGAATTTCGTGCACTTGAAGAACAATTACGACAATTCGAAGAGAAGGTTGAAAATCAGTATTCTTTTGCTTTTTCTGAATATCCTAAAAAGAAAACAATTTTAGACACGAACATTTGAACAGTTACATCAGCTACAAGTGCATACTTTTGAAAAAACAATACGTGATTGTCAAATTGAAAATGAGCGTAGGCATATCGGATGCTTTATTATGTTTTACTAATAGTGAAATTAATCGACTATTAGGTTTGTGTGAACATGTTCATGATTTAACAACACAATTACGAGAAAAATCAGATTATGAAGCTATTAATCAAGAAAAAGTTCTGGTATTTTTTTTTTCTTTTATCTTGAATAAATTTTCATAATTATGTGTTCTTTTTTTTTTATTCATTAGACATTTGATCGTATTGCTGCTGATACTCAACTTTGGCGACAAAAACTTGATTCATACAAAGCAACAATTGAAGAACGAGAAGAAACTATTGCCAATCTTAAGTATAGATTTAATGAACAGTTATATTGAGAATCATGGATTTACTTTTGTTTTTTTTGCTTTTATTATATTTAGAAAGGAAGTCAATGATTTACAAAAGAGAAAACAAACTAGTAAACTATTCATCGAATATATATGAAAATGAAAAATGATCATTGTTTTTTTTTTTCTAAACATAGATGCAGATTTTGAAGATAGTTCATTACGAGTACAAATAGCAACTCTTCAAAATGTAAGTAAATGAATAAAATTGCATATTTAATTAAATCTTAATCAATATTCTTGAAATAGTTATTATTTTAATCAATAACATGTTCTTCTAATTAGGTTTGTTTCATTGTTGTTGTTATTATCATTCGAATGTTGAAATTACAATGACAATACATTGAATTTCACATTCGAATAATATAAAGAATAAATGAAAAATATAACATGTCCATTAACAAAAATAACAAAAGCTAAACAAGCCAAACATACCACTTTATAGTTAATCTAATGATTTGTTTATTGAACAGCATGAATAAAACTGGTCAACGTAGTTCCTTCGGGGCTCAAATATTGAACTCATATGTTCTTTAGTCTCATTGTATCAATATTGTATATGCTAAGTGACTAATCTCTAGAAGACAACAGTTGTTCTTCAAGGAGAATCGATCACTAGGAAAATAATCTATTGCATATGTTTCCGTGTTTTGAACAGATATTTTTTCTATATTTTACTAGTCATCTATATATTTTTTTTTGTTTGCTTTGTTGCTATTCGCTTGTTGTTTTTCATTTTCGTATTCTGTTTTTCTTAATTTAACATTATTATTATTCTAATCGTTGATTTAACTGGCAAACAAGCCTGCTGCATATATCCATTATATCTAAAACAGATCTTAGCGCACTATTACATATCTCGATAAGCTCACAAACACTGATATTGATTACTTTACAAAACTATAGCTTGATCAGATTATGCTTTATATGTTGATCATACGATGATTGTAGCAAACCAATACATCACTGTCCATCATTCTTGACATCTTGAATATGTAGTTTTTATCTGGGCAAAAATCAGAAATTCTCTTATTTAGCATATTCATACACATTTTCTAGCCATTCAAATTTCAGGAAAGGCTTTGGAATTTTCTAATACAATCTAAGTCTTGTTGTTAATGTTGTTCAGCATTTTTTTCATTATTAAGGAACTACCCCTCGCTCGTTGTTAAGGAAAATATACTCATTGACCTATGACCCTAGTTGCTATGTGCAGAGAAGCCGCAAAACCTAGATTTCATATTTACATCCACTCAATGTTTCTACAAATATATAACATGTGAACTCCAGAAAAAAGTTTCGAGACGATATCCTACAAGATTATAATGTAAAACATAATGAAACTATGTGAAATATTGAATAATATTGCATTTTCTTAATGATATACTATTTGTACAATATGCTCACTCGAGGCTATTATTTTAATGAGCAATAATCTGCTCGGAATAGTTTCTTTATTCATGTAAACAATATAATGATCGTTGACACAATTAATAAGGTAACATTTGAAAACGAAACATTAATTTATGTTCATATGAATATTTCAAAAAACTTTAATTAATAATTAAGAAATTCGAATTATGAATATTTTCTATTTTAGACTCTACGTGATCGTGATAATGAAATCAAACATTTAAAATTAACTCTTCGTCAAGTACGAGATAAATTAATACCAGTAAATCTTTCTTTCGCACTAATCAATATATCAATCGTCTGTCCATATTCTTTTTCTAGGGTCAATTATCTCATGATAATCGTTGGAGAAGTTGTAGCGAAGATATTGGACGAAATTTATCCATTGGAAAGTAAGTTATCATAGTTTAAAATTGACAATAATTAAATCCATATATTAGATCACATCGATCGTCATCTCCAAAGAAACGTTGTACATCTCCTCCAGTTCGTGATGATACGTTATCACCTCCATTAGATGTTGAATATTTAAAAACAAAAATTCGTACATTAACAGATCGTTTAGCTAATGTTCAACAATTACTTGTTAAACGTGATGAACAAATTGTTACATTAAAAAAAGTTCATGATAAACGTTGGTTACGTCTTAAACATTTACAAAAACAATATCGTTCAGTTAAAGATGAATTACAATCTTATACTGATGATGAATTATTACAAAAACAAACAAAAAATGATTATTATTATGGTAAAGCTATACGAAAAACTAGATCTGGCTGTTCTGTATGTCATAATCAACGACAAAGAAAACAAACAGGTACAAATAGAAAAATATTTAAACAAGAAGATGATGATAATATTTGGAATGAAGTAACAAAATTAAGACGTGAAAATGCAAGATTAACTAATGAAAAGTAAAATAAAATTTTATTTTTTTTTCATTTATTGTTTGTTTTTTTTTTTCTATTAGTTTAAGTTTAAATGAAAAAATTGATTTACAAGAAGTCGAAATTAATGAACAAACAATTGTTATTGATGAACTTCGTAATGAAATTCGATTATTAAATGATAAAGATGAAAAATCTCAATTAAAAAATTCATCACCATCAATAAATAAATCTAATGATAATCAACAACGTTTAATTGAAGAATTTAATAAAAAATTATATGCACTAGAAAATGAACGAACATGTTTAATATTTGAACATGAACGTTTAAAAACTAATCTTGATTTATGTATTGATGAAAAACAACATTTAATTCAACAAAAAAAACAAACAACAGATGAAATAAAACGACTTAAACTTCGTCTACTTGCATTACAAGATCAAATACATAAATTAAAACGAAATAATCAACCAATTAATAAAAAAACTTCAACTAATACATCATCAACAATAAAAAAACGAATAATAAAAAAGAAATCAAAAAAATCATGTTTAGAAATGTTACTTGATCAAAATCAAAGTTCAACATTTATTGATGATCTTCAAAATGAATCATCAGTTCTTTATCGAACATCACCACCAAAATTCGATAGATTTGATATCAATCCATGGCGACGACAACGACATCGTACGTGTAGTCTTTGTGATAATCATACTCAAGCTTCATTAATGAAACGTAAAACACGATCATCAATATCATCAACAGTACCCAAACGAAAATGTCAGTAATTAAATTTAAAAAGAAACAAAATTTTCTAGATAGAAATCATTCTTTTAATTTTATTTCAGATGGTCCATTAAAGAAAAATTATAATAATAAAATTCGTTTAGCAAGTTCTTGTCATCATGATTCCTATTCACATCATATTAGAAAACCTTCGATACCTTCAACAGCACAAAAAGTTCCAACTAGAGTAAATTATCATTTACAGGTGAAATAATAAATTATATTGTTTTTTTTTTAATTAGATTGGAGCAATGCGTAGACGTATTGAACAATTAGAAATGAATCTTGCTGATGCGAATGAAGAAAATGAACAACTTACTCAACGCTTATCAACAACACTCAGTCGAATTAATGTTATTAAAACAACAAATCAAGTTTGAATTTTTATATATTAATATTCAGTGATTTTCAATGTTTTTATCTTATAGAGACTTATTAATGAATGTGATAAATTAAAAACCGATCATTTCACTCAATCAACATTATCAGGACAAGAAAATCGACGTAATGATTCTGTAAATTCTGATGGTGGTGAAAATGTTGATAATTTACATATACGTCTTAAAAATACTTCATTCGATGCTGCTAGACAACGAAAATTAAATAAAACTTTACAAACAGACAATGAAACACTAACGAAAAATCTTCAATCATTAACTGACAAGTATAGTAAACTAGCTGAAAAAATCAAAAAATTCTTACATATATCTATAGATTGACACATACAGAACGTGATGTAGCAAGTAAACGAAGTTTAATTGAAAATTATAAATCTCGGTTAAGTGAATTGGAAACAAATCTTAATCGTTCAAATGAAAAAATTACAAACGAAGTAATTAATCGAATTATATATTGATATTTATCGACTGTTTTTTTTTTGTTTTTGAATTTTCAATAGAATGATGAAGAACGACTCAAATCATTAACAGAAACAATGGAAAAATTACGAGTTTCAGTACGTATATCAAATAATCAACGCACTAAAGTCTATAAAAGATGACTATTTCAAAAATATTTTTCATTCAAAATCACAGATATATTTCACATTCCTCATGGGATATAGCCATAATTTACCTATGATAACAGAAGGTACATAAAGTTAATAATTGTATGTAGGAAAGTACAATTACGAATTCTTTTGATAGAAACTCGTTGTTCAACATTTTCAAAACATTTATGAGCCGTTGTTTGAATATCAGACAAGCATGATGATGAGTGAAATTGGAATACGTTTTATATTTATTCTACTTATCAATGAAGAAAAGTGATTAACGAAAAATGTACGAAAATATGTACTTTTTGTCGATGAGTCGATCATCGAATAGATTCTGAATAAATTCTATTGATTGACATATGAAATAGGTCAAAAAAAAAATTAATTAAAATCTCGCATTAACCTCATAGCAAAGTTAAAGAAAATAAATGCGAAAACCTCGGATTTAAATCCGAGTGTTATGTGTACTTCAAAAAGTGAAAAGGTATATTCACTGTGTTTTTTATCACTAAATTGCAAGGAGAAAATACAGGCGTGCTAAGTTAGCATGGACCATACTGTATGCGACCCTATCCGGTGACCACTGACTCTACTCTCAGAGTGATATAATATCTTTAGAAATCACAGGAATTGAATTCAGATTCGTGTTTAACTTGGAAAACTGGGTAAGAAGAGTTATTTTTGAATGAATTTGCGTTTGTATCTACCAGGATTACGATCGTAAACAACCTCATCAATCTATAAGAGATATATAATNTTAGTTGATAAAAAGATGAAATAAGGAAAAGGGAATTTCTCGTTCGCATAGAAAAAAATGATTTTTTTCCAGCGTCGAAAATTGATCGCACACAATTTTGCTTCTTTTGAAAACAAAAAGTACAAAATTAAAATAAGCTTTACTTTGCACATTGTAGTTCTTTTCACGCTGCATCTCCTGGTATATTTTGTTTTTCTAAAACAACTTATTAAGTGATGCAACAATGAAATGGAAAAAGGCCGTTTTTTTTTGTCTGAGGGAGAGTAAAAGAAAGATTTTTCGTTGAGATACTGTAGTGTTGTTTTGTCTATTACAATGATGCTCACAGGATTACTTTTTTGTCATCTCATTGAATGTAAGATGCAACACGATCTAATTCATTATTTAATATGTTTGTGATTATTGTTAAACAAATTCGTAACAAGCCATTTGAAACTATTTCAACGTTACATCCCATTCCTTTTCCAGTTCGACGAGAATAGTGACGTTTCCAGTAAGCTTCCAAAATTGTCAATATAGTACGAGAGCCGATAACTGCTTACTATTGAAAAATGACCCCTAAAACAGAAAATCGTTTCCAAGGGTCGGAATGACTGCCCTGGATTATTCCAACATAATTAAAATAGCTATAATCTTGTTTGTACGTCAATAGGATAGATAAGTTTAATAGACTTCAAGATATTTGAGATCTGAAGTTCGTTTACAATTGACAATATTTCGTAAGGTTTATACACCAGTTCTTGTGATATATTTATTCATTTCGTTTGGGAAATAGGAACATAATCTATGGTTTCGACTAGGCTCACTTTTTCATGTAGACAATTTGATACGAGAAATTAACATGTTCAAAAAATGTTCATGCTTCACAAATTAATATAATCTTAATTACTAAAGAAAGAGTCAATATTTTCAATGCTGTTTCTGTTTTATTTTCATATTTATTTATCATTCAATTTTTTCGATTTGCAGACAAATTACTGTTCTTCCCTTATAGTAATCATTATTTTTGAAAATGATTATAGAAAAAATTATGGATAGTTTTCTATTTCTTAAAACAAGATATACTTTTCTGTATTCTCAATTAGACAAAGCCTGCTCTAAGAACATCATAATACATCCTGTTCTTTTTTCATGGAGAAGTCGCACGATCCATTATCATGTCCACTGACATTGAAATTATTTCGTGATCCAGTGGTAGCACAAGATGGTCATACATATGAAAGAAAAGCTATCGAAGAATGGATTCGAAAGAAAGGTACAAGTCCACTAACTGACGAACCATTATCCATTGAAAATTTAATTTCAAATCGCGCAATGAAAAAACTTGTTGATTCTTTTGAGATATCAACACATAGTAAAAATTATCAATTTATACTTGATGTTGATGTAAAAAAAAAGAAAGGTCGACCACTCTTCTCAACAATTGGCAAAACAATACTTCTTGCTGAATGGTTGCCAACTAATGATAATCTACCAGAAATAGTTATTCTAAAAGTTGATGGAGCTCGAGCACAAAAAGAAGCGTCCTTCTATGTTGAACTAAGTCGTCATCCACATATTGTTCGTACATTTGGTTTCGTACGTGAAAATAATAGCAAGACTACATCTAATGTAATTATGTTATTACAAGAATATGCACCTGAAGGAAGTTTATACGAACTTTTAATGGATTGTAAGACAATGCCAAATGAAGATATTCTTATTGAAATATTTTTACAAATTATTGATGCAATGATATTTTTGGCATTCAATAACGTAGTTCATGGTGATTTAGCGTGTCGTAATGTACTCGTGTTTCGTTTCGATGAAAATGATTCGGATAGAATTGTTGTGAAGGTTACTGACTTCGGACTGAGTCTTCATAGCAAACTTTATTCTTTGGTACCAGGTGCAGCAAGAACAACATTAAATATTATCCCAACTCGATATGCGGCACCCGAAATACTTTCATCTAATGTAACACCGAATGATTATACAGAGAAATCAGATGTCTTCTCAATGGGTGTATTAATGTGGGAGGCATATTCACAAGGAGCACTCCCATGGGCAGATATTGAACGCGATGAAGACCTGATTCGGCGAGTTATGAATGGTGATTTACTACCGAAACCATCAAATTGCAGTGAAAAGTATTGGTCTATTATCATTCAGACTTGGGCTCAATCACCAAATGACCGACCAACATTCAGTGAACTGAAACGTCTTCTTACCGAACAAAACAATCATTCGAGTAATTATTCGATTATTTTATTATCAAACTTTTCCTAACGAAGCAAATCTTTGAAAGCTCTATCGTCTAAAAATAGTATAAAGTGATTACCATATGCGCTTTGTTTCAATTGAGAGAGTATCAATAAGTATTATCACGAAATGCTACTAGAAAGTATGAAAAGAAGATAAAAGAACTGATTATTTTTAATTGTTTGCAATTGAAATCAATAGATACATAGCAATAATGGTGAAATGTTATTCAGAAAAAAGCTTTTCTTCCTTTTTTTAAAATCTAGTTTAAATTTGTTCTCTTCAAAGAAAGTAAAACTCATGTGAGAAACGTTCCTCGTTTAAAAATACATTTATTACAATACCTTATTGCTCAACAAAATATGTTAATGATCTGAAGCTAAGCCTTCAGTTGTACAAATCAATGGACTGTTTATTTCAAATCTCGAATACTACACAAAGATATCGTTGAAATCAGATACATTCTTAATGACATTTTTTCTTGTTACAAAAATCCGAAATCGCCTATTTTTTTATTCACTTGAATAAAAGCATATACTACATGCAGTTTTCAGAGTCACTATATAAGAAACCCATCTAACATGTGTAATAGTATCTATATCTTCTTGGATTATTTTTCAGTGATTATTATCGTTTCTCATCTTCATACTATAAACAGTACTCTTCAAAAATTGAGCTCATTTGCTTTCAGCTCTCATGTCCGAGAAATTCTTTTTTTTTTTTCTTTTTAATTAATGCTTTATTTTTATTCAATTTGTATGAGTACAGAAACTAGACCCTAAGTCCCGGTTTCCAATCGTTTTCGCGTTTTTACAAGTAATTAGAGTAAATCAAGTTCCATAAACAGTCGAGTCGATCAATAAACAGTTTGCATGAAGTAATCAATTAGTATTGTGGCGCGAAGATCATTGGCTTTGATCATCGATGACACAGAATAGTGCTCAGGCAGACTATCGAAACTCTAGAATCTGACTCAAGAGTCAGATGGCGATGCCACTCAGCCAGCCTAGGCATGTCCGAGAAATGATAATGACTATTGTCTATCAAATTACATAGTATCTGTGACATCAATGGAATATTCATCAAGATATAGCACAATACACTTGTTTTCTTGTAGTGCGTATCGCAGTTGGATCTTGATACATTGCATGAACGTATACTGTTATTTTACAAACCTGTTCATTCTTTCGATAATATTCCGATCGATGTTTAAAAAAAATAGAAGCTTGCTTTTACGCTTGTGAATTAGTTTTTCTTCTAAAGCATTTCTTTTGGTAGTTATTCAAACGAGAAAACCAATAGCTAGAAGATGCATGAAAAAGGCTAACGAAGCACTATCGTGAATAAATAAATAGAATTAACATACACCGCCTTAGTCTTAATTTTCTCCCTCTAAGACAGACCGCTATTGAAAAGTCGCGTAGCAATGATTTTCAAAAGATATAATTCAAAAATGCCGTCAGAATATATCACTACCACAGTCATTTTAGCTGATGGGTTCATTGTAATGGATAAGTTTTATTGATATGCGAATTTGTTTAGACTCCACACCGCCGTTTTCTCATCGAAACCATAAGCTCGAACAATTTATAGTCGCCAGTGTCGGTAACTCAGAATTAAACTTGACATCCGAATCTTTGACCGATGATGATATGGAAACTGTAAACTATTACGCACTACGCAACAACAAGGTAAAACATACTATCTTTGGCAACATTTATAGATGTAACATAGTTTTATCATTGCATCACTGATATTCTGAAACAAATACCGAAACAGAGGTAGCTAACAACTCAAAACTCCAGGCATCTAAAGGATTCGGATTTTAATCTCTATTGCACATTTTTTACCAACGAAAAGTTACAACACCTAATACCAAAACTCCAAATAATTCTCAAATATAAAAGATTCAAACCAATTCAGATGTCTTCATAATACATTCTTGAATATTTCATACTTTAAAACTAAGTGTTCAAATAAGAATTGTTTCTCTTGGGAACAAAA
Organism: Rotaria sp. Silwood2; assembly: GCA_905329745.1. Taxonomy (NCBI): domain Eukaryota; kingdom Metazoa; phylum Rotifera; class Eurotatoria; order Philodinida; family Philodinidae; genus Rotaria; species Rotaria sp. Silwood2. The sequence continues at coordinate 607,085 of CAJNSZ010000017.1, read as the reverse complement.
GCGAATTCATATATCTTCAGAACGTCATCTAGGGATCCCATGATAATCAGAAAGAAAAGATAACCCCGTATTTTCAAAAGCAGAGCAAATAGCACGTAATTCGACTAAACACTCCAATATCTAGCCACGGCATAATTACAAACAAAGCAACAGTGAAAAAGTGTTTTTCAATCACATATTAATGTTTCTTACGCTTTCACTCAGACACTTACTACACTTAACCTCGGCAACAATCAAATCGGAGTTCTAGGTGCACGACATTTAAGTGAGGCATTACAACAAAACAAGGTGAGAGAAATAGAATCTCAATCTATCTCATATTGATATTGTTTTTTCTCTAATTTAGGTACTCGTTACACTCAACCTAGCATCGAATAAAATCGAAGGTCTAGGTGCACAACATTTAAGTGAGGCATTACAGCAAAACAAGGTGAGAGAAATAGAATCTCAATCTATCTCATACTGATGTTTGTTATTCTTCCATTCAGACACTTACTGCACTTAACCTCGGCGGCAATCACATCGGAGATCTAGGTGCACAACATTTATGTGAGGGATTACGACAAAACAAGGTGAGAGAAATAGAATCTCAATCTATCTCATATTGGTGTTTCCCATTCTTCCATTCAGACACTTACTACACTCTACCTCGACAACAATAGAATCGGAGATCTAGGTGCACAACATTTAGGCGAGGCATTACAACAAAACAAGGTGAGAGAAATAGAATCTCAATCTATCTCATACTGATGTTTGTTATTCCTCCATTCAGACGCTCACTACACTCAACCTCAGCAGCAATAAAATCGGAGTTCTAGGTGCACAACATTTAGGTGAGGCATTACAACAAAACAAGGTGAGAGAAATAGAATCTCCATCTATCTCATATTGATGTTTCTTATTCTTCCATTCAGACACTTACTAAACTCAACCTCGACAGCAATAAAATCGGAGTTCTAGGTGCACAACATTTAGGCGAGGCTTTACAACAAAACAAGGTGAGAGAAATAGAATCTCAATCTATCTCATACTGATGTTTGTTATTCTTCCATTCAGACACTCACTACACTCAACCTCGGCAACAATAAAATCGAAGTTCTAGGTGCACAACATTTAGGTGAGGCATTACAACTAAACAAGGTGAGAGAAATAGAATCTCCATCTTTCTCATATTGATGTTTCCAATTCTTCCATTCAGACACTCACTACACTGGAACTAGGATGTAATCATATAGGAAATCAAGGTTTAAAATACCTGAGTGAAGGATTAGCATGTAACAGAGTGAGGAACGTAACATTTCGATCAATCTCATATAAAGAGTAGCTACTATTTCACAAAGACTCTGACTACATTTGATCTATTCGGTAACGACATCAGATGTGAAGGAGTACGAGCTCTGAGTAGCGTATTACGAAATAATAAGGTGACACAAATAGACTTTTCGATCGTTGAATGTCAATATGTTATTCCTTGTTGCATAGATGCTCAGCACTCTGGAACTGAGCTTGAATGAAAGCGGTGACAACGGTGCTAAATACTTAAGTGAAGCATTAACTCACAATACGGTGCGAGATACTGACTATGCGCTTCCTCATTTTTATGTTTATCTTATATTTCATACAGACACTCGCTAATCTCAGACTTTGCAAAAGTTCTATTACAAACAAGGGTGCAGGGTACTTTAATCAGGTATTACAATATAACAGGGTGAGTGAGGCAGTGCTTTCATTGGTCTAGTTTTAAGCTTTTTTTGATAATTTTTGACATAGACGCTCAAGACACTTGATCTTGAGGGAAATCATATTGACGAAGAAGAAAGACAACATATCACAGACGAATTACAAAATAGAGCGGTGAGAAAAATAGTTTCGACATGTGTTTCATATCGGCATATTTTTATATCTTGACACAGACACTCACGAAACTCGACGTCCACCAGGCTTAGATTACAGAAATAAGAATATATTATTTGAGTGAACTCAATACATTTTGAAAATGAATTTAATGTATTTTATGTATGTCACCGGTTTTACCGACGGTCTAGTGAACGATAAGAAATAAATATCGAACGACATTTTCTGGTGATACCTGGAAAACTGCAATACATAAGAAAAATGAGAAATAAATATTATCATTGACTATAGAAAGCAAGTTTCTGCAAAGAAATAAGAGTGTCACCGCGAATCCTGGGATGACAGTAAAAAGGTATTCTTGGGAATGAGAAAGGTCCTCCATGGCAAAGTTTTTATGGAATATCGAAACGGCATATAGTAAATTGATAAAATGTTCTCTACAAGTGTATCTCGCACTTACAAATAACATTCATTACTTTTCTAAAAGCTATGCAATGAATAAAAAATGCTTTGAATCTGACAAAAACATACGCTGAGAAATAAACTAACGAGGGAACATACCGACATGCCCAATCGCTTTTGCGCTCATCTTTTGAGCATAAGTAGGGGACTACGAGACTAGAATAACCGTAAGAGGATTTGTCCCCATACGCTTGTGAGGCTGAATTATTACCGTTTTACTGGATTTTTTCTCTATGGCACTGGTTTACCTGCAAAATCAAATCAACGAATTTCGACCGGAAATTTCGTCCGTAAAGAGGCGTAAGGGTCACTAGAATGCCCTGAAAGTTTCAGACAAAACGAATACATCCTTCTTAAGATATTGAATTTTCAAAAACCGCCTATTTCTCAGAAAAAGTTAGCAAAATCTGAATTTATTGTATATTCAATATGTTAAGAAGGATGCATTTGTTTTGTCTGAAACTTTCAGGGTATTCTAGTGGCCCTTACACCTCTTGATGAACGAAATTTCCGGTCGAAATTCATTGATCTGATTTTGCAGGTAAACCAGTGCCATAGGGAAAAAATCCAGTAAAACGGCAATAATTCAGTCTCACAAGTGTATGATGACAAATCCTCTTACGGTTATTCTAGTCTCGTAGCTCCTACTTATGCTCAAAATATGAGCTCAAAAGCGATTGGACAAGTCGGTATGTTCCCTCGTAAGTGTTATCGTGAATGATTCCAATTGTTCTGAATAAACTGTTCTCTGTTGCATGATGGTAAGACAGTTACTGCGTATGAAAAATTGCTGAAAAACTATTAATGACTAAAAATTAAGGAAAAAAAATGAGTACAAATGAAATCCTTTTGATTGCTATGGATGTTGAGGTCGAAAAAATCGACAAGATATGAGTTTGTATTGAACTTGTTGAATATGCAACTTCTTCCGAGCTATATTAATAGTTACTTGAGAAAATGATTCCATTTTTGCACACTAAATTGAAATGCTCTGTAAATATCGCATGTTTCGAGATCTAGAAGAACCTCGCATGAGCAAGAATTCTGGATATGCAGTCCGCCTCCACCCTTTGTCCCTTTTTATTTTCTATAAAAAATTAAATCAGATTTACTTTAATTTATTATTAAATAGTTTAATTATTCACTTCTTTTGCTGCCACTCTTTTACGAAAAGATGGTATGATCTCATTATCTCGAGTCTAGTTGTTGATAGTGAAACTGTTTCTATTTGGTCATGGATTTCATTGATTCCTCAACGCATTTTTTAAAAATCAAATGATCAAGTAATCTAGGAAAAAATGATAATTGAAAAATACAAGTTCAATATAACAACTGTATTGTTTCTATACAACTGAACGTGCAATACAAGAGTGAGTGATGAATGAATCAATAGTTAGCGTTTTAATCTAGAAGAATCAATCTAAATTAGACACATTTTAGCTTATTGTGATTGCTAAACGAATATCGATAACCCAGAATTGTAACCGGTGGCAGTAGACGATCGATCCAGTTCGATAGAGAATTAATTATTAGCCGTTAGACACAAGTTTTCTTGACTAGTTGGTATAGGTTTTTCCGAATATTTACATGTTTTTTTTTTCAAAAACCCCTTTATCATAGATGCTTTTTTTCACAAATCAAACAACTTTTACTAATGTCAACGACTGTTTTTGTGGAAGAACATGAATTAGAATATTTCTATTAAGTTAATACTCATCAAAATATGCTCTAATATGTTATATAAAGTCACTTCAATACCAAGTTATTCCATGTAAAAGTATTTACCAATTTATCGAAGCTGTGTGATATGAAAATTTGTTAAAAATTTAACGATTTCACAGAAAAGGACGTTATATTTATTACTCTAAAAATGCGTTAAAAGTGTACGAATTTAACGCGTTTTCATGATCAAAAATGTAACATCTCTTTCGTTAAATCGTTAAATTTTTAATGACTTTTCGTGCGGTAATTTACCAAAAACGCATGAAAACACGTTAAATACGCAAGTTAATGTATACAGTCCTACTCAGAATTTTCCATACAGTGCTACTGACTATATGTATAATGAACTTCTTTCAATGATCAGTCTCTTCTTAAGTTTCAATCGTCTGAAGAGAAAAATTCATTTAATCAGTTAAATATTCAATGCATTTTCTCATAAGATGCCTAAGGAAACCTTATAATCACTATGATTATTTCGTAATAGATAGCAAAACCAGTCAGCAAGTAGAATACTTTTATTCTTTTATCATACTTCAAGAGTTAAACGAGTTATGACTGTACTTTCTACTATGTTGCATCTTTATATAAGCTAGAAATCTATTTCAGTATGGTAGAAATGATAAGGCTATAACTTGTTCAATACTCTAAGTATGAACAAAAGAAAAAGAACTATTCTATTTGCGGATTGTTTTTGCTACCTATTACGAAATAATCATAGTGATAATAAGGTTTCCTTAAACATCTTATTAATAAGTACATTCAATATGGCACTGATCAGCTGAACTTTCCTCCTCAGATGAATGACACATAGGAAATATCGATTATTAAAGGAAGTTCACATACATGTGGTCAGTAACCCTGTATGAAAGCTTCTGAGGAGTACTCTACATCAACTTATGTATTAACAAATTTTTCTCTTCGTATTGTTCAATTTTATGTTAGATGACGTTTCGCCAATGATGTTAACTCCTTTAGACTATTTTTAGTATAAAAATATACATAAGATAAAATAAATATGCATGTTCAGTACACACATATTCATATTATCTCTCTATTCTATTGATAGTATAATAAGCGAAGTCAAATGATGATGCTAAACACAGTTTAGTTTTGATATTTTCTTCGTTCGTTCCACGATCAATAATATAGAAAAAAGATTCGAGTACTACATATGGGCAATTCCATTTGTTATGGACATGACTTTACAAAATTAAAATGCTTATATCTCTGGATAATGAACTCCTCTAGAGCTGATTTTTTTATCCCATAGGCATATTGAGTTACTCTAGCTAGCCTGAAAAATTCAGCCGTATAGTCCTTGGTTCAGAGAAGTTATCACCAAAAAATAGCGTTAGGGACGTGACCAAAAAAAAGACATCAACTTTCACTGCGAGTACTTCAGCTTAAAAAATGTGCAAATTGAGGCAGTATTCTTGAAAACTAAATAGTACATGATATAGATGACCTTCGATTGTACAAAACTTCTATCTGAAGTTTTTTCTCAGTATGCTTAGATTTTTCAAAAACTCTGATTTACTTTTTGTCAGGGACGTGACCGAGTACGAATATGCAAAAGAAAAAATGCTCTTATAACTGAATAAGAAGTTCAAAACCGATTCCAAACGGTACAAATTCTTCTTTAGGATCACCAGATGATAATAAGACAAAAAAAATTGTTTCGGGACTTGACAGGACCTCCAGAGAGCTCATTTTTATGTGGAAAAGTTTTGGAGTTCGATCTTGCTGAAAATTTTACCATAGACGTAGCTTTTCTCGTAGAGTCTATCCTAAAAGTTTTAGATTTTTTCCTCATATGTTTAGAGAGATATTCACTAATTACTTCTTAATTAATTAACTAATTAGCAGCTGAAAGCGCTAACATTTTTACATATGTCTATGCTAAAAGAACTGATTCAGGAAAAACACTTTTGTAAAAAACCAAAGTCGGATGAAAGAGGGGTATGTCCCATTTTTCGTGGAATTGCTCATATGCATGTTTACATTATCTGACGAGAATTTGGCAATATTTGAATTGGTGACAAAAATGATGATTTCTAACAAAAAAAATGACCTTCAGGTCAAAAATGCTCCTTACCCTATGACAAGCTCAAAGTGACAGTTAGTCAGAACTAAATTAACGAGACCCATTTACAAGAAAAATGATCTTTTTCACCAGAAAGATAGGTTAGAATAGTGTTAAAATGAATTAGTACACAAGGAAAGAAATCTTCAGCAGAACAGAAAAGTCCACTGAAGGAAAGAAAATCATATTGTTCGTTACATATATCTAATAACGGGTGAGTCAGATTAAATTGCCGGTTTTTATCAACTACATTCGAATCAATTATTTAGTTTAATTTTCAAAACAAAATATAGCATTGAAGAGAGCAAATGAAGCTGCACAAATTCATATAGAGAGCTAATTTCAAATAAGCTTTTTTATGTTCAAAAATTTCAAAAATATCACATGATCAAAAACTGCTCCTGCTCACATATATAATTATTAGACAAGTCGTACGTGTCTTTTAATGCTCTTGTTGTGAGATTCGGTCGTTTGAATTTTCGGTCAGTTTAAGAATAGCGTCGCAAATATAATCACTTAACATGTTTATATCAATTATATGTTCATAGATAGTAGTCTTTCACAACAAGAAGCTGCAAGAGACAGACAATGTGTATAAACGTGAACTGACAAGCTATGCCAGTTTGGAGCATATCCTGTTTTCAAAAGTTCTAAACATGAAAGTACTTATAGCATATCAGTTTATTGTACGTAAATATAGATCTGTAGTTGCTATACGTGATGATGTACTTTGTTATAAGAGTAAGATTACATTTTACGTCAGAATGCAGTGCGTAAAGATCGTTAATTGGATCTATCATACTTCCTACCACTACTTTAACAGATGTACAAGCGAGCACGAGCAGTTTTTGACCATGTCATATTTTTGAAATTTTTGAACATAAAAAAGCTTATTTGAAATTAGCTCTCAATATGAATTTGTGCAGCTTCATTTGCTCTATTCAATGCTATGTTTTGTTTTGAAGGTTAAACTAAATAATGGATTCGAATCTAGTTTATAAAAACCGGCAATTTAATCTGACTCACCCGTTACTGTTATGCATGTGATTTTAGTAGTTGGACATTTTGTAGAATACAATAATTTATCTAGTTTAAATTTATCGAAATTTATCTTCTATGTATCGGGAATGTAATAGATATTGCGAAAGAAGATATCTTAAACCGAATAGAAAAGTCCGCTGAAACAAAGAAATCTCCTCTTGTCCATCAAATATATTTATTACATGTGGCTATCTAATTCTATAGTTGTGTCATGTTTCTTGTATGCATTTAAGTAAAATAAGTTATACGAAAAAAAAAGAATCTTTATCAGTATAAAAGAGTCCGTTGGAGACAGAAATCTAAATGCACACTGGCGATAGAAGAAATTGTGAACGTATGCGTTTTGTCCTTTGTTGTGATCGTATTAGGGATCTGCAAAATGACTTTTTTCAGTCCCGGTCCCGGTTCAAATTTTTTTCCAGTTCCAGTCCTGATTATATCTAAAACTTTCTGTTTTCACATATATCAAAACTCAGAATCGGTTTTTTCTTCAGGTTATACATGCCCTTCATGCATATCAGCTGGCACAGTACTATCTGAGGGTGAAAGTAATGTTTGCTATCTGAAGAAGTACCTTAGAATCTGCAAGACTAGGACTTCTATTTTTAGGACTAGTTCGGCAATTTTTTTTGCAAAATTATGTCTGTTTTATTTTTATTTTTCTATTCCCAAGAAGTAGCAAAATTTTTTTCAAATATACGTGAGTAAAACGGCAAAACTAAGCGATTCACATTAAGAATAGCAGAACAATGGTAAAATACTGTAGTAACAAGGGAATATTTAAATTGCTACCGAATCAAATCTAGTATATTATGTTTTGTATACTCGAAAACCTGCTCAAGTTTAAAAAAAACTCAATTCTTAGTAACAGAATCGTGATCTGTAAAAGACTTGTATCAGATTATGAAACGAAAACAGTCGATTTACAAATTTTTAATAAAAACAGAGTAAAAAATATGAAAATTTATAGTATAATACTTGATGAAAATAAGCTTACCGGGACTAGCCTGAAAAAGTTTTAGTCTCGGTCCCGCCGGGACCGGGACCACTTTGCAGTTCCCTAGATCGTATGTAAACGATATCTCGATATATATATATATATCTTCCGTACGAATGTATACCCAGAAAAGAGAGGAAAAAAACATTTTTGACCCGAACGACACTTTTTTCTGCTAGATATGAGCATTTTTCTCACCGATCAAAAAGTTGCCCACTGCTGAACTTAGAGTGATTGGATAAAAATTGTAGAGAAAATAAAGTTTGTTTTTTGTACGACTTTTATCCAATCATTCTAAGTTTCAACGAAACTCAAAATTATCGCACTTTTCATAAACAGACCACTTACTATACATAAAATGCATTATGATAGCGCGTAGTCTAATATATAAATGATGGCAAGAATCGTAAATTATTTTTCTATACACTTATACAGGCGGCATATTTTCAAAGTAGAAAGATTAGTGTCAGGAACGATGAAAACGTAGGAAATAGAAAATATATATTACTCTATACGTAACACTGATATAAAAACACTTTTATATGAAAAATGAAGAAATACTAATGCTTGTGTATGAAGACTACACGAAGTTTTTCTTGTGAACAGTACAAACCTAAGGTTTCTCTAAAGCCACCTGCTATTTAAGTTGATAAAAAGACTTTGACGTTCATAATTTATGTATATCAGTGATATATTTAATATTTTTAAAATTTGAGTTTTCGAAAATGAATCTCGTGTAAATTGCATTAACAAATAAACAACATGAAAGATCAAAAATATTTCACCCGTGAAAACAAGTAGTATAGTTAACGATGAATAATTAAATGACTTTCGGTAAGAACACAAATATTGATTAAAACGCTTTAAAATATTCAACTCATGAAAACAGAGACTAGATTTAAGAAGATTTAATCAGTTAGCTTTCGTTAAAAGTAGAAATATTCATGAAAATGTGTTAATACTTTTAACGCGTTGAAACGAATGCTATATTTAACAATGATTAATGAAATAATCCCAGTTAAAAATCAACTGACGCATAAAAATTCGTTAAAAAGTTTCACATATTTTGACAATCGCTTGAAATTTAACGATATTTTTCTCGTGAAACCCTGTTAAAATGTCATGTAACGCAAGTTTTGGCGTGAGTTTCAGCGAAAACAACGTTTAAATATTTTTTTAATTTTTCTATCGGATATATATCGATCTCTTGTCGTCATTTCATTCGTTCTTTATACGAATATTCATCTAGGTCTTCATATTGAACAATGTTATTCTGTCTATAAGAAATATCGAAATTCAAAAATAGACAGTTAGAAAATTAGATTAGACAAAATGTCGATTCGTACTGACCTCCTTGAACAATACCGTATGGCTCGAACGAAATTCAATACAGTCAATGAACAACAACAAACATTATATCATAAACGACAACGAATAATTCTTGAAACTTCACGTACAAATGCTTACAAACATAAACTTATTCAATCAAAACGACGAGAATGGTCTATATTTCGACGTAATGAAAATTATCGTTCATCTCTTCATCCAGTTCGTCTTTCGACAAATATTCGTAATTCATTTCAAGTAAATCAGAAAAAGCAGTCACAATCTTCGAATACCTCTTTTCCAATCATAGTCAATACATTACCTCCTCGAATCTATCCACCAACATTGAATATTCGATCAATATCATCAAAACAATCTTTGAATATTAATATTCTTCATCAAACTAATTTTCTTGGTCAATTCGATAGAAAATTTTTGATCAGCAAACGTCTTATCCGTTCATCAAATGTTAATCAAATACAATTAATTCTTTTCGATCAACATGCTATATCAGAACGTATTCTTCTCGAACGTCTTCAAACTCATTTTAAACAAGAAAATATTCGAACAATTCCTTTTCAATTACTTGAACCAGTTATCATTACCCGTAATCCACGTTTTCTCTATACAATTGAACAAATATCTTTACTTGAACGTACAGGCTTTATTTTCTCTTCTATATCAACTCATAATCTTTTTGTTCGAGCTGTACCTGGTTGGCTTTTATCATTAGGACAACGTCAATCATCAAGTTCTCTTCTCGATGATATTATTTATGATACAATCAATAATATTCTTCTTAAAACAAATAATTATTCAAATAATATCGAATTAATTATATATGAAACACTTAAATCATTAGCTTGTCATAATGCTATTAAATTTAATGATATGTTAACTAATAACGAATGTCATCATCTTATAAATGAATTAAAATTATGTTCAATGCCTTTTATTTGTGCACATGGACGAACTTCAGCTGCTGTTCTATGGGAATATGATATTATGTCTGAAACCTATCAAGTCGATATGACTGAACTGGAGCAACTTGCATCAATTCATAAATGGCTTAAAGAATCCTAATTGAATTTTTTATTCTAGATAAACTAACAGAAGAGACAAAAAAGAATCAACATGTACAATTTATACATAACAAAAAAAAATGAACTTGTTAATTTTTTTTCAAGGTTTGCCACCTGATGAAGTATTCATACCTTGTCTAAATAAATAAATATGTAAAATAATTTTATTTGAAATAGTTTTTATTTTTACCGAAGTCGTTCATCTTCTTGTTGTTGTCGTTCAATATTGGCAATAACAGTATTCATATCAATAAGTCGTTTTTCAGATGTTTTTGGTTTACCAACTAGAAATTAAGAAGAAGAAAAAAAGAAAAGTGTGATAGGATATAAAATATTTAATTACTAACCAGCTGAACGAAATGATGAAACAGTTATATTGTTTGATGTTAATGCATCATCATTATCAAATTCATCAATTTCATTCATTAATCTATGAATAAAAAAAAAAAACAAAAAGATAAATTTAATTCAAATTTATAATTTGATTTTACTTATTGTCTTCAGATTTTGAATTTGTTGATTCATCAGACTTTATAGGACTAATATTTTTTTCTGTATTTTTTTGTTTCTTTGTTCGATTCTTTTTACCTGGACTTTTCCAATCAAGTTCAAGAATCTAAACAACTAAATTTATTTAAAAAGAAAAGAAAAGATTTTTTATGCATACTTTTTTTTCTTTTATTTCATTATATAATCGAGCAATAACATCTGGAGGCGGTTCACCAAAATTCATTCTTACTGTCAATTTCAATCTGAAATTCCTTAAAGATTCATCGTACAAGCCCAAAAATAAAAACAAAACGTATATTTATTTCTTTTCAATGTACAAAAAAAAAAAAATAATAAATTATTGAATAGAACAGTTTTTTTTATCAGTTGAATGACCACTGTTATTTGTTGTTGTAGCCGTCTAATAGTTAAAAAAAAAGAGACAGAATGATTCAACTTGAATTATTAACTTTGGTATTCGTTTAGCAAGTGTTCTATCTTCTTATATGACATAATATCAGAAGATACGATACTTTTAGATCGTGGGAAACACTATCTTAAATATTCCCATATGTTCACAGTGGAACACTTGCTAAACGAATACTTTAATCTTAATACTTACAGTGGTTCGACGTCGTTGAGCTTCTTCTCGTTCACTTTCTTGTAAAGCTTTTGCTAAAAGATAATCATTTTCTTCTTGAGTTCTATGCAGAAAGAAAACAACAATAATGTTTATTAAGAACGATGTTATATGATGTTACTTTTGGTTTGATGATAATTTCATTGCTAATGCAATTGAAGCATCTTCATTATGCTGATTTTCTAATCTTTGGCATTTATGATCATCAGGAAATCGATGTCGTAAACAAAATGTTTTTAAACATTTCTCACATTTAACTTGAATCGCTTCACGTTGTTTACATGATGAAACAGAGCATTTATTTGTATAAACTTTTGCACGTTTTTTTAATGCTGGATCAGATTTACAATCACGATCTATATGAGCAGATACAAGACGATCAGGTGATTGATCACGATATTCATATGGAACAGCTTGATTACATAGAGGACAAATTGGTATTTGAACATTTTTACGAAACGATAATGGACATTGATGTTCGTCGTATTTTATATGATCTTTACTATGAAGAAAAACAAAAAACGATTGGTTGAAATTTAAAAAAAAAACACAAGAAATTTACCAAAAAATAGAACTACATGAATCACATTTCATAGGTAGAAAATCTAAAGAGATAAAAATGAATTTTAATTAAATGTATGAGAACAAAAGAATATACCTAATCGATTGCATGTTTTGACAGAACAATGTTCACCTAGCTGAGGAAGTTCCATATCTATGAATAGAATAGTCATCCAAAAGAATCACCTCTAGCGCCACCAGTCATTATCACGTGGCGCTGTGTAGAAAAAAATTATTAGAATTTTAAAAAATTTCTCTTACTTTTATTTTTAATTAATTTTTTTTTCTAAATAAAAACATTTCGTAACTCTTTTCTAAAAACAACAACAATAAACTATCCTTCATCAAAAGACTATAATACACTCAATATGGTTTCTACCATATAAAAACAACACATTTCGTCATTGTTCACGGAAAATTACTCAGGGTCATACATAGAAATTTCACAATCATTTCAGATTTTTGAAGAATACAAGAATGAGTTATAACGGTCGTGGCGGAAATAGCTATGGTTCATCTAGAGGTAAATTATCATCTAAATAAAAAAAAAAAGAAGATTTATATATATTTTTATTTATATGAAGGGTCATACGGAAATAATCGAGTTCATGGTAATGGTAAAGAACGTGATCGACATGGTGGTAATAGTTTACTTGACGATCTTGATTCATTTGTTGTCGGACCATTACGTCCTGGACCAGCTGTAATAAAAAATTTCTATTCAGAATCACCATTAATTGCAAATCGACCTCAAGTATAAAGATTTCAGACATATTTATTAAGTGATTAATTATTTTCTTATTCTTTTGAATAGCATGCCACAGATCAATTTTATGTTCAAAATGAAATGACAATACGCGGCTTTACACCTAAACCAATACTTTCGTTTGATGAAGCTCAATTTCCTAGTAAAATTCATCTAGAGATAGAATTCTTTTTTTTTTGCAATTGTTAATTTCTTTCTATAGGTTCTATTCGAAATGTCGTTCATCAACTTGGTTATATTCGACCAACACCAATTCAATCACAAGCTTGGCCGATTTTATTAAGTGGCAATGATCTTGTTGGTATTGCCCAAACAGGTTCCGGAAAAACTCTATCGGTAAGATGATGTCTATTATATCATTTCTAATATTTTGTTGTGTTATTGTTTAGTTTATATTGCCTGCATTAGTTCATGCTGCTGGTCAAACAAACGCACGATCAGGCGATCCATTAGTATTGATTCTAGCACCAACACGTGAATTAGCACAACAAATTCAAGTAGTCGGCGCTGATTTTTGTGCAGCAACAAATGCACGTAGTACTTGCATATATGGTGGTGCACCAAAACCACCACAAAAACGTGAAATACGTTATGGTATCGAAGTTTGCATTGCTACACCAGGACGTTTATTAGATTTTGTACGTGAAAAAACTATTAATCTTGATCGAGTTACATTCCTTGTTTTGGATGAAGCTGATCGAATGCTTGATATGGGTTTCGAACCACAAATACGTAAAATTGTCAAATGTATTCGAGTAAATATATATTTTGTTTTATATTTAATTTAAAAAATAAAATTATTTCAATGAAATTTAGCCTGACCGTCAAACAGCTATGTTTAGTGCAACATGGCCAAAGGAAGTACAAAAATTAGCGACAGATTTTATGACAAATTGTTCACATATAACATTGGGTAAAGCAATTTTAAATGCTAATCAAAATATTCATCAAATAGTTGATGTTTGTGAAGAATATGAAAAAGAATCTAAGTAAAAAAAAAAAATTTTTTTTCAAAGAGAAATAAATATTCAATTCATTGATTTTTTTAATTAAATAGATTAGCAAAAGTTTTAGCAGCTGTTATGCGCGATCAAGATTGTAAAGTGATCATCTTTGCTCAAACAAAAAAACGTGTAGATGATTTCTTTTTTACTATTAAACGTCTTGGTTATCCAGTTTTTCCCATACATGGAGATAAACGTCAACAAGAACGTGATCGAGTTTTACAAGGTTAATTAACGAAAATAAATAGTCTTTAAGATTTTTATCTTTTTGATTTTAGAATTTCGAAATCGAACTCGTGTTATTCTTATTGCAACTGATGTTGCTGCTCGTGGTTTAGGTATGTTATTATCTTTTATTTCTTCCAACAAACAAGTTCATTCATTGTTATTACTCTGTCTCCATTTATTTTCTTTTTTTTTTGTTATTGTTGCAGGTGCGTCTTGCGGCAGAGGCGTGCCTGCACATGTCATTGCTGTTCTACAAGCATACAGACAGAGAGATAAAAAGAAAAAAAATCGGGTTAACATCAATATATATATATATATATATGATGAGTGTTTAAGTATTGTGACATGACGACGGATACAAAATTTCATTATGATTGTGCTAAGTCATATCGACGTTCGGCGTGCCGATCTCCTATGTTATCGTATTGCCTTCGAACGGATGGATAAGAAACTCGTTCGATACCAATGCGTACACATAATATAATACATCGGCGGTCGTTGAACATCTCGGACTTGGCACACGGTAATAATTTCATATTTATTTATTTTTTTTTGTTTTTGTTTTTTTGTTTTTCATGCCTCAATCAGATTAGCTTAGCAAAAAAAAAGAGGGGCATTATATTTGTTTCATGAGGAAAAAAAATTCTTTTTCATGTCGTCATGCTCGCAGATGTTGACTAATTGTTAGAGAGAATATTAATTAATTTAAATATATACATTAAGATGTCGAAGATGTACGTATTGTTATTAATCTTGATTATCCACCACAAACAGAAGATTATGTACATCGTATTGGTCGTACAGCTCGTTCAGGTGCTAAGGGTACAGCTTATAGTTTTTTTACCCGTGAAAATGGCAAACAAGCACAAGAATTAATACAATTATTGAAAGATTCAAATCAAGATGTTAATGAAAAATTATATGATATGGCGAAAACAAAATATTTTGGTGGTAATTCATCTGGTCGTGGTGGAAGTAGCTATCGAGGAGGTATGTAAACTTAGAAAAAATAAATTTTGTTTTTTTTAAATTGATGTGGTTTGCTTTTTAGGACTTGATCGACGAAACGGTGCTGGTGGATCACGTAATAATGATCGAAATGGAAATAATTTTAATAATAATAATAATGCTCGACCAAGCCGTTTTAGTAATAAACGATCACGAAGTCGTAGTCCAGCACGTCCATCACGTTTTGATAATAATTCGCATGGAAATGATTTTAAACGCCCTCGAACAGATAATTCTCGTCCTTCACATGTAAGTTATATAGATATAAATATTTTTCTTATTCTCTATTAAAATTTAAATTTAGGATGAATCTCTCCGAAATCCTTATGCATCATCAACAAATGGTAATGCTATGCATTCCCAACGACCACATCAAAAATCTCAACCAAATGGAATAACAGTACCATCTCATCCTCCTCCATCATTGTCATCATCATCGACAAATAATCCTTATGGTGGATTTTATAATCAAATGACATCATATCCACCACCATCAATGTATCCACCAAGTTATCAAATTTATGGACAATCAACACAACCACCATTACCACCAGGTCCACCACCATCATAAATAGATCAGTTTTGTTTTTATTAACTCAAAGCTTTTATGATGAGATATGACATAGTGTTTTTTGTCTGAAAATTCGTCTTATTTTCTTCTATCATTTTTGTCTCGCGTTCATATATATAACGGATTAATTTTCTTTTTTTTGTTTGTTTGTTTGTTGTTTCTCGTTTGTTTTTTTCTTTTTTTGGTGTATAATGAAAAGATAACTGTGGCAGCATGACTTTGATTAAATATGAAGCAGATCTTTTAAGACTATTTACATTAAAGTAAAATTCCACAAGAAAATTTTCATATTAAAATTTAAGCAAAAGTTCTTATAACAGTAAATAAACATAAAAAAAGAGGTATTTTTTATTTTGCTGTTATTAAAATTTCAAAATAGTCCACGTGATTAGCGTTCCGTCTAACGATAAGTTGAACTGTTTTTTTCTGAAAATATTTTTCGCTTTGTTGTAATTCACAACCGCTCAAGATCTCCTGTGCAGAAGATAAACATTTTTTATTAGTCTGATCAATTAAGTTATGCTTGATTTAATAATTTCGTCAAAGGTCACCTAGTGCAAAATGTGTGTAAATGACATTAAATCGATACTCAAGCAGAGTTTCGCGTGGGATGGGAAAATCCCATCTCATAGATTCCATAGCATGTAATTCTTTGAAGATATCCCATGTCCCATGAGGTCAGGTGAAAATTGTTTTGAAGATCGTCAAATGAGAAAAAGAAGCTTTATGTAAAACTGTTCTGTTGCTAAAAACAATATAGCTGCTTTGATATAAATCTCGTACTCATCTTTTCGACAAAAACAAATAAGAAATAAAACTTTTATAGAGGTTCAACGACTGTAATAATTATGACGCGATATAACAGAAAATGATGATGCACCAACAGATCAAGAAAGGATGGAGCTCGATTTTTTGTAACAAGTGATTTGATTCTGTTGTTGCTGACTGCTCATAAAATATCTCTCAATAGTACATCCTCTATTGTTGAAAGTAGACTTTAGCAATTTCAATAAGTATTCGGAGCTAAAACCGTAGTTCTGGTTAGTAAAACTGAAAACAATGGATCTAATTTTAAGAAAAAGCAATTTATTGAAATCGTAAATGAAAAAAAGAGAAATCATATTAATGTGAAATAATTACATGAAACTTTTTATGATATAAATTAATTGATGTCATCGTTTTCTGTGTCTTTTTCATGATTATCAAAATGAAACTTGATATAATCTGCAATTCTTTTTGAACTTCTTAATTACTACTATTCTTGTATCAATACAGTGTTCTTGAGTACAATGCAAAACTATTCATAATGCGATTTCACATACTGATAACATTAGCACGCAAAATCTCAAAAAAGGAATATGAGTATTATAAATGGATGCTAACTCGTAGTTCAAGTGTAAATGAATAAGTTATTTGTTTCGTAGCTTGCATTATAAGTACGATTCAATGTAGGGAATGTTTGAAATTTTCGTTTGTGTATAAATCACAGAATAATAACGAAATATAGATAATACCAGTTGTCATTAAAATTTTTCATTTTCTCGGTTCCACCTTTTTTGGAACCGCCGGGTTCTAGTTGAAAGTCAATATTATCAATGTAACTCAATAAGTTCGACCACAGTTTTGTCTTCTATGATCACTTCTGTCTCATCTTATTCTTCCGATTCTGCATAGATGTTAATGAATATGTAGATGAATCAGCCACTCGCTTGTTGAGAAGGGAAACATCGAACAATACGACTCTGAAGGATTCAAACAGTAATTCATTTTCCCAAAGGGAGTATTTCAGTATCTTAATCAAAAAATAAAACAACGAAGAAGAATTTGAACATATTTCAAACTTTGTTAGTTGTCAATAATGATGTACAAGTTGTCAGACGGGAATAAGTATGAATTGACCGGTAAGAATTCGAATAAATTTCGTCTCTCTCTAAAGCTATTTGACGATTGAAATATCCTATGTCTCATTTTTAATAACTTGTCGTATTAGTTCAATATTCTTTTTCCTGTAGCTTAGAAAATGAATGACCATATTGATAATTATCATTGATGTGTTTTCTTCCTTGTCAAAAAATTTGCTGATCTTGCACTTTTTGGACTTAATGAAACATTAAGTTACAATATTGCTTTAAATTTTTCATGAATTTTCTTTGCATCAATTCCAGAAATATCGTAAATTTTCATATACTATCAGTTAAATTTATTATTCATTAAATTTTTGTTTCTAATTGAAATTGAATTTTATCTAAAAGAATACAAGAACTTACTAAGTGCCTTATGATATTATTAGCACAGTTCGGAGAAGTTTTAGTTAGTCTTCTATGTAACTTGATGATTAATAAAATATGAACTAGGTTATATATGATAGAAAAGCACTGTTTATCCACATCCGAACTGTCAATAATTTATGTTAATTATATTCTCATGAACGAAATGATATGAGAAGAAAGAAAGGCATGCATAAAAAAACAAGTCTGTATTTATCCTATAAAATGGCCGTGCAAAATAGTAGTTCTACGATGAAAATGTGTGGAAACGATAATTGTTTTTATCAGTTGCCGGAGATTTTCTTTTTTAGTATAAACAGTTTACGATTAAAACGACGCGTCAAAAAAATCTTCTAATATGACAGTCAACTATAATTAGCCACCGTCTGAGAAGATGTCTTTGATAAGTGTGCAAAATGAATCTCCTATTCATTATGTGAGTGTTTCTCTTTTTGTCTCGTAGCATTTTATTTATGAATGTATCACTAATACAAATTATTTCCCATTATCCAATAAAAAATATATTCCTTTCAAAACATATTTATCGAGAGATATAAATGTCGATATTTTCTGCTGTCGATTTTGCATCCTATGTAACATTGTTATAATGTTCAAATTTACTGTTATACGTTACTAGATATTCTGCATTTCAGTTTTTGTGTGTTATAACAAATATCAATTCAATGTATCTCGATAATATCCTATCGTATTGCTAAGGTAGGAATACAGTTGCTTCAGCCGAACTCGGATTGGTACATGCCGAATCCCAAAGTATTTTATCTTTTCGTTGAGGTTGTATATTTTCAAATATTTATTATGATTCATGAGAAAAAAACGCTTTTTTTTCACTATTACAAGCAGCAGTTAAATAATAAAAGAGAATTCTTCAAAGAAAATTTGTTCATTATTCGTCGCATTAAAATCAATTTCAAAATGAATAGATCGTCTCAGATCCGTAAATTTCCGCTCGGAAATGATCCGTATATTTTCTTTCCATAAATGTGCAAAGCAATCATTGAAACAAATCATCTAAGCATTTTTCATACCTTATTTTCTAGTTTAATTAGTCTGCTATTTCTTTTTTTTATATAGCATAATGTTATCTGTACATTTAAAAAAGCATTCACAAGACATACAATATATCCCGTAATATATCACGGTAAGAGAACAAATAATTTTGCTCATGGGTTTTTCGTCATTACATAAACATTCAGAAGAAAATGAAACCAAAAAAAAAAAAATTTAACATTACATACAGACAATAAGCCGAAATAAGCATACAGAACAAAGAAAAACCAAAAAAAAACTACATTCTACAACAGTCCATCATGCACATATTTTTACTGTAATAAGCAATTATTTCTTCGCACAACTCTAACAATGAGTGTGTTGATATAACGAAAAACAAATAAGAAAAGAAAAAAAAAACAAGAAAAGAAGTCTACCATTCATCAGAAAGTACATTTCGTACACGAACTACATCCGACCACATATTATCACGCATTGACCATAGGGCTTCATGAACATTATTATAAAAACCGGGGCTATTATTTATTAGCCAATGTGATGGTAATGATCTTGATGGTATATTTCCGTTATTACCAATAGATGCTTTTAATTGTTTAGGCCAGTCGGATATGAATGGGTAATCAGTTTTAAGATGCTCAATATACTTTGAATACATTTC
The DNA here is from genome assembly GCA_905329745.1 of Rotaria sp. Silwood2. NCBI lineage: Eukaryota > Metazoa > Rotifera > Eurotatoria > Philodinida > Philodinidae > Rotaria > Rotaria sp. Silwood2. Next base: position 587,297 of record CAJNSZ010000017.1, on the reverse strand, counting down.
TGAATGAACGACTCTTTGTATTCGTGGTGGACAATTGACAATTGCAGCTGCTGGCGGTTTTATAACGACAGGAAGAACATTATTCATTGGATAAACATCTAAAATCATTTATAGATGTAAACGTTTCGACTTTTTTTGTCTTTTTTGTTCGAAAATAATAAAAAAACAAAACATACTTGAAACATTTGGATAATATCCATTTATTGCTACTCCACCATTAATTATTCGTTGTGGATTAATAGGCGAATCATATGTCATAGGATTATTTGATACTTGTTGTGTATCTTGCTCTCTTGCACGTTCACGTGCTTTTTCTTCATATTTTTCACGCTCATGTGGCGATAATCGTCTCCACTAGATTAATTATAATTTAAAAATAAATTTAACATTTGAATTTAAAAAAATAAATATTTACCTGATCACCAATTATTCGACTCATTTCACCAAATGGAATACCTGGATTATCCCGTATCAAACGTTTTCGTGATTCACTTGCAAATATAAGATAACCACAAGGTGGACGTGACGATGATGCACGGCGATTACTTTTCTATTTACAAAAAAAAAAAAAAACTTATAATAGAAGAAAAATTCTTCACGAGGCTAGTCCATCAACTGATTAATCGCTTTTGACTCAAGACTATTTGCTTCATGTAGATCCTAATGAGCTATGAATACCTTGAAAAACGTTCGTATCCTTAGCTTGTAATTTTGTATAGAGATAAGTCTTAACAAGAAAAGTTTATTGTTAAAGATTCAGATACTTTCGTTGTGTTTATTCTAAGGTATAAGCATGGTAATAGCATGTATTTTGCATTGCTCATATAAACTAACAGAATGGACGTTTTTATTGCAGGATAGTAGCAAATCAAAAGACTTAAAACTTTTACAAAAAAACTATTTTCGTTAAGGCTTGTCTCTACTCAATGGTTCAAGTGAAAGTTCGGAAATCATTTTTTCTGTTACCATGACATTCATGTAAAATATACTGTACAAGTGTAGTAAGCTAAGATCTCGAAGGTACACCGACAATTGAGCACCCGACAGTTGAGCCCCGACAGTTGAGCCCCCAACAGTTGAGCCTCCCGACAGTTGAGCCCTCATTGATTAATTACGAAAGAAACAAAGTCAGTATTCGATCACTTTGTTCGACTCAAAATTAGTGAACAGATACAAGTCACATCTTCCTATGAGATTGATGAATCGCTATTAAATACTTTCATAGCTCAATCAATAATCTTTACGAAAACAAATAAGTTTTTCGAATTATATTTCTTTTTTTATCTATTCTCCATTACTCTTCTATCTTATTCTATTATTATTATACAATGTCTTTTCCAAAATCTCCAAAAAACAAAGATTAACTTGTACTTGACGGATTTTGTTACCGCCTTGGCAATAAATCTCAAANTTTTTGGATTAGTCGAAGAAGTTGATGAACGACGAGATGATGAAGAAGAAGACATAATAGAATCTAAAAATAAATAGACCAGCGTAGTAAAGATTCTATTAGTATTAGTATAAAATTATATGTTATTTATGGTTCGTTTGTTCTTGAAAAGAATATCGAAAACATAATCTTCTCATAGGAAATGCTGTAATTAACATGAGCAACAAATGAAATGAATGGAAATATAATTTTATACATATTCATTCGTTTCCTGTGCGTACTATAAACTAGAATTCTGTCGAGTAGGTTCAAAATCTGAATCTGGTTCTGAAAATTTTCTTCGGATTGATATCAACTCGATGGGTACTACTCTTAAAATAAAAACTAATAATTTCTTAGGTCCTATAAGATTACCGTCAATATTACCTGAAAAATCTGTAGGGTATGTCATTCATCGAATAGAAATAATCACAAAAAAAAATTTGACGCATGCAAAAACGACTATCACCCTAGCATGAAAAATTCTAGTGACAATATTAAAAGTATGGTTGAGATCCTGTTCTATTCAAAGATTTTAAACCTAGCAGGCTTCACTACAAATAGGTTTTTCGTAGTAATAGCTTTTAAAATATATGTTTACACTTTCAATAGTCAAAAACAAAGCAATACCAGTATATTTAATATCTGTAAATGTGTACATTAAAGAAAAAAAAAACGAAAAGATCTTCATACATGAATAAAAGATTAAAAGATCAAAAAAAAAAAACAAATCCACATATACAACATAGAACATGACTAGTTCAAAAAACTATTTCTTAAATACAAAAAAAAAATAAGAATACGATAATTTATGGTTGAATTGCTTGAATATTTGTACGTGGGAATCGTGTTAATGTCATTTGTTGTTGTTCTTCACATGAAAGAAATAATTCTTTTAATGCAATATAATCTTTTATTCGTGTTGGCAATGGTAATAATGATGTTTTTTTCCATAATCGTTGTCCTAAACATGAACGAATTCGAAGACGACATAATTCTTTTAGATTTTTAGCACGTGTACGTTCATTCCAAAGTATACGTTCAATTTCAGGATATTTTGCTAATTGTTTAGCAACACATGGAGTTGAATAAAGTTCTTCAATATTTATTGAACAACCACATTGAACAAGAAGCTTGATATTTTTTAAGTTTTCATTCAAAATTGCTAACATTAAAGCATTAAAACCTATAGAAAATAATCGAGAATAAAACTTTCAGAAGCCAAAAAACGAAGTTTTTTCTTCTTCTTACCATCACGATCACGTATATTTAAATCACATCCATGTTTAACCAGTACTCGTAATACTTCATCATGATTTCTTGCTGCAGCAACATGTAGAGCAGTCCAACTACGTGTACATTCATTTAAATCACACCCACCCTCGATAAGAATTTCTGTTAATGTTGAATTATTTCCACAAGCCGATACAAATAATATAGTTTCATTAAATTGATTTCTTCCTTTATATTCAATACCAGCTTTTAAAAACATTGTTGCTATGTCTTTATGACATTTCCAAACAGCTAAATAGACAAAAAAGAATTGAAAGAATAAAAATAAAGTTTTTTCGTTGTTTTGATTACCAAGATCAAATGCTCGTGCTGTTCGTTTATCTCTTGGTACACAGCCACGACTAAGAAGTAGTTCAACAACTTCAGTAAGATTATATAATGTGGCAAGTTCAAGAGATTTAAAATCATTTTTAATAAAATCTATATCACTATTATATATAATTTGTTTGATTTTTTTTACATCTTTTCGACGTATTGCTTCATGTAAACATTCACGTTTTACTGAATGATGATTACCCATTGATGTTAAAATATATCAATCATTATTGAAGTTTTTTTAAATTTTTATTTCATAGTTTTATAATGAACATTTGTTGATTTCATAACATAACATTGTGTGTTAGTAAATGTTTATTGTTGATTTTTGTTTTTGCTTGCGACGCAAAAATAGAAAAAAACTATGGTTTCATTATCTATAGATGTCAGACAACATCGATTATAGAAGCGCAAGTTAGAGACTAAAATAGCTTCCAGTACAAACTTGTATTCATGCTTTCTCAGTCAGCATGTTGATCAACAGTATCGTGTTTAGATGCTTCAATATAATCACAGAAACAAATAACTTTCCGATTATAAAAGAATTAAATGATGAACAGAGTTCTTCTTTATTGATTATTTTATCTATTCGAATACATTTTGATTTTTCTAACATTACTTTTAACATATCGAGGTCGACTAATACAGATATTAGTGTTTTCACCGGGGGTTAACCTCAGAGTGCATGTCAGCGGTTCTTATTTTCCTGTAAACTTGGACACAGTAATTCAGCATCGTATGCAATGCTGTGTCTTCAGTATAGGCCGTCGTATATGTGCGCGATAACCTCATCATGATACGACCGTACTTCTATGCCAAATATTACAGTAGAACATGGTCTATTTGTGTGTCGTAAATTAATCGTAAACAAACCATATCGTTTGACTTGGGTATCATAAAATAGAAGATCTAAATGAAACTCATAGACAAATGGTGTTGATAATCAATAGCAAAGATCAGTATAAGAATCATAGCAAGGAAAATTTATTGGTTCTTTTTTTAATCTTTTGAATACAAACAAGAGATTCCATAATTTTTATTGATATGTTGAAAATAATCATGTTGCAGATTTGCAGAAAATGATATTTTTGCTTGCAGAGATTATAAATAGAGATAAGATTCTCATCGATCGAGGCAAATAATATATAATGTTGTAAACATTAAACTAATTTCGTTGGTGTAATTCTAATTGTCAGGAACACATGGTCTCTGTAATTTTCCTTTGAATAGATTTTATCAAAGGCGAACGAGACTTTGAACAAAAACAATATTTGCTGATTTTATCTATTAATATTGAAATATGTCAATATTTTGACAATGAAATATATAAATTTTTTTAATGCTATAATATATGATCAAAAGCAAAATTTTTTGTGAAAGTTATGCAATTTTATATAATGGAACAATCTTTCTCCTCAGGATGTAATAATTCTTTTGGAGTACAAAAGAATCTTGTTTTTTTTTCAAAAGAATAATGTTCAAGATTTCTTCATACTTTATTTTCAAACGCAAACAAAATACAGAGAAAAGCGAAGAAAAAACAATAGAAAAAGGAAGGGCAAACTAATCACCCAATTAGATCGAGTTTCCGTTCCTAGAACAATGTAGAAATCATTTCGTCCTTCACTCGAGCTTCCACTGCCATTCATTGACTATTCATTATTGTCATGGACAGTGAGGCTTCCAGGTCTTGCATCTGAGCTTTCAACAGCTTCCCATTGGCTTCGACGGTTTTCATCGCTGTTACCACTGTCTTCCGTCATTCGTATACTTCACCAAATATTCTGCTGTTGGCTGTTGATAACGTTATTGATGGAACCGATAACAAACAGCAATAAAAACAATTCGTTACAAAGCAAGCAAATTCAAAGTGGGCACTTAGAAATAAGTTATTTCTTATTTTTATTTTGTTAGTGATTTCTAAACTATGCGTACCAAAATTTAGACTATTGTCTGTTTCTTTGTACATTGCAGTTGAGTTTTTTATATGTTTCACAGAACGAGCAGAGTAAATGATCTGACTCGTGAGTGAAGAAAATTTGTGATGAAGAAAGCAATGAACTAAAATGAGAAGAACAATCATCAATAAAGAATTGTCATTCTGCTTTTCTTCTTTTACTCATTGTTCTTACGAGTAACATGAATTAAAGATGACGCCAATTAGTACACACAATGGCTATGAAACCAGAATGAAATATTCTATTATTTTCTGGTAAAACAGCAGAGAAAGCATTTGAGAACAAAAAGTTTGTATGATTGAAGATAACCGTACAAATATATAGATAAAATGACTTACCAATGTTACACCTGCAGCACTGGACTAGCCACATGTCTTGGGTGTGGGTGTGGGCTACCTTTCTGCATAAAATAATACGCACTTCTCCTGAAATCTCAATATAACAAGCCCTTTTTAGTAGTCATATACTCTTTTTGTTTTCATATGCTCTTGCTTTAATACGACGTAGAAGGGTTCATGAAAATTTGTGCATGAGCCAAAGATTTATTATTCTACTCTTTTTTTTACAGTGATATCCGGTAATCTCATCATGGTGCGGGCGTATTCCTGCAGCAAATATTACGACAGAATATTGTACATTTCTGTGTAATAAATTAATCGTAAACGGCTATATACTGACTATATCCTTCGACCTGTGAACGGATGAAATTTGTGATAATTTATAGGTTCATAAGTAAGAGATAAAAGTGTCTCTTGTAAACAGAAATCAGATATTCGCCTAGAATTCGAAGAATATTGATTCTAGTTATTGTATAAAACTAAATACGATGTCGACTAAAAAGTCAACGTATGATTGCGTGGATTTAAGTACATGGACAAGGCGCGGATCACTGTTAAATATCAGTCAATCTTTACCTAGACATCAAAATACTTGTTTTTATTTTTAATCGATAGACATCTAAACCTACAAAATCATTATTGATCGCTGATAATTGAAGTGTACAGTCAAATGGAATTTAAAAAATGCAATAATAGTATGAATAGTTGCAATTAAACTACTTAGGTTTTAGGAATATCACTTTCACATTACTGTTCTTGGAAACAGGTACGCATAACAGCCTCAAAGAGACAGATAGTCAAAAATATATGAACATGTTTGTATATTTCAAATTGCCAGAAAACAAAGGTTGAGAAGTTCTCTCATTCATTGAGAAGAGAAATTTCTGAAACAAAAACACTGACAGCCGTACTGCCTACTCAATAGTTTAGAATAGAAGTGGTAGATACGTAATCAGAAATGCATCCAATTGATTGAAGGATTATCAAGACGGGAGAACTACGCCAAATCGAATGTATTCACACCATTTTTCTGGAGAAAACAACAAATAGTGAGCGTTAGGAAAACATTTTTCTTCTTCGTTAACTTGGATACGTCAATCATCAGAATGAAGATCTGTCTACTGCACATTTTCATTCCCAGATGATCCTTAGCTTTCTTTGATCCACAGAAGCCTTCGCAGCATTCTGTGCTAAAAGGGTGAAGTGTATGATTCATCAAAACATTTTGAGCTCTCGATAGGGCTCGACATACTTTTGAATTCAGCTTTAGTGAAATGTAAAAATATTCAGGACTGACAAGTATTTTTCTTCATACAGCTTTTATTTGTTTAGAATTAAGTGTACTGATGTTTTTCATTACGATGGATTTATCGTTTTTCAACATACCAGATTGTGCATAATTTCTGGTGATATCTTCACACTGGTTTGAACATATTCTACCAAAATTATTCTAGTAGTGTTGATAATATTCAAGAAAAATTGATATAAAGCTATGAAATGTAAAATCACTAAGTAGAGAACATCTTCGAACTATAAGAAAAACTAGTATTCTCAATCATAATGAAAAAAATAGCAAAGAACTCTAACAATGGATGTTTTTTCTCGTATACAATATAGGTTATCGTTCATACTGACAATTAAACGAAAAAAAGTTCAGTTAAAATTATTTGTTTTTCTTTTGATAAGAAAATCTCGCAGAAAAATAAATGGAAAATCTCTTGAGATTACCTAATATGATGTGGTCTCATCGATGTTGCACTTATGATCAACGTTGACATTATGACTTTTCTCACTTGAACTAGCTATCTGTAACTATTTAATATCATTTGACAAAATAAGAAAATTTATTTTATCTAAAACAATCTCATAGGCCAAAACATCAACAGTATAATCCGAATGAACAAAAGTAAATTCAAGTTCAATGAAGAATGATGCTCAAAAATCAAGTGCTCGTACTCTATCAATGTTTTATATGAATGTTGAATAATGTAATATTAACAATTTTATCTTTCGTAACAATTCCAGTTCACTTGCATGACTACTTGAATTTCTCGTTTGTTCACAAAGGTGTTCTAGTCAATAAAATATATATTTCAGATCTTTTTACTTGAACTGTGAAGACAGTAAGCAGCTAAAACATTTCGAATATAAAAAAGCACGAATCGTATTTTTCTTTCTTATTGAATATAGCACAAGCAAGTTCAACTATATTTAATAAAGGTATTTCAATGATCTTGACCAATAGTATATACGACTGAATTTTATATTTGACAATATAGAAATAATAAAGTAGTTTTACAAACTGAAAAGGAAACTAATCTGGATATAAATCTAGAAAAATAATACGAACATACTAATTGTGACTTACATCACAGTAAAAGATCATTTATTTACCCCATAATATAAAGATGTTGATATTTAGTTTGATTCGTAGCCTCATGTTCATATACAACGTAGAAATTATCTAAACGGTGTAGATCTCGTCGAATTAGAGCGCGTAATGGTGTCAATGATTCTTCAATAGTTATAGATCAACGTGAGAATCTATGAGTAGCTGGAATTAATGGCCTATTTGGTTCAGATTATATGTTAACTATTTGGCTTTATCGTGAACGACGAAATCAATCATCACTAACATAACTATCATTATTATATAAGATGATTTTGCAGTCAAATATGGATGACGAGAAGAAGCTGTTTCAATCTATTATTGGATCTATTTAACTTAAGTATCGATTGGAATGAGAGTGTTTGAATGCATGTTATTTTTAAATAAAAAAGCCCTTTCTAATAAAAAACAATAAGTTAATTAAAAATTATTTAAATTGTTATGCAGACGAAAAGAAAAAAAGAAATAGAAAAGACATGACTTCAATGAAGGATTGATTTTAATAAACATGATAGCTGAGATAGTTTGAGCAAACGAGAATCTATTGATAGAGAATATCCGTTCTATAAGGATACAATTGTGCGGCGAATACATTTTTTCTCCATTCTTTTTTTTTCTTAAATTATTTGAATAATATCTGTTTCTAAGAAGATCAGCCATGATCGAAAAATGTTTCTGGATACTTGCCTAGTGTGATATAGAATAGTTTGCTTGTGTCTTATCTGACTTCTTATCACAATTTTTGTAATCATGACATCTAAGTGAAAAGAATTCAAAGCATTCATAGACATCAAAATGTATGAAAGAGCCCGTCCGGTTAGCATTAGTGTTAAGAAAATGCTAATGCTTTTGCATTAGTATTAGAAAAGTATTAACCTAACAGTAATGCTTATAGTTCCCAAAAACGAACACATTTTTTTTCCTGATGGGATTCTTTTCCTAAAATGGAACAATTTTGTTCTGTTATTAGAAGCCACTCCAAAAAAAGAACAGAATTGTTCTATTTTGGGGAAAAATCCCTATAGGGGAACGATTTTGTTCTGCTTTTGGGAACTATAAGCATTACTGTTAGATTAATACTTTTCTAATACTAATGCCAAACATTAAGTTATTTTTTTAACACTGATGGAAAAGCATTAAGTAAATTTTTTAACTCTAATACAAAAGCATTAGAAAAAGTATTGATTAATGCAATGCTAATGGTAATCGGACACTCCTAATGTATGCCATTAATCATATGCTATCGATAAAGTAAACAGATGTAAATCTCAATGTACCAATTCAATAATTTATCAGGTATTCACTTTTCTAATACCTATGAATAAAACAATCACTAGATTTATCAATTCATCAAGTTTTCTTGAATAAGAGCGAGTTTTTTCGGCTTGTGAAATATTTATATTAAAAAAACCTGAGTTCATCTGATCATATAAATCTGAGTAAAAAACAAGAATGGCTTGCATGGAAGAAATGACAATAGCCATATCAGAAACGGAAGCACACTCCGAACTTTAACATATTTTTTGTTGTAAGTCTTTGATTAAAAATGATACTCAGCAAGCTTTTGTTACATTCAAATATTGGAGAGCTAAAAAGATTCCATTTGTATCTTTACAGAAGTTTTATTTCCACGATTTATAACGTTATATTTTCATCAAATTCCATCAAACAGTCCAATTTACTTTCTTCAAATTAAAAATCAAATCATTTATTCTATTCATTTCTTTCAATATATAATCTTTACATACAAGTCAACAAATATTTCAAATAAATCTATTATTTCAATACACATATATATGTATAATGGATATTACAAATTAAATGAGACAAAATTATTTTCTTTTTTCGAAACACTGGGATACTTTCAGAAGATCATTCTTTACGCGTTCGATAGAGAATTTTTGGCTCTACAAAACTATCGAATTTGGGATTCAAGAAGCATTTTCTTGTTAGAAAAAAATTCAGAAAGTTTACACTTCCTCAGTCGTCTAACTATAACAGCCAACAAAACGAGAAACTAATGTAAAAATTTTAATTAAGTATTATCCAAAATTTCAAATATGCTACGAAATTCTTCATCTTTTGATATATGTACTAGAATCTTAGAAGAAATATTTGTAAAAAGATAATTTGAAGTAAAAAAAAAATGAGAAGGCTTAACAACAACTATTTCAGAAGGGGTTATGTAATTACGTCCTCTTTAATGCGAGACAAACTAATCGTTTTTAATCTTCAATTTAACAGTCATATCATTTTGTTCAGAGTTAAATTTTACACTCGACGGTATGAGAATAAACGTATCGTAGAACAAGTCCCGCTTGGGAAAACATCATTTTCTAGGCGTTAGTTCCGAGCTTTTTTTTCTTCTGAATGATAACTAGGAACCATGCAATGATCGTGGAAGCAGCGAGTATGAAATTCTCTATTCATTGATGCTCAATACTTTACTTTTGGAATCGATGTTCATGAGAGAATTCTTACATAAATCGCCAAATCTCTGCAGAAAATGGAAGTCGGACGAGTACGGAGATGCTATTATTTTCTATTTTGATCTGACAAGAAAAATTTGTTTAAAAACGAAAGTTGATAGTTTTGTAGCGCAAAGATTTCTCTATCGAATGAGCACAGAACAAAATTCTGAAAGTGCAACAAAGTGTCCAAAACAAAAGAAAAATAATTTTTGTCTCATTTATTCTGCATCGCCCATTACGTTTAGTGCAGAATTAAAAATCAACTACTATTAAAAATTAAAAAAAAGAAAACTAAATTGCATTTTGGATAAGTTTCGTTGCAATTGCTTTTAGAATTTCTGTTACTTTTTCTTTATGTTGACATCTTGGTAATATCATTTTTTCACCATTTTCATCGAATTTCACAAGCCATTTTGGATGAACAAGTATATTAAATTTTAAATAATCATTTTTCTCGTCATCTTTTCCACAATAACCAAATCCAGTTGATAAGATATACATTTCATAATCATCTGACAAATATTGACAGATTTTTGTATAAATACGAAATAATTCAATATTATTTAATTTTTTATTTAATCCATAATCAGCTAAAGATAAAGTCACTTTTGTTTCATAATTGGACATACCAAATACAATTAATGATTCAGGTGATGATCGTCCACCACGACGAATATTCCAATCACGTTGTTTATGACGACCATCTTTTGTTACAAATAAATCACCTGCATAGATTCCATTTGCATAACCAAATTCTGATGTTTCTAAATTAACCATTAATGAATATGTTTGAAACATATGTTGCCAATAAAGATTTGAATCATTTAAATCAGCAGGTAATGATGATGTCCACTAGAGTTAGAATTTTTTTTTCTTCAAATTTTCGTTTTTTTGTCAAAATAACTTTACCTGTTCAATATAACTTCCATTCATAGTTCCACATAGATTAATTGATGTTGGAAAAAATTTTCCTCGAAGAACAAATCCGCAAACTGTATAATCTGCATCAATATCACCTGAACGTTTTTGAGGTTGAATAAATTCTTCAACTACAGCCAATGTCGGTAAATATTGACCAACAACTTTTCTTTTAAGATATTCACATAAATAATCAATGCGTTTTTCTTGATTTTCGTCATAATTATACATAAAAGAATGTCTATGAGGAGTCATACATGACCAACCCGCCGCACCATTTGCATCTAGTTTAACAAATGCTGAAACATTGTGCTGATTATGTAATTGATCAATAGCTTGAATAATTCCTCGAGCAAATGTTTGAATATTTTCTAAAATATTTTCAGCACGAATTGAATTAAGATGTTCCATGGTTTCAATATATTCTTGATAATTATCAATTAATTTTCCATTTGTTGAAACAGCAATTAGAATAGGTATCGAATGAAATCCTTTTGATTTTAAAAATAAATTATGTTTAGCTTTATCATTATTTGGTAAATCCGGTAATGTTAAACGATCAGCATATGATTGAAGTTCCTGTTGATGAAACTCTGTCATTTCATATGGAAAAACAAATGAATGATGAACACCTTTTGTTATTTCATTAAGATGCCTTTTCAGCATATAAACATGATGTTCAGGATGAAAATCTTTTGATGATCTTTGTGCAAATAATTCACATAATTCAATATATTTATTCAAATTGTTTTGAAAAATACTCAGGAGTTCATGTAAATGACAATTGGAATCTTCAAAAAGAATTTGAATTTGTATTGAACGTTGAAGATGTTGTTCCATGAATCTTTTTAATTTTAAATATGTTTTCATTTCAATTGGATTTGGTGGAGAATAAACAAGTATTCGTCCACCATAACGAAAACCAGCTGATAACCATAAGCTCGGTAATAAGGATCGCTCACAACCACGCATATCATGAAAAATAACACGTTCTGATTGAGGTACAACAAGTGCAGTATCGTCCATAAGTATAATTTGATCAGCATTATTAAATGTTAATGCTATGCGACGTGCTAATTCAACACGATAACTTAAATCGGCTGAATGCTCAATACCCCAAGCAGCTAAGGCATCAGAACATAAATCGGTTAAATTAAATCCATGAGATGATGGTTGACTATCATAATGACGAAAATTTGGAGTATAGTTAAGAATTGTGTTAAAAGGTGTTGTTGTCATTGATGACTCTAAGAAAAAAAAATTAAAACATTTAAATAAATCAAAGTATATTGTAACAAAGAAAACTAAATGGGTTCATTGAAGACGTATTCATTATATATATATTCCCTCGTCTTTTGTATATATGAAAAAAGAACGATTAGACCAGTCATTGGCTCTATTGAGTATGAGGTGCAAGTAAATATGTATGCATATTTTTCAGCTTTTGCTATTACTTTGCAGAAACATTAACATACATATAGGATTGTGGGCGTTGATGATAGTCCATAAATATGATTATATTATTTTCCAGTATATTTTTGTTTATTTGTTCTATGTATCAAACCCAAGTGTCAAAATCCTTTCTTGTTCACGCATTGACTGGATGGGTACTGCATGTCATTCGAATGATTAATTCATTATCATTATGCTACTGTCCATCTTTCGTTGTTATAATTTACGAATTATTGTTGACTCTTCATTTGTCAGTTCTATTTTTATCTTTTTCTGAAATCTACTGATGACAGTAATTAATTGTTCGTACTTTTTTTTTCGGTCATTTATCACTGATACAGTGCCCAAATTTTTAATCTTAAGGTTGAAGAGTGCTGTTTTTTTTGTTTTTTTCACTTTAGTAAGAAAGATAAAAAATGAGCGAAAGTGAAATCATATAATTTTTATTTGACGAAAGATGAGATATTTACAAAACAAAGTAAAAGAATACAATTGATGAGATAATCCTTGAATAAGTGTGACATTCCCTGCTGAATTTACTATGTTTCATTATCTACTGTCACTTCAAGGTCCAACTCACCGTTCCTGCATGATATTTTAACCTTTCATTAGCCTTTCTTGTCACCGCATGCCTTGTTCTGTCTTCTTTCATAGCTATATATATTTAATTAGCTCATTGGTTGATACTACGACACTGACACATTTGTCAGCCTTCATAACTATTTTTCCTGTTAGCCTTATCTTCCTGTTCACATCTTTCTTTTTTCTGCTTTCGTTCTTTCTTCCTCTTGTCTCTCGTGTTTGGTTGTGTATATAAACGAGCACTTTGTATATAAATGATGCGGTTCCTAACATGAAGAACATAGATAGCGTGTAATTCCATCCAGACCAGCGATTCTTCTCTCTAGGAATCGTCACAAATAGTAAACGACAGAATGCAATTAGAATGAATAGATAACTCAACGAGGAACAAATTAAGAGTCTACATGATATAAGGATATTAAAGAAATTAATGTTTTCAAATATAAAAATCACGTTTACAAATCAGAACATGTTAACATGTCAATCAATACTTTTACCCAAAATATAAATCGGCTTATTTATATAAAAACATTAGCATGTTATTCTTGAGAATAATAATGAATCACATCGAACGGTTCGTCCTTCAATTGTTTTTCAACGTATTGAATGAATGATTTCTACTACAAACTATGTATTCTATTTTTATCAAATTAAAACAGAATGAACAAATATCATTCAATAAATTCAATAGAATAACTACTGAAGATAAATGTTCAAACGGATATCGATTTTATTTCTTTAAATATGTTTCTATGATTGAAAATTGTACATTAAATGTCTGTTATATATTCAAGGCAGAGATGTTCATGGTGATGCGATCGCTATCGCAGTAGCGGTAGCGACGACTTTTTCAAAATCTCATCCCGACAGCGGTGCGGTAGCAGCAGACTATTTTTTTGAATCGACGTGACGCGGTGCGGTGGCAGCAAAATGTTTTAATCATTAAAACCTATTAAGAATAAATAAGAACAAAAGAAAACGAAGTTCTTTTTACCAACATGATCATGTATAGTTAATGTAGATGCATGATTAACTATTATTCATAAAATCTTATGTTGTTGTCACATTTTATTCGACAAGAACGAAAAACAGTACAACAAAAAAAACAAGAAAAAAAAACAGAAGGGCGAATTTAATATCGTTCAGATGGACGCTTCCTCTCTAGGACAATATAGAAATGACGTTACCGTTGACCCTATCCTTGAGTGTCACGTTCTCACTTCTGCTACAGCTATCTTCAGCTCAAGGTTCTGCACCTTCTCCACCAATGTTTTCAGATCAGCTTCAGCCATCTATACCTTCGTCCAGAGTTGTGACATTGAGGCTTGTATGCCAATGTTGACGATTGATACTGGAGCCTAAAACAAAGACGAAATAAATACATTTTGAAGGAAAAAGAAAATTGAAAGTGGGAATTGTAGATATTTTTTTTTCATTGATCTAGTTTTTTCCTATCTCAAGCTGCTCGTACCCAGTTTCAATAATTTTCAATTTGTTTACACATGGCTGTTGCTGTTTTAAAGTTCGACTCAACAATAAAATGATAGGAGTACGATTGAAGAAAAAAATAGGAGGAAGGAAAGAATGAACGTGAAAGAGAGCATGGTAACTTTGTATAATTAAAAGCAAAATATTGGACATTTGTTCAAATTTAATGAGCAAAATCATACGGAAAGGAAGGTCGGCCCAGATGTAACAGAAGAAGCCGAAACCCTTTCAGTTGAAAACGAAGAGTCGATCTCGCCATACTGATGGCTTGTGGATTTATCTGACATATCTGAACTAAAAGGTATATGTATGTGAACAATGTCGAAAGCGACAAAGAAAGAAAGAATGAATGTCGGGTATTTTCGTTTATGTGAATAATTCATTGCGGATGTACATTACAAGTTAATCCATTCTTGTAATAGAAAACAGTGCTTTTCCTACCCTCATGACATTTATGTGTATTTTAATAGATGTCATTATAGTTTCGGAATAGACATAGTAGATACATAATAAGGCATGCATGTCACTGTTCAATGGATAATCAGAATGGACAATTTCAGCTAAATCGAATAAATTTATATTGTAGTTGTTGGATAACCAATTAATAGCGATCGTTAAGACGACATTTTTCTTCTTCATTAATTCGCAGAGATTAATCATCAATATAAAAATCTTTCTAGTACGCATATTCATTCTCAGATAATTCTTGATTCTCTTTGATTTGCATGAGTCTTGGCAAAATTCTTTATTATCAAGGTAATCTTGATGACTCATTAACACATTTTGATCTTTCGACATAACTGGACATACTTTTGAACATAATTATGTTGAAGTGTAAAAAGAAAAAAATAATACAAAACAATCTTAAACATCTCCTAGAAAAACTATAAAAGATAAGATTTACGATTGGCAAGTACGTTTCTTTATACAACATCGATGTCTTCAGTATTTTCATGAACTATTTAGTATTAAATCTTTTTTTCCTAATATGTATTTAGTCTCTATGCGTACTAACGCTTTTATGATAATAGATTTCATCGTTTTTCAATATATTAGGTTGAGCACTATTTACAATCATATGTTCATACTAGTTTGATGATTTCAATCAAAGTAAATATATTTCTTGTCATGTATATTAAACTACAATATATGTTACGATTAATCTCATCTCAACATATCTTATCAAAATTATTATCATATTGTATTTCTATTCTGAAGTCTTTAATTATAGATATATTTTACTTATTGGAAAATATATTGTTTGTTTGTATATAAAAAAAAATCAAAATCAAAATCAAAATGATGTTTTCTGTTTGTTATTCATGAATGTTGAATTATTCTTATTTTTTTAAACAGAAATAGATAAACATGCATCATTAGAAAGTTAAGAGAAACGCAACGTGTTTTCGTTATGAGAAAAAGTATAAATAAATTATTTATTTATTAAAATTAAAAATTTTATTTTGGAAAACTACAATTGTTTTCATAAAATACATGTTTGAATTACTATCATTCTTTATTTAAAAGAAACAATAATGATAATTTAATTGCTTCTATAAAATATTAATTCAAAGTTTTGTATCAGTTTTATTTTTATTCTAGAACATTATTGAATTTGTTTTTTTTTCAAATAAAAACTTGTTAATGATGTTGTTAGTTTGTTCTAAATTTGTTCAGTCACTAGACTTAACATTATTCTCGTTAATGATAAAAGTAGTGACTGAAATTTGCCAAAATTTTTCGAACAATGTAATAATAAACTGAATGATGAATATATTTTCGAGATACGACGTTGATCTGTACATATTTCTCAGATGATTCTCTTTTTCTTAAGATGTGAGAAAAGTATTTTTTCTATTTTAACATTGTAAACAAATGTATCAATATTTCAAATTCAACCAAACTAATTAACTTATATATGAAAGAACTATAAGAGTTTAAATAAAATAATAAGACTTCCTCGTTTTTCCCCCAACATATAGATATTCAGCTCATATTTGCACAAATCCAATACTATATGAACTTTTTTTTTCTTTTTGCCACCAACTATCATCGACATGAATAAGAAAGTCAAAAAAAACAAAAGAACAAAGCAGCACGTAAAACATCACATTTAAAACAAGATAAATGTATCAATTTAGTTCAAGAAAAGAAACAAACAAATTGAAAACATAAAGTTAGAAAATATAATGCAACACAAACAAAATACTCGTGATTCTTATATAGTATTTCAAAGAATTGAGATCAAGATTGAATAATTCAATAGACAAATATTAAATTAACCTCATCCAGATCGTAGAGAAAAAAAATTCAGATATACAAAAGTTTTTAAGATGATCCTCAGTACTTGTATGTCGATATGAAATAAGATTCGCATTTTAATATTTTGAAGAAATAGATTGATGTTCGAAACTTTCCAATTTTCTTTTTCATAGTGTTTAGAATTAAAAAGTCTACAAACACTGAAAATTTCACCAAAATCGGAGATAATTTCTGTACAGTGTGTCTGAGGTCTCTGGAAATACCCAACTATATACATGTCCGTGGTCAGCCGACCTAATATTCCAATTGTTCTTTTTTTTATATTACCTCAGCCGTGTATCAAAAAAGTGTTTTTTTTTGCCAAGTATTTCACTCATTAAGTACGAGTGATTTGTTCTTGTTTGAGCTCTATGTCTTACTAAAAACTATAGTTTTTAAAAGTAGTTTGTTATAACCAATTGGTTATGCTGATTTCATATAAAACTCTTTCATTTATATCAATTTCTAGTTAAAAATTTAAGACAATATGAAGTATCGGCAACGAAGTTGTTCCGATTACATAGATCGACAACATCGTGTACGAATTCAGTATGGTCAAGAAAGTCATCAATAGATCTTCTGTAAACACGATAAAAAATAGCACATGTTTCGTAAGTATACAATATTTTGAGTCGACTATGCTTTCTAATTAAATACTTCTTAATAAAACTTTGTTGTTTTTATCTGATGCTGTTTTAAATGTATTAGCTCGACTGACCACATCCGTGTATTTAATATTCAACGGAGAAGAATAATAAACTATACTAAATAGATTCAACTATTTATTCATCCACAGATGCTAAATTAGATGTTAATCATGAACTACCATATGATGTAAATGCTAGATGTGTGAGGAAGATTTTACGGAAAATTCGTCTTTACTAATGAGATTCATTTAAATCGTCTAGCGCTGACTGGATCATAAAAAGTCGCCGATGATTTTAGAATAATAAAGTTTATTTCATTTTTCTATTATATACATGTATATGGCTAAATATGATACTACATGATGTTCAATCTTTTATCATATATCTTAAAAGCATTCGTTGAGAGCCATCGTGATAAATTGCTTTGTATTTCACAAATTATTACATTCAGTGAACCATTATAGTCGAAGAATTTCATAAGAATAATTTCCATATGAACAAAGAAAAGTAAAGTATTAAATTCTTCTGTTT
The DNA here is from genome assembly GCA_905329745.1 of Rotaria sp. Silwood2. NCBI lineage: Eukaryota > Metazoa > Rotifera > Eurotatoria > Philodinida > Philodinidae > Rotaria > Rotaria sp. Silwood2. The sequence continues at coordinate 569,185 of CAJNSZ010000017.1, read as the reverse complement.
GTGATGATTGTTATGTTATGTTGTCAATATTGATTTCCGGATAGCGGTAAAACACAAAACTTGTTACAAACTTAGATCCAGGTCTGCAGGTGAAAAAGAATACATTTTTCGATCACAACAATAGATCTTTCATCCATGGAGAATCTTAGCTCTCTTATACTACCTTTGTTTTAACCATTAATTTCCGATCAATTGGAGTGGAACATGGATGAAACGAAATTTTCTCTTGTCTCATATTGTTCTTCTATTGATTTTTAAGGGTAAGTCAATTTTATTGAATTCTTTGAGAAAAAATGCTTTCTTGGTTACAAAAAAAAATCCAAAAACATTGAAACTTTGGTATATAATACCTTGTAAATAGACGATTATTTTCTTAAGTTCTTACAGCTTGATCCTTGCTAATAATGGAAAAATACCGTTTAACATTGTAAATAATTTCTTTTTCAAGTTATAAAAATAAAAAGTACTCAGAATTCACATGAAAACATGTAGAAAAAAAATGTAAAACGAAAAATATTAAAATAGAGCTATTCGAAATAGAATTACATTGAAATGTTAATTAGATATGTATACCATATCTCTACAATTATCTTTCATTTTGATTGGTTATTCTGAAACTTATGTATATTGTCAATCCTTCGTGTTGAATAACTTTTTAACAACATTTGTTTATTCATTTTCGATATTTTATCTTTCTACGGCTTTGTTCCATTCCATTGTTTTTAACAAGAATAAACGTCAAAAAACTTAAGAGATTTATAACAAGAACAAATTTTAGTATTAAATATGATTTATATAATGATAATCACGAAGTGAGATTGCTGATCAAATCACAGAACAGTAAGTGTTCATCGCCAAAGATAGGACAAGTTCTTGTGAGATTTATATCGACAGTCGAATATATGCATTACTACTAGTGAATAAAAACATTGTTTTCTAAGTTGGTCACTTGAAAAAAGAAAACTCTCTAGCATATTAAAGTATATATTCCTCCTAATAGTAGAGATCAAAATATGACAATTTAGAATAATATTCACCTAGTTACACAAAATCATATACTAAAGTTTGAAAAATTTTGGATTTGTACAAAATGAAAAAGAGCAATTCTTTGAGAAGGCTCAACACTTTCAGCTAACCATTTATGTTAACATATTTGATACAATGATATGTTTTTCACGAAACAACTTGATTCAATCGAATAGAGTAAATAAATAAACTTTCGAAGAATGCAAGCAGATATCTAATTTCATATGAATTCGACTAATGGAAACTATTCACCATATAATACTTCGGATTACATATATGTCTTACTATATAAAAATAGCCTTAGTGTATCTGTTTATTGCAATAGATGTTCAAAAAACACTCAAAATTTTTATGATGTATTTATATTATCATTAAAAATTGATATATATCTAAATATTCATAAACCCGAATGAGAAATTTGACTAAAGCAATATTTTAGTACAAAATTAAAAATAAAAGAAAAAAACAATCATCGCATCTATAGTTCAGGTAATGCTAATGAAACTGAACCAGATGCTTTACCAAGTAAAAATGTATGTATATCAGCAAATGATGGTCGATATTGGCAATCTCTTTGCCAACATTCACACATCATATCATAAATTTCTTTTGAACATAATTCTGGTTGTGGCAAATGAAGATTGTTTCTGACTAAACATGGTGATGATAATTCTGTTTGTGTTAGACAAGCAAACTGTTGTACAAGTTGTTCGTTTGTTAACGTATGAAAAGGACGTTGTCGTGCATAAGTATATAATTCATAAAGTGTTACACCAAATGACCAAACGTCGGATTTCAAAGAAAATTTATTAAGAAAAATAGATTCCCAAGCAGACCATCGTATTGCAATACGAGATTGATGTGGTCCAACACGAGCATAATCATTAGCATATTCTGATTTAGCCATAGCGATATCAGTTAGATGTAATTGATGATCTGTAGGTGATATTAAACAATTTCTTACAGCTAAATCTCGATGAATTATTTGAAGCGATGATAAATATTTCATTGCGGATGCTATTTGACATGCTAATGAGAGTAAAAAGCTTGATGCTGAACAATTATCTAACGGTATTAATTGTTGACGAAGATATTGATATAAATCAAGTGAATAATATTCAAATACAGCTACTGTTCGTTGAGAATTTAAAATACCCAATAGAGTACATACATTGGAGTTATTCAATATTGAAAGTAGTTCAATTTCTTTCCAAAATAATGCTCTGAAAAAAAAAACAGAAGATTTCAGACATTTTTATTATTCAGCTATTGAGTGTTCATAGATGTTTAAAATAGAGATGTGTAGGGTAGAGGTTACCCACAGTAAGACTTAGAAAAGTTATCTCAGTCAGAATACAAGATTCGAACAAAGCTTTATTTGCGCATCTCTACTTAAGAACGGTTTCAACAGTTTGATGAGTTTTAAACTTTATAGTTTTTCTTGCTGAGCTAAAATCTCGAAAATGAAATCCAATCTAAAAAGAGGAATTTGGAAATCTTAATTAACAATACTATCGAATAGGTCATTACTTTAAGTTCATTAACTTCTTTTTACAAATTATAATAGAATTAGTATAATCAGAAATATTTTCATTCTTTCCTAGCTTACTTTTGTTTAACATCTGCATTATCATTTAATGATTTAATAATTACATTTTGTTTTTTTATCTCATTATCATTATTAGTTACTTGGAGTTCAGCTAGATGTATACTTCCAACTAATCCATGACCAATATTTTCAATACAAATCAAATCATCACTATTTATTTCTTTTATTGACACCTGTTTATTATCCATGATTATATTCATTGTAATCATTAAACTATTTCCACAAGGAGCTTCAACTGGTGGACTTTCTTCTACTTGAGAAAATAACATAGGTGATTGTTGATGCATAGGTAAATATTGTTGTTGATGAAAACAACAATGTGATATTGGTTGTAATGTTGGATATGAATTCATATTATTAGGATTTATTGTTAATGCTCGAAATAGACGAGGACTAGTCAAATTATATTTATGTGAAAGTGTTGAATAAAAATTTACATCTGGCATTGCATATTCACGATCATCAATAGCACTTTCAATAGGTGCATTTAAATCATGAAATTCACGTATTTGTAATGTTGGATAAGTACAACATGATGAATTATTACATGGTTTTTCAGTTAATCTAAAAATAAATAAAAATATATTAAGAAAAAGTAAGTTTATTAAAGTTATGTACTTCTGAAATTGTAATTTTTTCTTTCGTTGAAGAATCCATATAAGTGAAACAATTAATAAAATAGTTATAACTAATAAAGCACCAATAAAAAAAGCTAAAGATAATTCAATTGTAATAACTGGTGATATTTTTGCAGATGAATTCATTAATATTGTTGTCTTTTGTATTTCTCGATAATGTTTAGGTAAATCATCGTCGATATTAAGCGATTTTTTAAGAATTTTTTCTTTGATTTCATTGTTCTTTTCAATTTTTTCATTATATATCTGTGAATCAAATGTTATTTCACTAATTAATAACCATTTTGAATCAAAATATAAATCTAAACGTACAAATTTTGCTATATGATTATTTAATTCAATTAATATTGGACGAGCTATTTCAAATATATCATCACGATTATGTTGATAAATAATTACATTTGAATAATGTTTCTCATCATCAACTTTTGAAAATGATATTATTGCAGTTTTAAATATAAGAATTTCTTTTGAAAATAAATTATTTGCATGTATTGTTACACGATTTATTTGACGAAGAGAATCAAATTGAAATTTTATTGTTATATATGTACTTGTTTCATTTGACCAACCAATCCATGGTTGATGTTCATCAATAATTGATATTTCTTCTGAACCTGTTATACCATCAGATAATTGTCCTAGACCATTAATTAACATGTTTGTAGACGAAATATATTTTCCATCGTAAGTATCATCACCAAACGAATTTACATCAATACGTCCTTGTGGCATTGAATAAGATACAATACCATCAGAAAATAAACAACCATAACTAAATCAAAGAGAATATTAAATTGTATTTAAAACGAAATTTTACACTAACACTTCGACACGCATGCAAATAGTTCGCATTTGTTTACTAACAGGATAAAAACGAAGTCGTTTAGCAACAATAGGTGGATCTAAATAAGAAAAACAAAGTTGATTAGTACTGCTCCATTAGGATTAAAATATAAAACTCATATATGTTCTTTAGCTTTGTTATGCTAATACAAAATATGTCAAGTAAAAAAAAAATCTCTAACAGACTACAGTTGTTTTAAAAGATAAATAATTATAAAAGAAGCGATCTTTCTTATTCATTTCTGTATTTCGAACAGAATTTTTTCTTTATTGTTACACTATAGTCCTTTGATCTTAAATTCATGTTGAAATTTTTCTTTTATGTATTAAAAGATATTTATTATGTGTTATGGCTATGATCATATAGAGAACAAGATTCGCTACATTTAACCCTATTTTAAACGGCAACATCAATAATAAATAGAACTGATGATCCATTTTATGCATCCATGACACTTGTCTTCTTCTCGGTTTTTTTTTAATGTCACTGTTACGTATTTTTTATATTTTTCTCGTTTGAATATTTAATTATACATAATAGTTATCGTTTGCCAATTGCAACTTAATTAATTGTTTTTATTTGTGTAGTAAAATGTCGAGAACAACACTTCTAGACTTAGTTATTCGAGTGCTTGATGGACAATAAAGACGTTACTTTTCTCTATAAATTTATTGTTATTTATGTAAAGTATATAAATTGAAAATTTTGAAAAGTCTATATCACACTTTTCTGAACACATATTTTCTTTCAACTTTTACATAAATTTAGCCTAATGTTCTAGTAATAATATTGTGCCATTATATAGTCTATAGTGTCCTCTAGCATACATTTAGATGTGGTAATAAAATAATAATAACTTGTTTCAGAAAAAGTGACTACATAAAACCATTCTTTAACTTGAATTTGAGATTAAAATTGTATAAGTTTTCTTTGTTTTGTTGCTATTTACTCGCTATTTTTCCTTTTTTCTTGTATTCCGTTTCTCATAATTTAACATTATTATTATTCTAACCAGCAATTTAACCGACAAGAAAGCTTTTAGTACACATCCATTATATTTATCAATTAGCATGGCTCACAGTTATTATGCATATCAACAAACTGAAAAACACTCATATTGATTATTCCCAATATTATAACTTGATCAATTTATGCCTTGCATGTTGATTAAATGATGACTGTCGCATATTAATACAGCTGGTTTATCTGTGTAAAAATGAAAAATTACCCTATTTAGAACATTCACTAATGTATTCCAGTCATTTAAATTTCAAGGAAAGCGTTGAAATATTCTCGAATTATTTAAGACTTATTGTTAATGTTGTTCAACATCTTTTTTTCGCTATCAACGAACTATGCAAAAGGAGTCTGTTATCCTGAATTGTTAGACGAAACGTAGACATCGACTTCTAAAATCTTCTCAATTTCTAAGATTCATAAGACACTAGAGAGAGAGAGAGTCGAAAAACTTCGACTACTACTGAAAACTTACACTTACTGTTTTCTTTCAAATAATCGAAAGTTGAATCTGAAAAAATTTCTCGATTGATTTTGATCTCATAGTATTACTTACTTAATTGACGAATTTCTCCCATATAAGTATTTTGATTAGCTCGTATCCATGTTGAATTAGTATTTTCATTTTTCAATCGATATTCAATCCATAACGCTTCATTATTTTTTATATTATCCAATCGTGTATACATTAAAATATAATAATCAGTATATTCTTTTCCTCGTCCATTATCAAAACGACCTTGTGTTTCAACTTGTGTTAAATAAGTTAAATTTCCAAAATCTATTTCTAACCATTCATTTGGTATTGAATTTATTTGATTTAATGGACACCATGCACCACCATACTGTTCTGTTCGAACTCTATGTACAAAACAAGAACAATATATAGATATTATTTCGTTAATTAAATAACTTACCGACTAGCTTTAGATCCAACAGTATTTGAATCATAACTACTCGATACTGATACAGCTGAATCAGGAATAGAGCCTGATTGCATACCTAATGCTGTTTGACATGTTGATAATTTTTCTATATGAAATAACATCAAATTTAATAAGTAAATTTTAAATAACTTTAAATATTTACTTAATTCAAGAGAATAAATTGTTTGAATGAACAATAAAATAAATAGGAACACTTTCATCATATTTTTAATAATTATAGACATATCTAAAAAAAAAAATTAAATTGAATAATTAGCAATTATTCTGCTTGAAAGATAAAGATTATTTTCATGAATATCTCGTGTAAATTACAAATAATCCTAATAAGTAATGAAGATTTTTAAACAAGAAACAAATACGATAATTTGCATTTGTTTGTTTTTCTCACTTATATATGACAATGATAATCTGATTAGCAATAAAGTGTGATAAAAGTAAATTTTTCAAAATTGACTAAAAGATTTACAAACAATTCTAAACTATTCATGTGATCAATAGATTAGATAAATAGATGTGCATCCTACATGCATCTTGATTTCGTTATCAATGTTAGTGAAAAGGTTATACCTGAATAATGTCTTCATCCGATAGCATAACATAACTATTCAACACATATTCTCAATTGCTTTAGAGTATATATATATACTCGCTTCTTTTTCTCCTATAAAGACTAGTTCAAAAGAATTACTATTCAATCTTAAGCAATAAAACACCGACTTTTTTTTCGTTAATAAGAAAACATGAAAAAAGAAAAATGTATGTGCGCGAGTATGCATTTATCAACTAGGATAATAACAACGAACGTTATCGCAAAAATATACGCATAGACACACACTCACAAAACATGCTTTACGTTTGAACTAATAATGTTGTTATTGATGTTTAAGCGCTTGTCAAGCGAAAGTCACGTCCACTTCAAAAAAACAAAAGTGTTATGCATATAATTCAAACAAAAAAAAATATTTACATAAAAAAAGAAAAAAAAAGATGATAACCACACAGTTCAGTCTTGTCATACTAATCAATTGATGAACTCACGACAGTGCACAAAGGAGGAGTTTATTTAATGACAATTGATGAGCAGACAGACATATTGTCATGCTTAGTTAGTGAGATGCAACCTATTTTTCAAAATCGATAAATATACTTTGCATGATATGTACTGTATTATTGTCATATGAAATGTTAAACTTTATAATTAGGTGAACACGAGAGAAACTAGAAAAGAGAAGAAAAACCTTTATTAAATGTGCGAACAATACTCGATACGGTTGATCATGGTAGTAGTTGCATTAGTCGATAAACAGACGTACCGGTTATGCTTATTTCTTCTTCTCTGGCCTCTCCTTTCTCTGTGTTCACTCTCCAACTGCGATTAGTCGTCGATAATCGTCATTCGAACGACAACTAAAGAAGCATAGTGGGAGGATAATAATAACTACAATCAGAACTAACCGGAAGAGAATGACTTATGGCATATGAACATATAAAACAAGAAGTAATGATGGTGACTAAGAGAATAACCTTTTATGAATAAAGAATAGCAGCTCGTAACTTTCTCATGATGACCGGCACAAGCATGTGTTTAACGGACTTAATTGAATTTTGCAAATGAAAGAAGGCAGAACAAGCAGACCTTGGCACGAAGAAAAAAAAAAAGAAGAATACCATTTCATTGAGCAAAGTTTCTTATTTCTATTTTAAGATAATAAAAGCAAATGCACTTAGTTTGTGTCACATTCAATAGAAACCATAGATAATGAGAAGACATATACAGTGTGATGCAACAAAATATTATTTTTCTTTTGCTAAAAGTTTACACAGATGTTCATTGCACCTGAATACAAAACTAATGCGAAAAGAAGATGATTTTTTTATTGTTAGAAAATCTCAAAGGCAGATGACACTCACATAATGATTTCATGGACAACTTCTTTTTCTCTTGATTATATTGTCCCTCAAGACTCATGCGTTGAACGGAACTATGGTTCAAGATGGTCAACTGTTGCCTTTACTCAATAGACTATACATATACATATATCGAGTATTATTGAACCTATCTACAAATATAGACTACTCAAGTACGTAACTCGAGTGATAGTTCTCACTATTGTTTATCAACGAGTATCACTTTGACGACGATACTTCGTTGTTTGATTAAAAATGAAAACTAGTTTGCATGGTCAATAGGCATATACAATGAATGAACAAGTGCACACGCACACACACACACACATTTTGAACAAAGCGCATCGTCGCATGCAATTAGAACATTAGATGTAGTGACATATAGTCATGCATATATCGACTCAGAGAAAAACAATTAATTCGCAACCTTTTCATAATTAGTAATATTTGTTATACGAGTATCTTACCATCAATTTGAAAATTTTATACTATAGAATTCTATTGCTGTTTGCAATTAAAAAGAAAAAACAAAACAATCACAAACGTTAGACATAGGATTACTCTATATAATGTTCGTCGTTCATGCATATGATCAGGAACGGATTATATTTAGAACATTGCTTGATTAGCTCTTACTCCTGCTAGGTATAGATATAGACTCTATTGTCAAAGTCTCAAGTGGATACCTTTTCTTTTTTTCTATTCTATTTTCAATTGTAGTCAGAAAATGGATGCTGTTGTCGTTCACTTCGTATCCGAAGGCAATGAGACGAGTGAGAGAAAAAAAATTAAAGAGAAAGTTATAATCATTAAAATAACGAGCATCCATCATCACACATCTGTACAATGCCTTTCGCTCTTTTCTCAATGAACAACTAACTCATATGTTTGTCTTTGAAATACATGCGCGTCCTCTTCCGTCTTACCCCCTCATGTGTGATTCTTCCTTCTAAGCATTAACGAGTAGACATTTGCATTAGCCTGTCCAATTAACTAACTCGATCAATCAAAAAGAAAAAAAAATCAAGGCTTTTTATGTACGTATACTTAATATCACAGTTGGGGGGCGGTGACAAATTTTGTTCAATCTATTCATATATGTATACATACATACATACAACTTGTATAGTTTCCTGTCTACATTGTGAACAATTGAATATTCAAACCATCATATTAATGCAAACATTGTGATTTTAGAAGAAAAAAAAAGATCAACAACACTTACTCATATAGTTTTACTTTGAAAAGCTTCCATCTATTAAGTATCGATTCTTTTTTTTTTTTCCTGTAAAATCTATTGTTCATTCACTCTAGACATCCGCCATCAATTCGAACAACTATATATACATAAAAGAAAGAGAAAATGAACGCGTAAAAAATTTTTTCCCGTTTTTTTTTCTATATGTTTCAACAAAGAAAGGTCATCTAACATGTATATATCTTCTTCCGGAATTGCGATATGAGAACGAGTAATGAACAAGTTGACGACAACATCTGCTCAATAAGAATATTAAAGAAAATATATAGCCATTACATTCATGAATACATATAAATATTAATAATTAATTAGAATGGATCACTTGATGAGGCAAAAAACTGATTTAATGTGTTGTTTATTAATTTTGTTGATTGCAAGAGATTGTTAGAGATTTTATTTCAAGTTACATTAGAAGTCATACAAAATCAAACATAACCTATGATGAAACTAAATTTTCTATGGTTATTGATTGTTTAGTCATTGATAACATTTTCCTAAATCTATCATGTAAAAAAGTCAAGAAAATAAACGACTGATTTGTAAAGAAAAAGGTGTGTACGTAAGTATAAAAACAATTTTTTTAGCAAGATATGGAAATTGAATTAGTGCGATTTGTGAATAAGTGAGTGTTCATTAATATACATTGACATGATATTTGTTTTTTGAACAGTAAATATATTTTTTTTTTATATCGATCAATTGACGAAATTGTTTGTTCCGTAGTTTTAGATCTTGCCGTCGATACCAATAGAATGGTAGTTCTAATGTATTTTCAATGTCATCCATTAAGGAAAATGAGATGCATTTTTTTCCCATAGAGAATAAATCAATATTTATGTGAAAAAAGTATCCTTTGAAAGTTTCTTTATTCGAAAAAAAAATGGTAAAATTTTTAGGAGAACAAATATGACCGTCAATCATTGATCTTTTTCCGAATGACAGATTGCTTTTTGGTCCATAAAACTCTTTGCATAATCATGATTTTAATTCGAATAATTATCACGTAACTACTGTTCTCAGCATACACAACGGAATGTTTTAATTCTAGAGTAGGTTCAATATTTTTTATAACATTCGTATATGAAAGCTAAAAAGGAGAGAAGATCAGTTTTTGTATGTTATTTAGATGAAATGCAGTGAATACTTCTTTTTTTCGAACTTACACTTTACCATGTAGAACGGTGTCGAAACTTGCGTAAAAAGATATGTATTTGATGACATATGCAAATGTGTTTATGTTTATAGAAATGGGATCGTCGCAAGAAGAGTTTATGGTCTGCTTTACCAAAAAAACAGAAATAGAAAAGTCAAAGCAGAAATGTTCAAAGAAAAATACGATATTTCATTGTGATTTCGTTCATTGTTGAAAATGATTAATAGACATGTAATCTTCGTTGCTGAAATTTATTAACCTGATTCGAGGAGAAAAAGAAATTTTTACTTCTATCTTACCTTGTCAAAAAGAAATTTAGATGGGGCTTGAACCTAATCAAGTCTTGTGAGAGTAGCGTAACTAAGGGTGGGCTAGACCGAGTGCCGTCTGATTAATGATCACCTTTGCCCTATCACTAGAAGAAAAAAAAACGTAATCATTACCATCATTGACACTATATATCATGGATTTCTCTCATGATTGTAGTTCTCTGCTCTACCAGCCACAGTTTTCTAATTACGCCACTACCTCGTGGCTCCGCCCTCTTTGGTACGATGTGTGTGTACAAGGTCATCTGTTTGATGGCTTTCCTGATTATGATAAAATACATCTTAACTAGAGAATAGAGAAATAATCTCTTTCAAGACTATTGCGTCACGTATTGTAGTAACAAAGGAATCTAGTATTCTTTTTGTGGTAATTTTTGCATTCATCTTGGAAGCTTCTTTAGTACGATGTGTCATAACGGGTCCTGATTTTCTGTTTTGTTTAAGCATATTTTGATTCATTCTCGTTTTGGCAAATAATTCTGATATTCTGGATTATGGATGCTCCTTCATAAGAGTGCCAAAAATTGAAAAGAAAACAGAATTGTTCGCCAAAATTACAATGAATTAGAACAATTTTTTGAAAATAATCAGGATCTGTTGCGATGCATGGTAGTAATATCTACTATTGTTGTATTTCGAATCGCAAGCAAAATGATTTCTGTTATGACATTTGAAGTTGTCTGATCTGAATTTATGGTACTAGTGCTTGCAATTATTGTCATAATATTTGCCTGATTTAAAGTTGTACCAGCAGTATTTATTGTTTTTACTGCTGTATTAGTGTGTTTTGCATTTACTATTGCGCTAATTGTTTGTTTTCGTCATTATAGTTATCTTATTTTGAGTTACTTTGAATGTAGTTTTATGACTATTTAGTACTCATATATACAAGAAATAAAATCAAAATAAATGTTGTAATTATGAAGAGCGGACGAATGACAACACTAATATATACACGTATCGATATGGTGATGATAATTTTGTATTAAAGTTTTTGCGTAGAAAGAAATTTAAATGAAAAATTAACCATAATAATACTGTTAAATTAGCTTTTTATTTTTTGTTATTCGTAATAGAAGCAGATTTTGCGTCAGAATTTTTTTCTTATTTTGTCTTTTAGAACTATTCTATAAAGAATATGTGTATTCTTATTTGTTTCTTTCATTACTTAAGGAAGCATGTACACAAGAGAAAAATGAAACTATATTGGAATAAGAAAATCTTCTTAAACTTGATAATGTGTTTTCTTTTATCTTTGATCTATTTCTTGTTGAATTATACTGTTTCTTCGTTATAATTAATTATAGATGCTTCTGTAATATTGTATAGTTATGAAATTTAAATGAGAAATATAATTTCAACATTGGAATAGAGAAAACAAGAAGTTGATTATTAATACAAAACAAATTTTTAATTGTAATCAACATGTTTCATATTATATGTTTTCGTATTAACATTAAGTCTATGGAATATTGGATATATACATGTCTTTGTCATATCATATTTAATCTAAAAGATGAAAGAATATTTGTTTATGATTTAGTGAATAAGAAAAAGATTACTGATAAAATATAATGAATGTTCGAATAGTTTTCATTAATTAAAAACAAAACGAGTAACATCAGTTATTAGCTTGTTGTATGATAAAATTGTATAAATAAAAATAAAGATATTATCATATATAACTAGAATACGTTTCATATTATCTTGAGAGAAAATTGAAAAGTATTTAATGAATGAACATCGTCTNAAGTGTGCGAAAAATAGCTACTGTTCATTTAGAGATACCATATGAAACTAGAAGTTTGTTTTTTTCATGTCAAAAATTAATTTGGATGAAATAGGTAAAGACGTTAAGGTTTATTTGCTACATGTATTAATGTTTGTATTTACATACTCAAGGTTATCACAGGTTTCTATAAATTGCATTCGGATATCACATCTAAGATCATATTTCTTATCTATGTGACACAATCTTAGTCTGGAACTATCCACTCATAAAATTTACTAATCGTGTAAAATAGCTTGGCCTTAAAATATATTTTTAAGTAAGACTCTTTAAATCGAACTCCAATTGAAACTTAAATTTGTATGTATTATAAAAATTTTCGATTTTTATAATATGGCTTAGAATGCACCTAAAGTTATCCCAAAAACATATTATTGTATACAACTAAAATATTTCAGATCGCAAAATAAAAAAGCCTCCAAAATGATTACACTTACCTGTACTGCAACACTCGGTGCAGGCTGAATAGCCATTAAAATTGATAGTTTTACAAAAAAGAGCTTTTGCTGGAAGATCAGATATAAAATATTGTGTTCTTAAAGTAATTTCATATTCTTGTCCATTAATAAATATTGATGTACCATTATTAATAAGTAGTTTAAGTTCTTCGATGGTTTCATGTAAAAATGTATTTGGATCAGGTTTGATTTTTGACGTCCATAGTGACAGTATAACGGTATTTTTATGGTAGTCACGAGCTGGTGGAGGTAATTCCACCAGTGAGGCGAAACAGGGCCATATACTTTGTTTTGATAATTTAACGAGTGGCGCTCCGTCCGTGTGAACGATTAAAGTAACACGATTAGTTGTTGTACTTGATTGATTTTGATAAGATTCGCCGAAACAAACATCCGACATAGGATACAAATCTTTTCGATTAAGTAATAATTTATTTCTAGCTAAGATGGCTTGTATTTGTGTACGAATATCTAGATGTACTAGTTCGACTATTTCAGTACTTTTCATTGTTCGATTTTTTTTAGGACATTGTTCATTTGTGCATAATTTAGTACCATATCGACCCTTTTGACATTGTTGAAAGCAGCTTGAGCATAAAAATGTTGTTCGTGATCTTGATACATGACCTAATACTTTCATGATCCCTTTCCAGGACGTTGGTAGTCTATTAGGTTTTGGTAAAAATCTTTTAATAATACGAAGTAGATGAGCTGCAGTACGTTTGTTTATATTGAAATCGGTGAAGAAATAGCAGAGTTCACGTACGGCTTTGTTGACAGTTATAGAACTGCCATTAAATAATGGTGTTTCATTATTCATGTCTAATAAATGATCATCAAAAGGATGTACGTTGTCAAACTGATCGTTTTGATAATATATTGGTTCAAATAATGGTAAACATGTGGGAATATTTGGTGATAAATTTTTAAACTCACATTCAGGTGATTGATTATTGTCATCAATTGCAATATTACTTTCATCATCACTTTCGCTAGTATTATAGTCACTGAACAATTGATTCACCATTTCTCGCTGTTGACGACGCTGTAGTCAACGTGCCTTGGTTTTTTTTAATACAGAAGCTTTGAAACGAAGCATTTACCTATGATGGAAAAAAAATACAAAAATAATGACTAAAAGCGCGCTATCTTGATGTAAAAGAGAGAGATCATCGTCAAACAACTACTGAACTATGGACATCATCTGTTCTGCGCATTTACTACAATATCAGGCAAGAAGATACCCTTTTTAACATTGCAAAACCTAAAGCACGTGGATAGGTTGAAGTTTACACATAGATAAAGTATTGCATTTTACTTTTTTTTAGCCATAAAAGACTGTCTTCATTAAGAAAGAAACGGTAGTCATCTTATTTTAACAATGACTTATCTTGGTAACTAATACAGCAAAAACTTTCTTAACTTTCGAATTTCGGAACATGTATGATATTAAATTTCCGAATTCCAGTTTTAGACTCAAATAAAAGTTAGTTGAACTGCTAGTACAATCAAAATGGATTTGAGTATTCTGAGGAATAATAAGTGGGACTTCACTTAATCATTTCTATTGACATGTACAAGTGTGTCTTATTACCATCTATTTTTTGGTCGAGGGATAGACCAGAATAAGGATGGCATATTAAACTTTGCTTTAAAATTAAAGGTAAAGTACTACTTTAAACTTTAAAGTTCAAGTTCAAGGAGCATGCTTCAACTTTAAACTCTAACTTTAACGAAATCAAAGTTGCAGTCGAAACTTTTCACAAAAGAAAAGCTTCTTTAAGAAAAACAAAAGAAATTTTTTACGAAAACAATTGATATTCTGAAAAAAATTTTTACGACAACACTGATTTTCCCCACAAAAAATTGTGTGATAAAAAAAAAATTATTTTTTGTTACAAAAAATTATTTTTAGATCACTTTGTTGTAAAAACATGGCTTTTTAGCAACAAAATTTTTGTACGAAAAAACTGATTTTTTACAAAAAAATTATTTTTTTTCACAAAAAAATTTTTCTCGCAAAATTTTTTTCATAAAAAAATTATTTTTTATAAAAATTATTTTTTTTTACAAAAAGCTTTTTTACACAAAAATGCTTTTGTAAATTACTTTTTCGTAAACATTTCTTGTTAAAATAAAATTTTTTCATGAAAATACTTTTTATGAAAAAAAGGAATTCAAAATTTTGAAAAATCAATCTCAGATTTGGATTTCTCGACCCCGAAAACCTTTGGTGAAACTTTATAAAAAATCGTTTTTTTCTTCAAAAAGTTCTTCTTTTGGTAAAAAATCTCTACTTTAACTTTGAAAATTCCATGATGCTTACCTTGATAATTTGAGAGACAAAATGGAAGTGTCTTGCTAATAGAAAAGGAAAGAAATGAGCTCGTATGCTTGAGATGTGTCCTTTTATACTCCATTCACTCATTATTGTAAGTGTTTAAAAGCCATCGAATCGGAAAATTAAGATATTTATTTATCATTGGCTATTTTTTCAGCAACTGTAAGAATAGTGAATAGTTTAGCAAGTACTGCGATTACTGTGTCGCAGTGAACACAATCTATTTCTTTAATCTCAACTGCGGCCAGTGCGTCGCAGTTACGCGCAA